>CP045891.1:18637361-18660125 GCA_013387185.1 Caligus rogercresseyi
TTCAGAGATACACTTTTATATTCATTAAATCTATTTATATTGACATTATATGTTATCTAGGTTATTTTATATGCTTCTCTAACATTTAAATCCCTTTTTAAAAAGTGACTTTGTCTCTTCATGGAATAGTCAATTAGGTTCTAGGCATTATGCAAATATAAACATTGATCAAAGAAAAATCCAAATGAAACAATAATCTATCTCACAAATGACGTCATGGTAAATAGACTCATACAATAAATACTTTCAGTAATTACAACTTTGAAGTAAGCAATAAGTATTTTTGGGAAAAGGATCAAACAAAAATCCAATTAAGTCATTTATCAATTTGTAATGGTTATTTATATTCCAATTGATGCATTTCCATGGAACCCCCCAAAAAAAAACAATGATGATAGTATATTAGTATACCCAAATATTGTAAAATTATCCAAATAAATACTCGGTAATTTTCTTTAATTATTAATTCAATTGACTTTTTTACTTATTTTCATGAAATAATTACTTTAAAGTCCAACGCATTTTTTTACCTAACTAATATATTGTTATTATATTAGTATATATTTTACATTAAGTTTTACAGCTTTATAACACATCATTGTTTCTATACAGAACAAGGAAGTCCGGTTTTTGATATGTACGGACGTAGCCGCCCGAGGCTTGGACATCAAGGGTCTTCCCTTTATGATCAATATGACGCTCCGGATGAGAAGTCCAATTATGTTCATCGTATCGGGAGAGTTGGCCGTGCCGAAAGAATGGGCCTCGCCATTTCCTTCGTAGCCACGGCCAAGGAAAAGGTCTGGTACCATGGATGTCCCAAGCGAGGCAGGGATGCTACAACACCAACCTGACGGACAAGGGCGGCTGCTGCATTTGGTACAACGAGGCCCAGTACCTGGGGGACATCGAGGAACACTTGGGCATCACGATTCAACAGGTTTCCAAGGAAATGAAGATCAAGGCAGACGAGTTTGATGGGAAAGTTGTCTACGGCGAGAAAAAGAAAGAACTAGGTAAAAAACTGCCGCTACTTAAGATAAAAAGGTCGCCGATATTTTTGCCACTCATATTGTATAATTCAATAGATAAGACTATTGTTAGTAATTGGTTTTGGCCCAAATGACAATTTAATAGGCTTGTGAGCGGTCTTATCAAAACTTGCGATCCCTTATTCACTGCGATATAATGATCAGCGCTGACAGCGATCCGATAAATTAAATTTAAACTATAACAAATTGAGAAATATAATTTATAGAACTGTATTTGTGTAGTTAAATACAATAAATTAAGTCACAAATAATATAAATGAAGTCAATCAAAAGTCAAATTTTCGACCATAATAAATGACATAAGTTCCGCAGTTCATTTAGGATTGAAGTGGGTTTTTTAATTAATGGAGGATTTTTTTTGTTCTTTTTCATTTCTTTTAGCTATCGAATAAAAATAAATTATTTATGTACATGCCGGTTTGGATTTTTTCTTACCGCGGTCGGTAATCAACTAATTCCCGTGGTTTTACGATATACCGCTATATTTGACCCCCCCCCCCCCCGCCCAACACAAAAACGGCGCAAGACAAGGGTTAAATAATATGCATTATTTATTTATCTTCAATACAAAACAAGTGCAAATTACTCATGGAACATTTAATGTGAATATTTTTCCTTCAACATTTCTTAAATTTCAACATTCAACAACTAGAAGAACTTCAACCTCTATTGCACTGAAAATGTTAACAAATCACTACTATTATTTTATTTTATGGAAAATTGCGCTCCCCAACATCCTAAGGTCGGGTTTGCTCCATCTTTTGATCAAAGGATGTTTAAAGTTTCGTTTTGAAAACGGTGAATAGGCCTACTGGTTATGACCGCGCCCCGCCACACATATAACATCCCCACATATACAGGCCAATGTTTCAAAAAAAAATCTGCCGGTCATGACGGTGACGTGCTCAGACCCACGGTAGGCGTCACGTACCGCGGTATAGCGGTTACCGTCCCAGCCCTATGTACATGCGAATTATATTGAAACTTATTGCATCACATTTTTTGGGAATTCCTTCTTTTTTTATTAACGATCGGAACTTTTAGCGACATTGCAAGTAGCGATTTTTTATAACACATCACAGTTTATCGCCAGTAAAAGTTTCATTCATCATGATTTCTAACAGATTATTTATTTTCATAGGTACGGGCTACGTAGGACATGTGAGTGAACTGGCTCCCACACTTGGAGAATTACATCGTCTGGAGAAAGAGGCACAAACTAACTTTTTGATGAAGCTGTATGGAAAGGCTAAAGCTTAATTATGTTGTTGATTTTATTTGAACTTTTTTGCGTTTATAAATAATGATAATACTAAAACCGATATTAAAATATATGTGAAAATTATAGTCATATTTTTATCATAATTAGGCAATGTCATTAGTGTGAATATATTGTTGGTTGGTATGTTGAGACAAGCACCTGAGTGGGCGGCCGTTATCGAATGTTTAAAATGGAGGAGGCCTCCTGGAGATCTTGAGAGGCATTGAGCTGATCATTGAACTCAGCAAAGAGTTTTTGGTAGTGAGGTGAGCTCCCAAGGATCTTGAGAGCCTCCTTGAGTAGATCACGTTTCTGTATGTCCAATATATTAGGGTTCCAGTTGAGAGCTTTTGAGGAGTGAGACGGGCCAAGGAGATCACGAAGTATCCGACGGAGCCCCAGGTCATTCTCAGGTCGTCCACTTAAATGTCTTATTTGTGAGAGGAGCCAGTACTTGACTTCTTCCCTTGAGGAGAGGTATTCCGCATTGACGCGCTGGGATTCACAGTGCGTGAGAGCGGCCAGTAACTGGGTTTTGTTTTCTTCCTCGGGGTTTGTGGTCTGGGGGAAGATATTTCTCTTCCCCTTGGAGCGGATGTCCACCTGTCGGTCCAAGTCTGCAAGGGTAGGGGCCCTCCTCCGTTCATTATGGAGGTTCCCCGATAGCCCGCGAGCTCCCGAATGCCGTCCTGTCCATCGCTGAGCTTGAGCCATGCACCCAGACCCGTGTTGTAGGAGAAGGACTTCCCGTCCGAGGTCAGGATGAGGGGCTGCTCTTCTTTGAGGAAGCTCAGCTTAGAAACGGACGTCTCCGGGGAAATGAAGGGGAGGAGAGACTCGTTTTTGAGTAGGATTACTGGTGAGTGATGGGAGAGGTCCCAGAGGTAGAATCCCGCGTCCACGGTGATGACGGCCAGCTTCTCGCTCTTTCCACCTGCAATTTTTGAGATCGGTGAGGGTAGTAGCATAGGAGGGAGGAGTCGCTGAGAAGATGATCCCATGTCGTGCGGGCTGAAGATATGTATGCAACCATCTGAGGTGAGGACGATGAGGAAGTTTTTGCTCCGTAGAACGGAGGACACTGGGGAGGAAAAGAGGGTTTCCCACTCCATGGGAGGGTTGGTGCTCTTAAAGCGGAGGTGATGGACGGCTCTGTCGTTTGAGACGGAGGCCTGGGACTCGTCTGGAAAGGTATATACGTGGAATTTTCCCTGCGGGCTCAGGGAGGGCAGGCGGCGATAAGAACTAGACGGGTGAGAGCTCTCTTCTTCGTCATCATCGAATGGCCGGGGTCGAATGCGCTTGGGTTTGTGAAGAGGTGCTTCGTCGTCTGAGGCCTCGACGAGTTTT
This sequence comes from Caligus rogercresseyi, assembly GCA_013387185.1. Lineage (NCBI taxonomy): Eukaryota > Metazoa > Arthropoda > Copepoda > Siphonostomatoida > Caligidae > Caligus > Caligus rogercresseyi. The sequence continues at coordinate 18,641,025 of CP045891.1, forward strand.
CTCTTGGAGACAAGCTCTGGCTTTCGTAGTTTGGCGTCCCGAAGCTTGTCTTCTTTGGTCTTGATGTTGGTGAATGGCTCCTCGTTGCTGCTACTGCTGGAGGATATGACTTCATTATTGGAGGGCTTCCTTTTGACTGGAATGGGTTTGGCGTCAGGAGGTGCGCCCTTGGGCTTCTTTTTGACGGCAATGAGATTGATGGGCGGCTGTCCCGAAGGGACCTTTGGGGCTTCCGCAGAGGAGTCGTTGCTGCTCTTGGCAGGGCTCACGTTGGGAGTGACTAATTCGTCCCGCTTTTCTACGGGTATTTTGGAACGTTCCCGGGATGAAGCACTCCCGAACTCTCCGGACCCAAGGGGTTCTCCCGTTTCCGGAATGAAGACAGGGGTTATGCGTCGCTTGCCGTCCAGTGTACGGGCCTCGATCTGTTTGTCCGTAGGTCCTTTGGGCTTTAGCCTTGGGGGCGTGGTGGATTCTCCGTTCAATTTGATGAACTCCTCCTTACTGTCCTCGTTCCTCCCGAGAGCCTCTGCATTTTCTGTGATGAGTGAGGTTCCGTTACTTTGTGACTTGGGCTTGGCTCCGAAGGACTTGCCGTAGCGATTTGTCATGAAATCGTAGGTCTTTGCCTCTGAGAGAGCGATGCCCAATTCCTTCTCTTTCAAGACGCATGCGGCAATGGATCCGTCCATGGAGCAGGCCAGGAGAACGTTTTTCCACCAGCTGAGATCCAATACACTTTGATCGAAGACATCATTCACCACAAAGTAGGGCCGCTTGAGATTCGTGCACCAGACGGAGAACCCTCGATCCCGGGACCCCAAAGCCACTGTCACGAAGGAATCCACATGGTCCTCTCTCTGGAAGATTGATTATGGAAACGAACGCAGGAAACGGCTTTCTTGTGACCAACAAAATCCCTCCCCTTCTTCCAGCCTTGGCGTTCGATCATTTGAGCAGTTGGGCCGCCACCGTTCATAGCATGCGCAGATACTGAAAGTGAAGATAAATAAAGAGGAAATAAGTGTCTTTCGTTCGTAAAAGGAAAAAAAACCTGATAATAAAATTATGAATTGCATTAATAGATTTTTTAAATATTGAAATATAGAAGGGATACAAAATTGTAAAAATGTAATTAACAATCACGGTTGTGTTCATTTTATCGGTTTTTTCTATCTGATATGTGATAAATTGTCTTAGAACATATCTGCAAAAGGAAGTAGAATAAAAATAAGGCTTTTATGATTTTATTAATGAAAGTATCTTGACCTAGAAGCGATCCGTCCGGACTCCATCCAGGCCTTAGAAAATGCGTTGTGGCCCCACACTCGTTAAAGGGCTCCGTGATAACGGTATCCACTTCCCAGTCCGTTGTTCTCCATAGGCGCATGGTCTTGTCATCGGACTGAGAGGCCAAGTACTTCCCCACGGGATCAAAAATGACGCCCTTAACGAGCCCCGTATGTCCCTTGAGGATCTTGATGACCTCGGGAAGCTTCTCCGCATTCCAAATAATGATGGAATTGTCCACACTGGCCGTGGCGATGAAGGAGTCCCCCACGGACCAGGCCAGGTCCAGGATGTCCCCATCGTGTCGGCGAAGCGTGTACTTGACCTTCCAGTACTCCGCGTTGGAGCCGCCCAGGAGACTGGAGCCCTGCGAATAAGGACTCTGCTCCCAAATAATGACGATTTTGTCGTCGCCACCTACAACAGAAGACAATCATAACGATAGAAGACAATCCGAGCCTCTCCGAGTGCCTACTACAAGAGTCTGAGGTCTCACCTGAGGCCAGAAACCGCCCCGAATGGCTCCATCGGACCGTGTTGACGCAAGCCAGGTGGTGATCCATTTGACTGAGAAGCTTGGGTGAAGAGGAAGACTCCACGCAGCTCTCCTCAAGGATGTATTTCATATTCCAAATGGAGATACGCCCGGAGGAGTCATTCCCTTGGCCGCCCGTGACGAAGCGTGAGCCATCCGGGTGGATATCGATGCTGAAGATGGGCTGGCCCTCCTTAGCGATCCAACAGGGCTTCAGTAACTTCATGCTGCTAGACTCTACGAAGCACAACCACCACCACCTTTCACACTCCAAACGATGAGCTGCTAGTGACTCAACTCAGGATGGCACTTTGGTGGTGGGTCATAGTTATGCCGCCATTTTGATTCTTCCGAGGAGCATTCTTCTTTGAAACGCCGGAAGACAGACCTCAGCCCAGAGGAGCACTCACATCTTCCCGGTTGAAGTTCAGCACTTCTCTCTGTCGTCTTTGTCGTCTCGGTCGTCTCTCCCAGGTTCACACAAGCCCTTGATTCCCCACAACTTGTTGTTGGCTCTCAACGCTCCTTCTTCTTCTTCTTCTTTCGGCAAGTCCAAGCGACAGTGTTTTTCTTAGTTATGGCACGATTATTTGCGGACTTACCCTGCTTCGAACTTCTAAGATCTTCATCATTAAGTCCAAGCTCTGTATAATATGGTCTGGGCAATACAAAAACAAACATGTAGCAGTGGGACTACTCAATGACGTCACCGGAGAACGATTTTATCTATCTATTTTTATATCAATCAGCCTCTCTATCTATATATATATATATGTGTGTGTATAAATAAATAATATATATTTATATACATATATATATAATTTAAATATTAAATATAAATTATATATATATTCGTTCTCCAGTGACGTCATTGAGTAGTTATACTGCTAGGATTACATGGTTTTTTTGTATTGCCTTGACTTTATTATACAGACCTTGATTAAGTCCACCAAAAAAGAAAAGAAAAGATGAGTGGGAAGGAAAGAAAGTCAAGTTCTTAAAAGTGATTTACTTTACCTACGTTCCCAATTATACATCAAGGCATCCTCCAAGCGGGATCTCTACTGCTTTTCATCAAGCATACTCTATTATAATTTTGTATCCCCCTATCATTACCATCAATTGAATATAAAATCATAGAGATAATAAAATACCAACCCCCTCCGTAATGTATATATAAATAGAACGAATCCCTAGAGCACTTTTTAGGGAATAAAGAAAAATAACAATTGACAACAGTTATCCAGTGACGTCATGGTAATAAAGTGTATTGTAAAGAAATTATTCTGATTACATCATTGAACTTGTCTTCTTCTCATTTCTACTCCCAAGTGTTCACTATAAAGGCTAAAAATGAATAACCAAATAACAAATGAATGATAAAACTAAAAAAAATTACACCTTAGCGTCTGAATTACAGACATAACATATGATAGATAACTGAATACACTGCAGGTGATAAATATTATTTTAGTCCTCTTTTGTTGCTAACAAGATAATTTGATAAAAATTCAATTCTAATAGATAACTAAGACATAAAAATAGTTCTTTATAACAAAACAGATAAACAAAAACTTTTAAAAACAGATTAAATATCAATCTGTTCCGACTCAGCACTCTAGACCGTTTTTTAAAGACGGGTTTGAACTACATTTCTTATCCCAAATCGTTCCAGAGGTATAATTTTGAAAGATCTCTATGATGTATATCCATGGAAATCAAAACATATTCCTTGGAATGACGCGATGAATGTGTTGTTTGACTCAGTGCCTTTGTACTCTAAGGCACTGGTTTGACTTTAAATATATACCGTTAAAGATTCAAATAACTAAAAATATTGCATCTGGACAAATTACCATTCTACAGTCAGACATAAATACATTTCAACAAGGATGTAACGGACTGAAAATAATATATATGAACATATATCCAATGGTTTATTGTTATGAAGATAATTTTATTTAAGAATTAACAATATAAAATGAAGGATATAGTGAAATCAAAAGAAAAATAGGATTATCAATATAACGTTGGTTTCTGCGTATGATAAAATGAGCGATAAATGTTATTTATCGTTACGATATAAAAAAGTTATCGTTATCGCTTATCGGTAAGCTTTAAAAGAGTAATTGTCATCCCATACCGCTACTTACCCAAATGATAAACGATAAATTTATATAATGGGTTGCACTCATTTGAATATAAATGTCATTATTTTTATCGCTTATCGTGAGTTGAGTTTTGATGTTTTTAATCGTTTATCGCTGATTTAAAAAATGTCGTTTAATAGTTATCGCAAGATTTCTTTAAAAAATTGCAGAAACCTCTGCCAATTTCTAATGAAATAGAATAAATAACCGGTATGCATTTTAATTAGTGCATCTACGGCAATATATTGTTGAAAAAAAAAATATTCTCTTATTACTTAATTTGTAAAAACTGTTATGCCTTAAGATTCCAAAAAATATAGCTTACTTAAGAAATGTTTTTTTTTATCGTCAGTCCAAAAGGGTTCTTTAATTTACGACTTAGTTAATTCCAGCCATTGAGTGCCATTTTTTACTCTCAAAGTTTAAGCCAATCAGATAACAGAAGAAAAAGGCAAGTATTTTCCTAATGTTATTAACCACTTTTCCATTTGAAATATCTAAATAGCGATATAAATGGTGGTTTCTCTAATAATTTTTTTTCCTCATTCAAAAACGTTAAAAGGATATTTTTGAAGAAAAAAAAAAAAACTTTGTGACAAATATGGATAATTAAACTCAATTCATCATAACCAAAAAATTATAAAGCGATAGCTTTAACATTTTAACATGCAATAAAATATTACATTTGTCTAGGGCAGGGGTCGGCAACCCAAAATGTTAATTGGTCCAAAAAAAAAATGTGTCTGGAGCCACAAAAAACTTAATGCCTTGAATAAGCTTATAATGAAGGCAAAAAAAATATTATAAATATTTGGTATGTTAGTCTATTTCCAAAATGACTTGGTGGCCTCATCTATATAATAATTCACCAATCTCTGTCCGTCCGTCCGTCTGTATGTCCGCACGCTATCTCCTCCCACATTTATGGCCAGATTTGAACTTTGAAGGTACCTATGGAATTCTTGGGTCAAGGCAGACCTAATAAAACTATTTGCATAGTGATGGGACCCGAAATGAAAAAAAAATGTTATTGGATACACCTTTTCTGATTTTCTCTTATATTTTTAAGGTCTGTTTCACTCACAAACTAGCTCCAAAACCTACCCATAACCGAAGGGCGAACATATGGGCGCCGTAGGCGGCCAAATATGCGAGTACACATAATGAGAAGAAGAAATAGCTTTATACAAAAAAAAAACCATCCAATTGCCACTAAATATGTGTTTATGATAGAATTGTGCTCGTATTCGTTAAATGAGACTTCTGTTTACGGACATCACAGGCCAGTTTCTGAACATCAGACATATAAGATGTAACTTTAATCTTAACGCAGGACTGCAAGTTCTCATCTGTGAGGCGGGTTCGGTATTTGGACTTAACACTCCGAATGCATAGGTTTTCATATTCTTATAGCTGTCGGGAAGAACATTCCATGTCACATAGACGAGTTTTTCGGTTGTTGGGAGGCTTTCAACTTCGCTCCATTTGTGACTTTGGGCAAATTGGACTTTCTGGCGAGTTAAGTCTTCAAGTTCGGCTGTCAAGCGTTTGAATTTGGACACCCATAGATCTTTGTCGACTATATCGGCAATTTCCATTTCAAGGCCAGCTTGATTTACTCCTGGAAATGTGCTCAACAAGGACAAATCATTCTCCAAGGGTGTGACAGGGAAAGAAATGTCATTTTTTCTTTTCGAAACTCGGCAGTTTGCATTTCAACGATCACACCTTGTAAATAATCGTGGTTGATATCGGGATGGGCTTCTATGAATTTTCTGAGGTGGGTAAGTGAGAGAGCGTATCTCGCTGTATATCTCTGGCTAAGACAGTCAGCTTGCGTTCGAATGACAAAACAGCTTCCATCATTTGTAGTGCAGACCCTGGAGATATCCATTAAGTTTGTTTAGGTGGTTTGTCATATCTACTAAAAAGTGTAGTTTTTCGAGCCACTCGGTATCTTCCGGTTGCGGGTAGTTCATGAATGTTTTAATGTGTTCGAAACAAGTGGCAAAGCGATACAAAAACGTCTCCCTAGACAGCCATCGCACTTTGTTGTGAATCAGAAGATCGGAATATTCACTATCAACTTCATCAAACAATGCACGAAACTGACTGTGGTTCAATGCTTTTGCAGTTATATTGTTCACCACCTCGATGACAAGGTTCATCACTGCCATTCACTCTGATGGGAATGTTTGTGCACACAGTGCTTCTTGATGCAAGATGCAATGAAAAGCAAGCAGGTTTTGATCCAATGCTTTCTATAGCAAAGTCAACAACCCCTTTTTGATCCTCTCATGCTGGGTGCCCCATCTTAAAGCGTTAAAGTAAAGTAGCGCATGCAAGGAAAAAGCAAACAAAAAAAATGGCCAAAATTTTGGTTATTTTCTTTAACGTTGGATGTCGCTAGTCCATGAAATTACGTCACAATCCTATTTAAAACGGTTTAAAGGATTAAGTTTGATGATTTGAAATATATTTAAAGATAAAAACTTCTCCAAATATAAATAATAAAAGGACTTTGTTATTTTTTTCAATGAGCTCTAGCCATAGAGATATAAAGATTACAGAGAGCTGATTCCCTTCAATAGCAGAAAAACAGCATTCTGTTGTTTCTGTGTGTCCATTATAAACAAAGTAATTGTTACTACGTCATCGTAAGCTGTTCATAGAGATATAAAGATAATACAATGACGTATTTCTCTTCCCTTCAATAGCAGAGAAACATCGTTCAATATATCTTGACACAATGACGTATTTCTCTGACGAGTCCAATAAGCTTTATATCTCTATGTTTTGAACACACAAAAATAACAAAACGCTGTTTCTCTGCAATTGGGGAATCAGCTCTCTATATCTTTACATCTCTATGGCTCTAGCATCAAAGTGCCCCTTACAGACTAAAGAAGAACTAAAATTTTGGCGAATTCCTTTTGGGAAAAAAGGAAGAATTTTATGTCATGCATGCGCTACTTTACTTTAACGCTTTACCCCATCTGTGGCCACTGAAATCAAATACTCTAATGACAAAGGCTGTAGTGAGCTGATCCCGGGTATCGAACTAATTACCCACTTGGGCTGTTAAAAAAATGATCTAAAACCCCGAATAGTGGAGCTTGTAATCGCGGGGGGCGAATCTTACTGCACAGTATCTCTATGAAAATAGCACCCTGGGGGGTTGCAATCTAAAAAGCAAATGAATTATGACTTTCAACTGTTTACCTTAAAACGTAGTGACAACAAACTCGAAAAAAGCTACCTAACCTATAAGTGTGTATGTTATTGGCGCCAAATATATTATGAGACCAGTTATAACTTGTTCATTCATAAGACTTCGCCCAAGTGGGTTGAATTATTCTTCAAAATGAACGGCTTTGGTACGGTGCCCGTTATGGTTCTGTATATATTCTCCTCCCCCATCTTTTTCCATTTTCAAACATTTTTGGATAAAACTCCAGGGAGCCACTTGGGAAACTCTAAAGAGCCGCATGCGGCTCTAGAGCGCGTGTTGCCGACCCCTGGTCTAAGGGGATGGGTTATTTTTGAGACTAGTAATATGTGATTATATTTACCTCCGCCGAAGGAGGTATTGTTTTCACTGGCGTTGTTGGTTTGTGGTTTGTTAGTTTGTTGGTTTGTTGTTTGTTAGTTTGTCAGCAGGATGACTCAAAAAGTACTGAACGGATTCGAATGAAACTTTGTGGAGTTGTTGAAATGCCAAAAGAAACAAGTGATTAAATTTTGGCATCTCTAAGTGCTTTTTAATATGCAAAATGAGCAAAATACTACTAATAATAATAAGAAATGGGGTCTCTATTCAGGGAGTAGGAAAGAACAAACGCTAAAAAATATTCATTGACGTATTATTGTTCATATATCAGCTCAGGACTATGTTAACCCAGTGACGTAGCTTAAACTTCTTCCTCTCCCGTCTCTGAGTGCTTTTTAATATGCAAAATGAGCTAACAGAGAGGAAACAATGATTAGAGTTAAAAAAACGGGCGTGTGAAAGGGAGAATGTTTGAATAGGAATGTTGTGGGGATCGGCGGAGTGTATATATGCCTCTGTTTCTTTATTTGACACGAATACACTGTGTGATTCTGGCATAGGTATTTCTATTATGTTTGTCATCTCTGGTGATGATAGATGGTTTACTGTAATTTCATCGCGCGTAAATTCGTCCATGGACCTTTTTATAGCCGTTTTTTTTGTCACGGGAAAATACATCACTTGCTCTTTTATAGTCAGTCAATTTTGTCGTTCTTCTTTTGTCACGAGTATTTTTGTCACCAGCTTTTGTAGTGAAGTATTTTCTTCGTTCGTCTTTTTCTCGTAGGTATTTTTGTCACCTAGCTTTTTTGTAGGGCTGTGGATGATTTTAATACCGACTTGACATAGAAAGAGAAAAAACTGAAAACATAGAGACATCTCTCTGGCCTCTCTTTTATTTTAGTATTAAAACCTCACAAACCTATCCCTTTTTCAATACAGATTTTTTACTAATTATTTTATTATTTTTACATTATTACAAAAAAATCAATACATTTTGATGCGTTGTTTCTTTTATCTCTAGATGAATTATGAGGGGCAGTCTTACTGTCTTCCTCCTTCACTTTCGTCGTCAAATCGGCCAGAAAAATGCTAAGAGAATTATAAGCTTTGAGAGGAAGCCTAGAGAGCCTTCCGTGACGAGGGAGGCATTGAACTACTTACCATAAGAACAAGTCAGTGCCGACAAGAGACGATGGAGTTCCTCTCGTCCAGGAATCTGTCGAATAAGTGACTCCGGACACAGGGGGAACTCCGTATCAAGGTTCCTCCTCTAGAGTTAAATAACTCAAGCTGTTTAATATAACGCAAAAATAATAATAACAGCTTTTTATGAAAAAAGGAGAGTTTGTGAGGTTTAATACTATATAAAAGAGAGGCCGAGAGATGTATCTATGTTTTCAGATTTTTCTCTTTCTATGTGAAGTCGGTATTAAAATCATCCACAGCCTTTTGTAGTGAAGCGTTTTCCGCACGATTTATTTTTTTACTTTGTAGACCTAATCTCGTTCGCTTAGTCGGGGGTACATGGGGTTCCCTGGTACTCTCCCAAGATATCGAACATAGTTTGCGCTGGTCTGTCTCTGAAACGGATTCCCCCTGAATCAGAAACCATTTTATGAAGTGGACCTGGACGGTATCCAGATTTATTTAGCAGCATGTAAGCCTCCTTACAAAGGTTATGGTGTGGATGTTCAGGTTCAGAAGTTCGACGAAATGGTAGTTTAAGTTCTCCGTAAGGAATCTCTTCAAAAATTCCTCTCTCTGTCTGTCATGGGAAGGATCGAAGTTCAGATTCAATTGTGGCTCCTCCGTGATTGTAATTCTGACTAGGAGACGTCCTTACTCAGAGTGGACAATATTTATTATGTCAGTCGAATTTTAGTAACTAAGGCTGCAATAGAGTCCCTTTTTCCGTCTCCTCCACAAGTCCTGATGAAATGGATTCATTCCTTCGACTTTTCCAGGATAGACCAATGATTCTGTCCATTTTACAATGGAGTTTCCAATTGTCCCATTCCTTTACTGAGACTATGCATTAAAAATTACCAGGCTTGTGAGCGTTCAGCTTTTTTTGCGTTCAGCGTTCCGTTCAGCGTTCAAAAATAATAGCGTTCCGTTCAATGCGTTTGTTCAGCGTTTTTGCGTTCAGCGTTCCGTTAGCGTTCAGCGTTCAAATATTTTAAAAATAACAATGTGTAATTTTGAAAAATGGAAGTACTATTTAGGGGTTTTATAATAAAAATGAGCCCGAACCGACTTTCAAATGATATAAATTTGTTGACTGGATCTAACCCAGGGGTTCCCAACCTGGGGTCCGCAGAACGTCTATATTCACTACATAAGAGGGTCGCCAGACTGGAGATTTTTCTATAGGGGGGTCGCCAAAGAAAAAAGGTTGGGAACCCCTGATCAAACCCCAACTTGTATATATTTTTTCCTGACCCGTAACAAATAATCATTATATTAATAGTTTTCCATATATAAAAGACTAACACGCCAGTCAGCATGAAAGAAACTTAACTATTTTCAATCTTATTAAAAACAACTTCAGATCAAATATATTTGAAAAAGTGTCGCGATGACCAGACTCGCTTATTTTCGAATAACGGAGTCCGAGTTCGATATTAAGAATCTGCAAAATAGTATTTTAAACCTTCGATGTATGAGTAACTGGATCCCTACTTTCTTCCGTAATGGATACATTACATTTTAAATTATAATCATATTTAAGGTGTAATAAATCAAGACAAATACGAGATCAAAGCTATATAATACAAATTAATATTGTAAAACAACATTATATGAATGCATCTTATTTTAGAGAGATGTATTTTTTAATCATCTTTGCAATATAAAACACATTTAATATTATATAAACACGAATCAACCATTTACTACATTAAATTGAAGTTAATATCGTCTTCGTCATTAGAAAATAACTTAATCTCAATATCAATTATTAACATTAAATTTATGCAAGGAACAAAACAAAACGCAAAATATTAACTGCAACTGTTGTAAGGTAATTTTTTGTCTGATCAATGGCGTCAAATTATCTTTTTTTAAAGCAACAACAACAAGTTTCTAGGTCGCTTGGCCTATGGGAATGTGCAAAGAATTGATCTTACATTCCTCAGAGTACTTTGGTTGAGACATTCGCGACCATCATGGCGCCTTAAAAATCTATATATCTGCTATATCCAGGAGAAGCCAAAATAATACATTATCATCTATAGTCATCAAACATCCATATACAATTGTGAAGTGCGAGTATAAAATGTTTACCAAACTATGCTAATTACTAGGAAGCGTACAGGGACTAACCTTGTAAATATGTATTTTTGTTTGCTCGTAGACTGTCATTTATTCTCCATGACGAAATGAAAAAAGCTGACAAAATTAATACTGTCCTCGTATCCGATTCCTAAGATTTTAACTCTCGAGCCCTCCTATCCGAGTCCTAATATTTAAGTTATCGAGTCCACGAATCCGAGTCCATCAAAATGAGCAAATCCATGATTCCGAGTCCACAGCCCAGATGAATATCCCGTAGTCAGACTTAATCTCAACTTATTTCAACAATAGTTTCATACCTAAATACTAAATAAGTTGTTTATTTTGTAATAAGAATGAATGAATAAAAAGGTCATTCAATTGTGTGTAAATTTTTGTCACTTGGGGTAAAATTTAAAAAAGTGCTTTACTATTCTATAGAGAGTTCTTGGGAGAGTAGTTTATAAGTTCTTCTTATAATATTTCATCCCTTGTTTATATCCCAGAAAAAATACTTAAAAAACTACATTGAAATGTTTGGAAAAATTGAACGCTGAACGCAAAACTTTTTTTGCGTTCAACGTTCAGCGTTCAAAAAAAAAGTTGCGTTCCGTTCAGCGTTCCGTTCATTGAACGTGCGTTCAGCTGAACGCCGTTCAATTTTGCGTTCCGTTCACAAGCCTGAAAATTACTTTTCACAAGAGGAGGCATATAGACAGGCGATTCATTACATACTATAGGAGTCTTCGCATCATTTTTCTATTGTGTTCTCGTCATCTTTCTCCATGTCAGACTAAGGGCTGAGAAGACATCGAATCGATCACTGTATGATGGTTTTCAAATAAAGATTAGACGACGACTTATTTCCTAGTCAGAACATTTTTAACACCATCTCATAACTTTTATGTTTACATTAGTGTATGAAATGCTTAAGCTATAGGTACCAACTATTGAAGCTAGATATATTTATAAGGCATGATTTAAAGACCATTAATTGTTGAAAAGCGCATTTTCTTGTGACTTATTCGAAAACTTGCAATAATAAAAAATGAAGTGCATCCTCCATGAATAACAAACGCTTGTTTTTGGTGCTTAGTAAAGAATGCCTATGCTTCAGTTTAAAAAAAACTAAGCTCCATTACATTACTCTGTAAATTCTACCTTTATCCTCAACTGACAAGATCTATCATAACGACAAAACTATTAAAATAGATATATTTTTAATATTAAACTTTTGAGTAATTACAAAAAGATCCTAAAAATGCGCTATGAGTCTATGAAGATATTGAATTCTCTACTTAGTCGTGAGATGATAAAAGTTACTGTTGGTAACTCTAGCATATCAACCAGTTCTTGTCAAACATCTTCTTGCTGTTATCCAACGAAAAAAATATTTTCTTTGCCCCTCCTTTTATTCTTCATATTTTTTTGTGTATGAAATGCTTAAGCTAAGGATACCAACTATTGTAGCTAGATATATTTTTAGGGATGATTAAATGTTCGAAAGCGCATTTTCCAGTGAATTAATCGAAAAGTTGAAATCATAAAAAATGTAGAGCATCTCTTATAGAAAAGCAAACGCTTGTTTTTCGTATTTGTAAAAAAATGCCCATGCTTCATTTTAAGAAAATACATCACATATAGGTATGTATATATATATAAACCAGGCTTGTGAGCGTTCAGCTTTTTTTTGCGTTCAGCGTTCAAAAAATAATAGCGTTCCGTTCAATGTTTTTGCGTTCAGCGTTCCGTTAGCGTTCAAATATTTTAAAAATAACAATGTAATTTTGAAAAATGGAAGTTTTATTTAGGGGTTTTATAATAAAAATGAGCCCGAACCGACTTTCAAATGCTATAAATTTGTTGACTGGATCTAACCAAGGGGTTCCCAACCTGGGGTCCGCAGAACGTCTATATTCACTACATAAAAGGGTCGCCAGACTGGATATTTTTTATAGGGGGTCGCCAAAGAAAAAAGGTTGGGAACCCCTGATCAAACCCCAACTTGTATATATTTTTCCTGACCCGTAACAAATAATCATTATATTAATAGTTTTCCATATATAAAAGACAAACACGCCAGTCAGCATGAAAGAAACTTAACTATTTTCAATCTTATTAAAAACAACTTCAGATCAAATATATTTGAAAAAGTGTCGCGATGACCAGACTCGCTTATTTTCGAATAACGGAGTCCGAGTTCGATATTAAGAATCTGCAAATAGTATTTTAAACCTTCGATGTTTATAAGATATAAACATATGGGTATTTATTTTATCATGCTTTTCGTATTTGAGAGTCGGGCACCCCCAAGGATTTTACTTTGTGCATAGAGATCATCTTATGAAAGTTGGAACGAAATCCAGTAACGTTAAGTGTCTTCTCAAGGGACCCAAATCTTATGTTGTATTTTTTCGCCATTCAATCGCCTCTCATTTCCTCGATTCAATGCAACAGAAAAAATGAGTAGATGCAAAGTGTAGATAAGATCTCAAGGAATCCAAATTAGTTTTTATTTTTTAAATACATACAAAAATATACGAGAATTTTTTAAATACCCCAAAGATGAATATTTCAAAACTTAAATTTCTCGTGTCTTTTTGTATATGTATAAAAAACTGATTTGGTCTCCTTGAGATCCCATCTACATTTCGAGTTTTTCGTTTTTCTGTAGCATTGAAATTGAGGACTCTCGGTGCTGACTAAAAAAATACTATTTCCGTCTCATTTTTATCTTCCCTTATTAGGAACTGAAAGTTTGGCAGTTTAAAATTACGTCATCAAAGGACTACTCTCAATCCTGCCCATCTCAATCACTCATCTATGTCATTTTATATTACCATATACATACGTCAAATATGGGTAACATTTATCTTTTCGTTGGGATAATTCACAAGGTATGTATGATATTTGTATGTATTGTTGAATTTATTTTTTTGGACTAAAATATTTTTTTTGTATTTTTTTAAAGGATACCTCATTCTTCATTACTTTTTGATGTTTAAAGTCATTAAAGCTCTTCAAAAAGAGGGAAGAGGAGGAAATGGAAAACTAAAGCGTTAAAGTAAAGTGACGCTACCAGGACAAAACCTTCTTTTTTTTTTTTTCAAACCGTAGTTCTTTAATATGCGATAGAGGGTGTTTGATTGAAGCAGCTGTTTCAAAATAATAAACAATATATTGTATTATTTTTTAATCTTTATAAATGGAATCAGTTCCAAAGCTCATTATGAAATTATGTCCAGTTACGGACGAAAATCTTGGCTTGTGAATTGTGGTTTTGTATTTGTTTGAACACTAGAACAATGCGGAGTATGCCCCTGATTCAGAAACATGCAGCCTCTAGTTTGTTAGGGAGTAAGAGCCTTTTTGATGTGCCTCCGGGCTTTCTCGGACTTTCTACGGCAATGAACCTTCTTTCCTTCAGGTAACGGAGCTCCGAAAAGAAGTTCTCCAAGCAGCCCTCCCGGAATACTGTGATCCTTACTACCATAGCTATTGATGAAGGTTTGTAAGAGAAAAAAAACACAGTAGACCAACAGTCATATGATATTTTTATTATTGAATATTGACTAAGCAGCAGTGAATTGATCATTTTATAATATATCGTTTTTTTATTACACTATGTCTATTGCGACATGTTTGGTCATCGCGCAATGCGTTTTAATGCGGCTGAGGCACTAGAACCAGGCACGCCCCTATTGTCCCAGGGACGGCTAGAGACCTACGAGGAAGAGCCTTGTGGGCCCTCGGACTCTACGGCAATGAAAACTTTCCTTCAGAGCAACGGAGCCTCCGAAAGAAGTTCTCCAAGCAGAGCTCCCTTCCTCAAAGACCTCATGACACAGAGCATGGACTACGGACATGGGCCCTGCAATCTTCCCTACTGCTGGACCTCCACCCTTCCCTGTAGCCTTCATACCCAGAGCGAGCTTTGCATTCAATAGGAATAGCATCCCCTTTTGGATTGGATGAACTACCTCTTCATATCGGAGGTTGGGGCGCTTTTCATCAGCATCGCATCGACGGAAGGAAGCATTAGTCCATGAAAAACGAATAATAAACTCGGGATTCATCGAATGGCTCAGATGTTCAACCTTGAAGCGTTCCTCAAAAACACGCATCCTCAGCAGCAACAGCCATCATCACCATCTAAGAAAGTGAATAGTCAACTTTGAGGGTCAATAACACAATCTCCAAATGAAGTATGGACGAGTTTAGGACTACACCCCCCGACTAGCGCCCCTAGTCACTTACTTCCCGTGCCATTTACCCCCCCCCCCTCCCACGGTAACGAATATTTTTTATCCCTTTAAGTCCTTTTATAAAGTCAACTATGTTTTTTATGACAATTTGTAAAGTCTCTTTGTTTGTCTATGTACAGTAGAGCTCTATCATGTCCGTCTATATATTCAGTGGGACTCTTGCAGTTGATGATCAACCCGATTTTGGTCGCCAAATATTGCTTCTTTTGACAAATAGGGTTCCTTCATGAAATCTTAAATGACACAGGACAACAAATTTTGGTCAATCTTCCTTGATTAAAATTGGACACTCAAATTATTTTCCTTCCATTTAAGGTCCTGGTAAGATCTCAAAACTGGTGAAAAAGTAGTTAAAATTGTCAATTTCAAAGTGATGCCTATAACTTCTTGGATTTTTAAGAAATTATGCAAAAGAGACCATGACAGTAAAAACCCTTTCAAATCATCTTTAAGTTATGTTTTATTAGTTTAATAATTTTAATGACGTATATTAGCAAATTAATAAAAATTAATTAGTGCTTTTAATCATAAACTTTTGATAGGTTTGCTGACCAGTTACAATTGTTTGCAGGATTTGAAATGAGAAAAATAATATATATTTAACAAAGATTAACTAAAGTATATTTATTGTTTTATCTCATTACATTCAAATTTTAAACTGGTCAATTGCCATAAAAAAACAGTTAACTTCATAAGCGGACTTTATGGAATAAAAAATATTAGTAACGGGGAGTAATTGACCAGGGGGTGGTATTCCTGGACTCAGTAGAGTGTATCATACTACTTTTCTAGAGATTGGTTCGGAAATTACTCGTACCATGAACTTCGATGAAGAAATATGCCGTAAAATACCCGATGAAGGAGGGTACCCGCAAATATAAGCCTCTAGATATCTTCTAATTATCGTCGGAGGCATTTCATCAAAACCATATTGTCATAAGTCATAAAGATCTTTCCAAATAACTCATCTTCTAAATAATAATAAACAATAACCTTTCGTACTGATTAACATACTTGAAAGAATTTCTTTTTATTTTCATATTATTTATTATAAATATTACAATACATTATAACAATTAAAAATATAATATATAACAATGATATATGATTCATTACATACACTTAATACAGAAAAAATTGAAATACAATAAACATAATTGATATAGTAAAATAATTTTACTTCTTATAAAGTGTGCATTTATTTTTAATTTCTTGTTGTTGCTTTAAAGATTTAGCAAAAATGACTAATCGTAATCTTATAAATCTATTCATGAGCTTATCTTTTAAGGAGTGGCATTTTGGAATAATGTCGAAGTCTTTAGTAATTAAATCACAAGCGTGTTTAACTTTGATGGATAAATGTTTCTTTTGTAATTTATATAATGACATGTCCATATTTCTAATGGCGTTTTCAATAGGCAAAATTATGTTTTTAAAAATTGCATGGGAACAATAAACAAGACTATTTCCGTTGTAATCTGATATATTAATTAAATGTGTTATGTTATCATAGTATGTATCATTGAAAGTACTTTTAAGTACGGAAATACACGACTCACATGAAGGCTCGTATTTTTCAATTTTAAAAATTAAATAACCTGATAAATAGTACAATATATTAATCTCGGTGATAGTTAATTGAGATGCATTGGAAAAGTTTGATACAAATTGTGGAATGAAGTCATCCTCCACTAAAATTTTATTTTTATCATATGACATTCGCACATCCAAAACCTCCGCCAAAAATGTTGAATCGTCATAATTATAATTGCTAGACTTCACATCCTTCATAAATTGGCTTAAGCATATTAAGCGTAAAATGTATTTGAATTCCTTAGCAGTAGGCGTGGGGTTGGTTGCCCTGACCATACTGAAAAGGTTTTCAATACAGTCCGAGGAAAAATGTGCAGTTAAAACATAGTTCAATTTTTGATCAAGTAATAATTCTTGCAAGTCTAATATTGATAATGATGTGAGGATGGAGCCAGTCTGTACAGGTTTCCAAGAGGCAGTATTATTTATTTTAGAAAATATTTTAATTTTTTTAATTATATTAATAAAATTATAAATAAATGCAATTGACTCTTCATACATTGCCTCTTCCTTATAACTGAAACCAAATGAGATTTTCCTTGAACAAACTAAATCAAACCATTTTCTTAAGTTTTCAATAAACCATGCAGTTGTTAATAAAATCTTTTCACATTTCCCTCCTTCACCATGTACCTTATCGTACGGCTAACATCATGCGACCAAAATTGTAACGCGGGACCTACTTTCATTTTGTCTAAATGACTTAAATGAATCTTGGAACTATCAAATTTACAAGCTGGTTTTAAAATTATTTTTTTTGAAAGTCAGCAACTATTTGAAAATGTTTTAAAGAAATTACATTGGAAGACAGATTTTCAGATTTTACTATTTCCTCTGGTAAAATTATATCATTTGTGTACAAAATATTGCGCCAATTTTTTATTAAATGTGATGGGTCGGCTATAAAGTGGATTTTATCACTTGTATTGGCAGGACTATCGATTTTATTTTTATAATGAGACTTCATTCCACAATTTATACCAAATCATTTCCACATTGCTAAGTTTTGTGACCCCATATCGGTCGAAATACTTATTACATCTATTCCTACCTCACGAGACTTTTTTATAATATCAATAACAATCGGGCCATAGTCTTTACCATCGTATGCATTAGGGGTAAAAAAGTAAGCAACTACTTGTTTCCACCTCACAGTGGAAACGCCAGATAACATAAACACTAAAGCTTTAGTTGCATTTCCTTTAGAATTAGGAAATGAGGATTCGCCCATAATACTGCCACTTTTACTATCATAATCTATCGAAACCTTAATTGAACATTCATCCAAAGTTAATGAAGCTTTTCTATCTATTGCAGACATCGTTCTTATTTTAATTTTAAGCATATCAAAGACTTCAGTTAAAATTCCATCATTAAACATGATAAATTCAGTTCTTTTTTGCAAGGTTCTGATAGAAGGCAAAGGCAAATACTCTCTTACTAAATCGTAGCCAGATTTTCCACACGCCATCCTTAACTTTAAAGCATCTTTTATAGATTCATTGCTAAAAATTCTGCTTTTTGTATTGCTGACACTCAAATTTTTATGAAAATCATTATTTCCAATTTTTAGTTTTAAAATATTAACATTTTCGAAAGAGGTAATTTTTTTTTCCAAAAGTTTTATAGTAATCTTTAATGAGTCGATAATACGTTCCTGGCATTTAATCTTATTTATATATAAATGACAATCATGGCACAAACTTTTTACATAGATTTCTCCCATACTTTCCAAATGAAAAAAAGTGCATTGCGATATTTTTGAAACGTTGTGACTTTCGTTTGAACTCGAAGGTTTTGCCGAATCTATTATGAGTGACGTATCTTGACGAATCTTGCAGTAACCATGGTCCGACTGTAACCGTGCCTTGACAGTAGGAATTGCATCAAGTCTCAAGTACTTCATATTTGTATATGTTTTAGTAAAAAAACAATGGGATTCAAAATGATTCTCACAAACTAACGAATTTATTTTAGGTTTCCAATCAAGTCGATACTTCAGATTGCTAATCCATTGGTTTCTTCTTTCTAATTCCTTTGGATTTTTTGGAGAGGGAAATCTGAAGAATTGAATCCGTCCTTGAAGTTTTTGATTCTTGGTATCGGATCTGTTGGAACATCCCATTACGGAGCATCCACCCATGGCTTCTATAATGTATTTCTCGTTTTTATGACGATAAAATATTTGTTTGTACGATGGATGTATATCTAAAGAAAAATGAATGGTAACTTTTGGTAATGATGTAGGAAAGAAGAGTTTACTTACTGTAAGTTGTAATAATTGAATGCAGACAAATAAGTGAATACGATAACGTAGATTGAGGTTGTAATATAACTTTGAACTGAATACTGATGACTAAATATATCTTTTTTCTAGACTTCAGTAATCTTATGTATTTTGTCATAATTCATCGTTCATCAACTCCTCTTTACGGTTTGAAT
>CP045891.1:18660225-18694534 GCA_013387185.1 Caligus rogercresseyi
AAAAATTGAAAAGGGAAACATGGAATCTTTGGTTTTGGGCGCGAAGGGTCCGAGTATTTGTATGCTAAAAACAAGATGAAAACTAGCCTTGCCACAGATCTTTTCGTGTAAAAAATCTCATTTTTAACTTGCCCCTTTAAAACTGCCAAATTTGCTCGTAAAACAGGCGGCTCATACTTGCACTTCATTTTCCTCATTTTTTAGTCTGATTCATTTCTATATAGTGGTTATTTTTCTACCTCTTTCCACCCAATGTCCTAGTAGATATTTTCAGTCATAAAGGTTCTTATATTTCATAAATTTTTCTCCAAGCATGTGAAATAGTGACTTGTTACATATTTGTTACATAGAAATTACCGTTTATCGGTAGTCAAAACCGAGTATATTAGAGTAAAATATCCAGTTTTTCTAGTCTTTTTTTTTCTCGTAGACTGGAGGAACCTTCTTAATGATAGTTAAAAGTAACAAAGACAAAATTGGTTTCATTTTGGTCTGAATTTGAAGCAAATTAACTAATTTTCTATGCAAATTACGAGGGGAACCCTGTTCGTGGAATCCACCCTCTATCAAGTAATACCATTTGATAGAATCCGAAAGGACATTGCATGCAATATAATTTGCTCTAAGTCAACTGTGTTCGTAGAATGTTATTAACTCCAGTTTTTTTATGTTATTGTTTTAAAAAGGTGATAGTAAAGGACAGTTGAAATATATTTCTTTCTGCTAAAGGGAATTTTTTCAAATAATGTTCCATTCGAGTTATAATAAAGTTTTTCTGAAAAAATGGTGTATTTGCAGATTAATAAAAAAAGATGGATTTTCGAGTAGATATTTATTGTTGACAAATTGTGAGTATTAAAACAATATAGTAACAAGCATAAGTAGAGGACTCAGAGAGTGCAAACCCCGCCGATCCCCACTAAATGAATCACTTGGTCTTTTTGTCATTTGCCATAGATGTCGCTGTGCTGTGCTCTCTTCTTGAAGGGCACAGCACAGCGACATCTATTGGCAGAGTAGGCAAACTTGAAATATTTATTATTTAGCTCATTTTGCTCTATTCTGCACTCAGAGATGCCAAAATTTAATCACTTGTGTCTTTTTGCATTCACAACTCCACAAAGTTTCATCCGAATCCGTTCCGCACTTTTTGAGTTATCCTGCTGACAAACAACAAACCAACCAACCAACACCCACGCTAGTGAAAACAATACTTCCTTCGGCGGAGGTAATTATGTTTTGAGTTATACGTATTTTTTGAAATGCAATGGATCTTGATGGATTTTTTACCCTTTTGCCTTAAAGGTTCAAAAAGTAGCCAGAGTATATTACTTTCTAAATTATTGTATTTTGACATTTAATAACTTTTCAACAATCTCAATGAAAATAATTTTCAAGGATTATACAAACATTTTCTTTGAATTTTAATTTGCATTTATTTTCGATTGAAATCCATTGTAAGGCGTATCGGAGGCTAAAATAAATACCAATCCCTCTAGTCAAGCCCGTAGATTGGATTTTAAATGTAGAATATGATTCTCCTAGACATTAGAGCTTTGGGTCGGCCGAATTTTCTACCGTACCAGAATGATTCTCTTTCCCAGCTACTCTTTTGAATACACCGCTCAACAGCCTCAATCAATCATTTTTTTTTCAGTTCTTTAATAAAAGTCGAAGTAGTTGCGTACAACATACATAATAAGACATTATAGTCTTAAATTAATACAACGACAAAAGAACAAACCAAATAGAACAAACTAGAATAAATAAATACAATGATATCACAATGGTAAACAGACTTAGGTAAATAGCAAACTAAAATTAACATTACAATAATGAAAGGTTAGCGTTGAATTAAAAGACTAAAACAGACATAAAAATTAATATAGCTAATAAAATTTTAATAACTTCTTAATTATCTTAAAATGGCTGAGAGACTTGGTTGGGAAATATTTGATTTCCCTCGAAGCGAGTGTCCACGAGTTGTCGGTTACGGAGGGGATTTTGAGAGTGAGAGCTCCATATCTGGCGGCGGCTGCGAGGATAATTCCACGGAGATCTTGGGGACTTAAAAGCTCATTTGAAGTTAGTTTGCTCGCAATATTTGCCTTAGCATTTAAAACTGCAAAATCGATTGCCTTAGAGACGTTTGATCTATTATGTTTGGACAGTCCAAAGAGGACCACAGCTTTAATTATGCCTTCATTGGCATTGCTCATTCCTTTTACGTTTATTGCAATTAGTCTTTTTAGAATAGATATAACTGGGCAATCTACAAATGCATGTATGGTATTATTATATAATTTGCCACAGTCTTTACAATGTGAGTTAAATACAATGCAATTAGAGGCCACTTGCAGCTGGGCCGTAAATTTTCTCCCGTCATGTATTCCCTTCATAGAACATTCAATTCTTAGCCTCCAGTTACTCGGTAGTTCCAGAGCTTTAACAAAAACATCTGTTATTCGTTGTGCTTCCTCACGAACACTCGGAATTGACATTTTTAAATGCCACGGACAAGGAGTTAGGTGCATATTAGCGGCTCTGAAGAGGGGATATTTAAATCTCCCTTCATTGAACGGATGAATAAGCTGAGATGAATGAACTGATAGCGCCTTATTGACAATAGCTTTTTCTTCTAAAGAAGCCGGACTACTCAAATTTTTAAAGAAAAAAGGTTTGTGGACATTTTTATGAATAATGTCTACCGTCGAATCACTATGATATAGGGGTATAAAGTTCCAAATAATTCTATGAGCTGAAGCCCACACTTCAGAAAAAGCCCTGATAGAGTTATTTGTTAGGTTTGTTCCAAACAGTAGCCTATAAAATAGTTCACTACTTGTAACTGAGTTCCTCCATTCCCTTTGTGGGAATTTGGTTATATCAATAAAAAGTTTTATGTATATCTTGGGAATGATAGTGGACATTTTGGTCAAACCTCCACCGATGAGGGACCTAGGCCTCGTTACGGCATCTATATATCTCTTGTGAAAGATAATTGACAGCCATTTTTTCTCCTCTTCAATAGCTTTTTCTGCTATAAAAGGAGATGCTGTTGCTTTAAACAAAACAACTGGGACAATCTGAGTGTTATAGAGATCAATCCTTTTTGTAGATTATAGTCCCGCCACAGGTAATACGTTTACCAATAGATGAAGCTAAAAGGTTCCAGTTATTGGGGTGAATCCCTTCGGGGCACCAGTCGATCCCTAATATTGAAACTTTTCTTTTTACTAAGCAATGACCTATGCTTTGCCCTTCCAAAGGATCCCAACATCCAATCGGAAGAATGAATGTTTTTGATCGGTTCACTTCCAACCCAGACCTCTTTTTAAACTTTTCGAACATATTAAATAACACCTCCACTCTCTTGATGAGTTGTAGCTCCGAGCTTGCCTCCACTGTAAGGGTTACATCGTCAGCATATAGGTCCACTAGATGACTGGTTCCCCCTAACCGAACTCCAAAACCCTCATATTTTCGTACCAGTTGGATTACTAACTCCTCTATTGCCGCTACAAAAAGAAGAGGAGCAGACGGACAACCCTGCCTACAACTCTTTTTGAGCTCGATGGGCCTGCTTTCTTGACCTCCATCGAGATCACTGACGATCCATTTAGTAATAATGCCCTAACTGGGTTGAAAAAATGGGTTGGAAGCAGATGTCTCACTGCTCGAAGTATTTGAGAGTGAGATATGGAGTCAAAAGCCTTTTTGAAGTCAATTCCTATGACAGCTCCAAATCTATTTCTTTTTCTTACAGACTCCACCGCTGCTTGTATATTGCGTGACACATCCGCTATGTTCCTATGCTTCAGAAAACCCTTCTGATGTAAGCCTATCCTTTTATTCAACTCGGGTTCCATTTTTTGTGCTAAAATGCCCGAGAGAATTCTATAGGAGTAGTTCAGGACCGTGATAGGCCTCCAGTGGTTGAAATTGGTTCCGTTCCCCTTCTTGGGAACAAGAACTATTCTTCCCTTTGTTATACTTTTTGGGAGCTTGCCTTTTAATTCCATTGACTCTCCCAGTTTGAGTAGAAAAGGAGCTACTTCATTTGGAAGAATAGTATATATTTCTCCTCCAATACCATCGATACCAGAGGCCTTCTTAACATTCAATTTTTTGTTTATGTAATCAAGATATTTTCCTGCGTGAAGATCCTACATTGTGTGGAGTTCTTCTTCTTTGGAAAGTTAATTCTCTCTGTTTTGACTACCTCTCGAAAACAGTCATGAAAGTAAGTGAGGATGTCGTTAGGTTTGGTTATCTTTTTACCCCCATGCACAATTAGATTGATACACGAAGCAGAGTATTTATTCCCTCTCTGTAAATTCTTCAATCGTTTATGTGACTGGTTCTCTGAGCAAACTTTTTCTGACATTTCTGCCTCTGCCACCTCAGACATTCTATAAGAATTATATATTTCCGACGAAAAAGTTTGAACAAAAAGTGAACTATTGTTGACCAAATTATCAATTTTTGATTCAATTTTCTCAGCTAGTTTTCTGCTCAAAGAAATATATTTTAAAGTTGTAATACGCACAACACGAGTAAAGACTAAGGCTGCCTGATCCGAAGTTATGGAAGTGGCAAAGCTTTGGGTCAGATTTCTTTTTATTTTTCTTTAAATTTACTCTCTTTCCATACCCATTTAGGAACCTTAAAAAGTCTTGATTTTGCTGAGAAATTTAATTCTATTTCCAAAATGCGATGGTCTGAAAAAGGTTCTGGCCTATAAAGCGTCTTTTTAACTAGAGGGAGAATTGGGTTGATATCAGAGCTAAGTCTATTCGAGAAGAAAGAGTCCCTTTTTTCCATGAAACCATTTGATTCGAACCTAATCCTCTTGGTAGTATCGATCAGATTCCATCGAATGATTAATGCGTTTAAAATCTCCCAATTGGGATAGTTTGATTTGTTTTTGTCCAAATCAACGTTTAAATCGCCGATCAGGAAGGAACTGTAAGGTTTGGAGTCGATGATGGCTTTGAAGAATGATGAGGATTTTTCATTGGGACCGTAAGCGTTTATGATACATAAGCTCACATTATTGGAAGATATATATTTTATGCCAATCACTCTTTTGTGAGAATTCCTCCACGCACTTGGCTAAGACGATTTTTTTGGTTATAATGTTATAACTCCTCTTTTGGATTCTTTTCCGTGAAAAAAGCGTGATACCGCCCCGGTTTACAAAAGACACAGTCTCTGGAACATGTCGATGACACTTCTTTCCTAATATCCTGAAGACAGACTATGTCTGGGTTGGATTTGAAAATAGAATTTAGAAGGGCATGTCTTCGCCTTCGATCTATCCCCCTCTAGTGTTAAGGGATATAATCTTCTTGAGTCCCATATTAGACTTTATCTCCCCGGATAGGCTATCTTTAAAATGGTCGGTTATTCTTGTTTGGGAAGAGTTTTTCAAATATTCATTCATGATTGTCTGGACTAAGGGTTTATAAGTTTTTGTGAGTTTTGACAGACAAAAAAAACAAGCTATTCAAAACAAAACAAAAATACCCTCTACTCTTTAGGAATTTTAGATGGGTTTTTTGACTTTGTAGGAGATTCATCCATTTCCTTTCTTTTGGAAGACTGGGAGCGAGTCCTGTCCCTTAAAATTACATTATTGTCCATATCGGACGAGGAGGTTTTTGTAATTTTTCATTGAGCTTTGCGCTTGGAGCTTCTTCACCATTTACATCCGATGTGGGCATAGTTTCCTCGTCGGTACAAGGCATGGGATTTTTTGTATTCATTGATGTCATACCATTGTCATGGATTGAAACCACTGTTTCCCCGCCCTTACTGTGAATATACCATCTGAGTCAGAGACTAGGGCGTGTTCTGGGATTCCTTGTCATTAATTATTACTGACCCGTCAGCATCACCCGTAATGTCCACTTCGACATTCTCTTCATTGTTGATTGGAACAACTAAAGAGTTTATCGATTCCATATTTGAAATAGAACCTGAGCACTTCACTCCTCTATTCTTCTCTTCCAAACCACTTAAGGATGAGTCTCCTCGAGAACCAGAGGTTTCGGATACTTGAGAGGTTTCCAAATCAATCATTTAAAGTCAGTTCAAACCCTGTGGTCAAAAAGATAATGAAACTGGAGCTTTTATTATTTATGAATGTATATACATTTTGTTTATATGAACCAAAAAAGTTATGAATCCAATTATTGATATTATTACCTCCGCCGAAGAAGGTATTGTTTTCACTGGCGTTGGTGTGTTGGTTTGTTTGTTGTTGTTGGTTGGTTGTTTGTTTGTCAGCAGAATAACTCAAAAGTACGGACCGGATTCGGATGAAACTTTGTGGAGTTGTTGGAAATGCCAAAAGGAACAAAGTGATTTAATTTTGGCATCTCTGAGTGCAGAATTAAGATGTAAATGAGCTAAATACTAATAAATATTTCAAGTTAGCCTACTCTGCCAATAGATGTCGCTGTGCTGTGAAATTGGGTGTGGGAGCGTCTTCCTCTTGGATTTCCGTGGAGGGGAACCCTCCCCCGTCCCTTTACGCCGCCCCAGTCGTGAAAAATCTGCCTCAGAAGGCTCATAAGGACCCCGTGACGGCGGAGGTTTGCACTCTCTGAGTGTATATATGCCTCTAGTTATTAATATTCTCTTCAGACGTTAATACACGTAGATCATTTTTGAAACCAATTAGAATACTTTGAAAATATAGGAAAATGTAAATAAGAAGATCTGTATTTATCTAAGACACTACATACATATTTTTCCTCACTTAAAGTAGTTTTTTGCCTATATGATTATTTCAGCTACACTCCAATATCATTATTAAAAAAATAGAGAATAATTAATTCCATGACAAAAAATATATAAAAATAGTTATAAAAGCTGCGAAAGTTTAACATTTAATTATTAAAGAAGCATATCATTCATTTCACTCAGGGTGTGTATATACAGGGTGATTCACTTAAATTGAGACTCACATATTACAAACTACAATCTTTGTATTAAATTTTACATAAATATTTTTTAAACAAAAATGATAGCACAATGTGTAATTTACAAAATGTATTTCAATAATTTTCACATATCCTCCTTTGGACTTCACTACAGCTTTGAACCTCCTCATGGTGAGGCAACACAGGCAGGAATCTCTTCCTCAGACAAAGATTTTCACGGTCCAGGCCACCCCAACAGTCAGAATGACCGGTTTTATCTTGAAAAAGGAAGACATCCCCGTGCAGCTGAGGACTCTCTTCAGAAGGCAAAAGCCACCTCAGTCATGGTCTGAGCTGAGAAGAGATTCCTGCCTGTGTTGCCTCCACCGTGAGGAGGTTCAAAGCTGTAGTGAAGGCCAAAGAAGGATATGTGAAAATTTAATGAAATACATTTTGTAAATTACACATTGTGCTATCATTTTTGTTTAAAATTATTTGTGTAAAATTTAATACAAAGATTGTATGTAGTTTGTAATATGTGAGTCTCAATTTAAGTGAATCACCTGTATATATATATATTAGGTTTGTTCTTATTTTTCAAATGTTTGAAATGTTAGCACTTTGTGGATTTTCTGTTTCTTGGTGATAAAAGAAGACGACATACAAAGTTTGAACAAAATCGGTCAACATTACGAGGTCGCACAACGAGGTCAAAGTTTTAAAAATTTATTAAAAGTAAGTTTTCCGCAAATTTCTTCAAAATGGTGGACGTTACAGACTTCAATATAATTATTAATTTAAAGGAAATCTAATTTACTACCAGACGTATGTTTGATGTTTTTTAATAAAACAAATTTTTCAGTAAAAACAAAGCAAGAAAGGGAGTGTGTATTGTTAGCTTATTTCATGGCTTTTTTGTATCAATTAACTTCACTCGCCTGTAAAAGATGACGCACATCTAAGAAACACATTATGATTTATTTTTTTCATAATCGATTTCTTATAGGTCAATACAGGCTCTGAATCATATGATATAAACTCAGATTGTACTGAATTCTGAATTGATAGAATCCAACCAAGGTCATTTTTGGATTTATCATCTAAAGTTTTACTAAACTTAAAAGTATTATTTTACTCTGAAGCGAACAAGTCATCTTCTACAGGCGAGTGAAGTTAATTGATACAAAAAAGCTATGAAATAAGCTAACAATACACACTCATTTTTTCTTTTTTTTTACTGAAAACTTTGTTTTATTAAAAACATCAAACATACGTCTGGTAGTAAATTAGATTTCCTTTAAATTAATAATATTATTGAAGTCTGTAACGTCCACCATTTTGAAGAAATTTGCGGAAACTATATTTTTACTAAATTTTTAAAACTTTGACCTCGTTGCGCGACCTCGTAATGTTGACCGATTTTGTTCAAACTTTGTATGTCGTCTTCTTTTATCACCAAGAAACAGAAAATCCACAAAGTTGCTAACATTTCAAACATTTGAAAAATAAGAACAACCCTAATATATATATATATATATTTATATATATATATATAAATCTTTGTTTTAGATACATACGAAGTAGGTATACATATATGTATATAAACCCTGCTGATTGATTATATCTAGGATATTTTGTATGGATGAATGAATGACTAACAAAGAAGGAGTAAATGAATGAAAGAGAGACTTGTGTGTGTGGTTTTTTTCTCGTTTATAAGGCTTGTTAATGATGCTTATTTTGATAAGGACGAGTAATGATGATCACTAATCAGCGGATAAGTAAATTGTTTAATGATGAACTAATAATACATCTTGTGCTACAATAGCATATATATTTTACTATTGTTGTTATGTCAAAGGCTTCACATACCAAATATAGGATATTTGATGCTTTTGAATATGAAAATTTGATATTTTATAAGGGTGCGGATCAAAAAGCTATCCCCTTTCTTTTCTCTTCCATCGTCATTTGAAAAGAAGTTAGGAAGGCTTACAAGGGCTTATTTGAAAACTAAAGACAAGAGGACTTAACCCCTGTGTGATCTTAGGATTTTGGTCACACTTTCCGTCCTACGGGTCAAAATTGCAACTTTTAATCTATTACACAGAACATAAATGGTGGACTTTTCCCCATTTTCATAGTGAAGAATTGTTTAGTATAAAGAAGTATTTAGTCCCTTTAGGAATGAGTCAAAATTAACCCTAAAAACGACCAGTGTAACTTTTTTGTGCAGCCTTTATGAGATTTGATATCAAAGTTTATTTTTACTCATTATATATATGGAACCACTTTAGAAATAGTAAGAGAATATCAGGTTGATAAAATGGCATTGAATAGGTTTTTTCTGCTTTTAAAAGTGCAAACGAATCAAATTTAATCCTAATACAACGTAAGGGTTAAGAAAATCAACGAGGGAGCTGCTAAATAAAGTTATAGTATCAATATTTTATTTTTTCGTTCTGCTTTGGGATGATCATTTTCACCTTGTAATAATTATATAATTATAAATTAATGATGTACTGGGTTTTGCCTAACAATGTTTATTTTGCACTAAAAAATTATGTTTTTAATATGATAGCCCCCCTTATTTTTTATTTATTTTATATATTGGTATACATTAGACTTGTTCAAATTAAAAACTTTTAATCAGCCTTGCTGATGAGGAAAAAAAATTAAACACTTTTCTTTAAAACATTCAAATAGATGATTTTCTGGTTCTCCAAGGCTGAAATAATCGACAAGAAAATATTTTTCATTTGGACCCCTGGAATGCCTGGCGCAAAGGAAAATTGAGTATTATTATGATGTGGTTGTCGAAATGAGATCTGTAAAAAAAATCAAACATATTTTATTAAAAAAGTCAATTTGTTTTTAAATTCAAGTTTATTAAGTAACCGACTACTAATGTAGCTACGTATGTTGTTAGAGAGTTATGAATGTGACTCGTTTAACATATATTTCAACATTGCAAAGGAAAAAATATTTTTAAAAGTCAAATTTTACATAATTTCTTTAAATAATTATTAATTATATAAAAATGTGTTACAAAATATATCATACCCACCAATATTAGCAGTCTAAATTAATTACTTTTTAGACATATCAACAAAAGCAACCCTAAAATTTAGGCGAAGTGTATATATATATAAATTTTAAAAAAGGGTGCATTAAAAATAATTAATTGTTTTAATATGTTTATTTTGCACCGATCTGTTGTATATTTTTGTAATAAAGCTGAATACGAATTGAGGATTTGCTTATATTTATAGAATTTTTAAAGAGCTCCTTGAAACTAAGGAAAATAGTAAAAATGAATATGTATAAATATATTTGAAACTCCTTCACATAGTGATTTTTTTGCCACTTGACTCAAGTATGTCTATTATATAAATATATGAGTAAAATCTATTTTTAAATAACAGTAAGGCTTTACATTTCTACTTATCGTTTTCATTTAATGTATTGATTACACAGGCCAACAAAAATCAACAAAAAATTTAGGTCGGACTAATTTTCACTAATTCTTATAGAGTTTTATCCACTGATTCCGAATATGGTATTCATTTTTCAAAGTTAGTGATAAATTCAGAGCTAAATGGATTTCAAATTTTTCAGCACTTTTTCGATTCAGAGCCATTATTGACATACAAGGACTGAAGTATAGAAAAAATAAATAGCAATGATTTGATAGAGCTTAGATCAAAGTACTCATTTCAATTTTTACTTCGTCTCTGGCACATTTAAACTTTAAAATATATGTCATTTTGTACGAAAAATGAAGGGTTTTTCTTAGAGACTCACTGTTCCTCACTGCTCCTCACTCAAAGGTCTTACATGATTAAAAATTGATATGAATATGAAGAAAAAATATCAAGCTTTAATTTGATATGCTTAATATTCCATAAAATGCCTTATTTTAATCAAAATTAGCAAATGAATATTTTTTAAATCCTCTCCATTTTGCCCTTTTTTAGAGAAATTCATAAGTCACCCAGTGAGATAGAAACAGAGAGAGAAACTGACGTCACAACGTATGTAAACAATAAAGAGTAATTTTCCTTCTTTCATTGGAATTTGAGTGTTTTTTCCCGGAAATCTTCCGAGGATCCAGGATTCCTAATGAGTGGCCTGCCGGCTGTGCCGTCGTACACAACATTTGTGAGAAGAATTCATCGTGACACAGCCTCGGATCAAGCATGGAGCAAGGAGTGGAAGCTTAGGAGGACATGACTCCCCAGAGGGTGCTTAGCCTATTCTCTTTGCATCAAAGAGGATGATGAGTCGGAGACAGACAGACAGACCCTCAAGGACATTACCCCCCTCCTCTCTCTTCCTTAAGGCTGGTTGGCTGGCTCATTCCGTCTGCTCAAAGAAGATGACGTGTCGGGCACCCCGGAGGGAGGGAGGAATGGACTCCCGTGAGAGAGAGAGAGTCATTGCCTTTGTCCTGTCTACCTACTAGCCTATTCTATCGGGGAGTCTCCTTTTCAAGTGAATCCATCGTTTTTTGCAGCAGAAAAATGAATTACTTACGTTTTCGTTTGCAAAATTCACCTTTTATTAACTATGCAAAAGATACAGCGGGACGACCTCCCTTCCAGTCACCCACCCACGTCCTTCAAACTCATAGCCGCCGCCCCGAGGAGCCCAAGAGTGTACTTCCAAGATAAAAACAAGACATCCAACAACACAATCCTTTCAACAGCCACAAATCACAATGATACACATAATTCATTTATGAAACGCGCAGTTGTCTGCCCACCGATCCGTCGCCGTCCTTTATTCCGGGGGGGGGGGGGGGTCCACCTGCCCTACATCCTCTCATACTGAAACAGAGCACCATTTCAACAGTAGCCGCCGGGCATGCCATGAAGATACCACACAAGCGACCCTGCATGGACCTGGGGAGAGACTCCCATCCCCCACACACTCTAGAAGGCGGACCAAACACCACCACGCCCTCGCCTGCATTGGCCTCACTCTTCAACTCCATTCTTGGGAACTAAGCAAAGACTTTCCAACACTCTCAGGTGGAAGCCATCTCCCCCATGGGGCCCGAGTCCTCTACGGAGCGCTATGGCATCCGCTCCACCAAGGACGACCTCCTCCAGATGATTTAAAAGTGGACAGGGACATCGCAAAGGCCGAGTCACAAATCGTCAATCTAACCCTTCCCAATAAGCATTCCATTTACATTATGCCCTCCGGGAACAACGCCTGGGCACCCGACGGGCCATCTGCTAGAGACAGACATCAAGCAACTTTAAGAACAGAAGCTGGAGAACTAGAAGATGCATTCCTACGCTGTAATTGTGACAGGATTTTGGAAAGTTCTTTACACTACGTGTTGTCCACCCAGCCGCCCGCAGGACCTAGCCTTAGCCACGGAGCTGAAATGAGCTAGTCTTTAAAGAAATAGCAATCGTACAAGAACTGTTACAATTATCTTCAAATCATTGGGACAGCAAATTTAAAACCTGATTGTCGCTCATTGAACTTGTTTTGATATGTAAGGTGCATGAAAATAAAAAGGAATTAATTACATTGTAAACATTCTTTTAACTTATAGATTGTTGCCTAGATTTCAACAACTTATTTAGTGGTTTTGCACTGCTGAATCCCAAATGCCTTCGGATCTGGATGGCAGTATGGTGAGGATTTGATGTAATTTTATACCAAAGTTTTTACTAAATATATATCAGTTAAAAAGAATTATCAAATCGTATGAAGCATTAACAAAAATGATTTTTGATAGAACTTTTACATTTGTATACTTTGTTTGTCATGATAGCCCTCATTTGCTTTCTTTTAGATGTTCTAATCGGTTGTTATTAATTTTTAATATGTGCTGAAAGGCTTATCAGGCGGGGAATTTTTTTAAACTAAAATGCTCAATGATGTCAAAGTACGTAATTCCTCTTCTACGTTTTATATGTACATATATTATGTGATGTAAATTTTTTGAGCCTGAATAAAAAAACAATAAATTACTCAGTAAACTATTTATTTTTTAATTCTTGATAGTGGCTTAGATTTCAACAACTTATTTAGAAGTTTTGCACTGCTTAATCAGGAAATGATATCCGTTTATCTTCATCAGGTCAGGTTTTAATGCTAAATTGATTTTAAAGAGCCATTTTGTGACAAAAATTCATAACATTTTTGTTTATTATCAGCTGACTTTTCATGTGTATCGTCCTATATTTTTAAAATAAGAAAAAATGATATTTCAACAACATATATTAATTATCTGATTGTATATTTTAAACTGAATTATGTCCATTAAAAATTATAAATACGTGTAAATTGCATGTTGCCATTTTTTAGCACCGGGATAAAATAAGTATGATAATAATTTAGTTGAGTTAAATAATTTAAGTGTTCCTATAAAATATAAGAATAGATAATATTTTTGAATCGAACTAGATCATTTAATTCCTTTTGGGAAAATGGATGTGGAGTATCATCTTCAAAAACCATTTCTTCTTCTTCAGGTTCTTCAAAACTTGAGGCATCTTCGTCACTAATGTTAGGAAGTTCTTCGAAGATAGGCACTGGAATTTCTTCACTGTGGGCTACAGGACGGCGTGCTGATAGAACATCAGGATATTTGAGGCTGTCCCGCTTCTTTCTGTTCATCCCACTCAAATCAATAGCGCAAAAGTAGCAGTCTGTGATATGGTTTGTTGGCTCCTTACAAACCATGGGAATTCCAAAGTTCAGACTTTTCTTGCCATTTGTCCATCGACGTAGAGTTTCGGTGCATGCCCGCTGTATCTTTTGCATAGTTAATAAAAGGTGAATTTTGCAAACGAAAACGTAAGTAATTCATTTTTCTGCTGCAAAAAACGATGGATTCACTTGAAAAGGAGACTCCCCGATAGAATAGGCTAGTAGGTAGACAGGACAAAGGCAATGACTCTCTCTCTCTCTCACGGGAGTCCATTCCTCCCTCCCTCCGGGGTGCCCGACACGTCATCTTCTTTGAGCAGACGGAATGAGCCAGCCAACCAGCCTTAAGGAAGAGAGAGGAGGGGGGGTAATGTCCTTGAGGGTCTGTCTGTCTGTCTCCGACTCATCATCCTCTTTGATGCAAAGAGAATAGGCTAAGCACCCTCTGGGGAGTCATGTCCTCCTAAGCTTCCACTCCTTGCTCCATGCTTGAT
The DNA here is from genome assembly GCA_013387185.1 of Caligus rogercresseyi. Taxonomy (NCBI): domain Eukaryota; kingdom Metazoa; phylum Arthropoda; class Copepoda; order Siphonostomatoida; family Caligidae; genus Caligus; species Caligus rogercresseyi. Next base: position 18,674,324 of record CP045891.1, read on the forward strand.
CCGAGGCTGTGTCACGATGAATTCTTCTCACAAATGTTGTGTACGACGGCACAGCCGGCAGGCCACTCATTAGGAATCCTGGATCCTCGGAAGATTTCCGGGAAAAAACACTCAAATTCCAATGAAAGAAGGAAAATTACTCTTTATTGTTTACATACGTTGTGACGTCAGTTTCTCTCTGTTTCTATCTCACTGGGTGACTTATGAATTTCTCTAAAAAAGGGCAAAATGGAGAGGATTTAAAAAATATTCATTTGCTAATTTTGATTAAAATAAGGCATTTTATGGAATATTAAGCATATCAAATTAAAGCTTGATATTTTTTCTTCATATTCATATCAATTTTTAATCATGTAAGACCTTTGAGTGAGGAGCAGTGAGGAACAGTGAGTCTCTAAGAAAAACCCTTCATTTTTCGTACAAAATGACATATATTTTAAAGTTTAAATGTGCCAGAGACGAAGTAAAAATTGAAATGAGTACTTTGATCTAAGCTCTATCAAATCATTGCTATTTATTTTGTCTATACTTCAGTCCTTGTATGTCAATAATGGCTCTGAATCGAAAAAGTGCTGAAAAATTTGAAATCCATTTAGCTCTGAATTTATCACTAACTTTGAAAAATGAATACCATATTCGGAATCAGTGGATAAAACTCTATAAGAATTAGTGAAAATTAGTCCGACCTAAATTTGGCTGTTGGCCAGTGTAATTGATGCTGATTATTATAAAATACATGGTGAGATAATGTTTTGTGTTATAGATATGATCTCCCTCATATCGAGATTTAAAAAACAAGTTACAGAGCCTTGCAAGGGACAGCCATCAATCCTTGAAAATACCTAAGAAGTGTCGACTCCGACCAGTCCATCTTCTCCACCCGCCCCAAAACCCTCTCCATCATTATCCTAGGTTCCATATAATAATAATGCTTATTTATATCAAGACGGATGTAATTCTAGCGAATCATATAGGCAAAAAAAAAACTCTACATCCATGAAAAAGTCCGGGAAACTCCCGCCTCAATCTAAAAGGGAGGCTAACAAACATCAGACATGAGGATTGCTTCTCCCAAAGCGCACATCTCCTTTACGCATGTACAATATCCAAAGGCTCCCGGAAGCCCCAAGATCTAGTGAGTTCTTCACATTTGTTAAACCCAACATAGAGCACTACGGACAGTCAATTCCTCAACGTCTAGGAAATGAAGGAGTTTTGGGGATAATGACAAGAAAAGCCTTTCCTGCATCCCATAAAAAGTACGTCATGAGCTCCCTTTTGCATCCAAACAGAACCTTCTTGGTGAGACAGTCCAAGTGATCCTTCCTTAAAGGATATGCTGCGGAGTTCGACGAGAACGCTCCAGATCTGCACAACGATGAGGATAAATCCCCTATATCATGGAGAAAAAGAATAAAGTGGGGCTAAAGATGCCCGTCCTCCGTACGGAACATTGAGATGCTCATTTACTTTGTAAAAATACGATATTTAGTGCAATAAAAGTTTATTCCAGTAATTAAAATACAAATATGTATGGTAATATGTATGATATTTGCATGCATTTATAAAACTCTATAAAATATATAAAGAAATGTTTCATAGTAGTTCTTTTCTTATACAAAAGGTAAATTTTTATTTTACTTAAATTTTTAGTTCAACAATCGGATGGCAAAAGTTATGTTAGTGATGGCATTGATAAAAAATATTGTAGACGTAGGAAATATGTACCATATAAATGGATTTTATTAAATGTGTTTGTATGAAGAAAGAAATATCTCGTGGGGTGAAATCAACATTTCATCTAACATTGTTTTTTAGGATTTTTATATTTCTTATGTTTTCAAAAAATTTCACATTCCTAATGGACAAAAATGGGGGGGGGGGGGGGGGGGATTTTGAAGTATTTCATTGTGGTACGGATAACACACACCACAAACATTATACATATAATATATACATATATATATATCGGCAACCTAACTTCCTTTTTTTAGAAGGCAATAAAACAAGATGTATAAATCAGAAAGGTTTTAATTTGTTTCATGATTGTAGTACATATTTAAAGATATATATGTATATATATATATATATAATATTAATGGGTCATTATTTACTAAGATGTGATTTTTGCATTAATTGCATTTAACCATGTTTGATAATTTTTATTAATCGGCTAATTTCCTACCTAATAATTATTCTAAACAATTAGAAATGTAATAACTTAATATTAATAAAGTGTAAATAAAATATCTTTAAAATCTTTTTGAATACTTTACTAATATCAGGAGACAAAACTTTATATGAGATATTATTAATTATACTCCAAACGTGATCGGGACAACTCTAATATATTTATAGGTTTAATTTATTAGTTATATTATAAACTATAAACAATCAATTCACGTAGTTACTTATTACTTATACACGAATAAAAGAGTAAGATATCTCTTAAGACATATAAAGTTTCTACCTCTTCTGTTTCCAAAATTATTAGGCAAGGGTAAGGTCCTACACGCGGGGAAGACATTTAAAATACTTTCATGCTCGATCTCAATCTTGGTATGCCACAATGATGGCCACTTTCAAAAGCCAATGTAAAAATAGTCAGGAGACAGTGAACTATATTAAGAAGAAATTAAAAAAGAACAAGGCTTGTGGGCTGGAAGGAATCATAAATGATTATTCTCTGGTTTCTCCACAGCAAAAGTTCCTTTCTTCTAAAAATTGGAGAGCAAATGAAAGAAAAAGGTAAGTTACCGTCTTTTTTTACCAAAGGACGAATCGTTTGATACCTAAAAAGAGAAAAGGAACGACTTCAGCCATTAAAGGCCTATCCGATTTAATCACTGGTTAAGTCCTTGCTAACAGATGCAGCAATTGCTATGATATTATATATATATATTATATATATATATCTATATATATATACGTGTATATATATATATAATATTATATATATATATATCTATATATCTATATATATATAGATATATATGATATATATATCATATATTTATATATTGTATATATGTATAATATATATATATATTATATATATATATATATATATATATATATATAATATATATATTATTATATATATATATATATATATCGGTATGTTAAGTTATTTTATTAAAATAGTATTTTTTTTATTAGTTGTTCATATTTGGTGCTAAAAAATTTAAACTAAAATGTAAAATTATGATTTTTACTCATTAACATCGATAACAACCTACCTATGTATTGTGATACACGTCTTTTGTGTCGTCCAGGAAAATAATAATATCTTAGACTTACAGGCGCTTTCTCACCTATTTATTAGATTAAATAGACTCCGAGAGGACATTGGCTTCGTCTACTGAACCTAGGACACTCTTCAACCTTCTGGATTCCTGTTTGCCGAGGATCGAAAACCGTTGGAACTACAGATAAGAGATATTCTTCGGGACTGATGATACAAGTTGCCCATGGACAACGATAGAGCTATTTTAACAGGAAAAAAATTTACACGGCTTAAAACGCACGCCTTATATACACATGCATAAACATGAGGGGGGGAGAGAGAGTCAAGAGTGACGTCACCATCAACAATCGTCAAATAATAGAGCCTCCCACTGATCTAGTTGGGAATCTATTTTTTGGGGTGTCATGAAAGCATTCTGGCCTAGACTTCAAACTTGTTGGAGATCCCTCGATCGCTTCCTTCCTCCATCCCTCCTTCTATCTCCCGGGGCGAATGGGACGGCCTTGACTCCGGGATAAAGCTTTGGACCAAGAAATGAGTCTCCTCCCTCCCCCCCAGTAAATGACACATCTTCGTTAGAGAGCTCCCCGTCCCTCCTCTTCGTGAATGGAGCCCTACCCTCGTCGGACTTCGTTAGAGAGCTTTCCATCCATCGTCTTCGTCCAAGAGTTCCTTCCTTCGTCTTCAGCATAGGGCTCCCGTCCCTCCTTCATGAGGCCCTCTAACTCCATTCACGAAGAGGAGGGACAGGGAGCTCTCTAACAAAGATGAGGGAAGGTACTCCTTTGATGACGAAGACGAAGGGTAGGACTCCAACCACGAAGTCGAGGTGAGGGAAATGTGTCTCTTACTGTACTGGGGTGGAGGGAGGAGACTCGTTTCTTGGTGCCCAAGGAGTCAAGGCCGTCCCATTCGCCCCGGAAGATAGAAGGAGGGATGGAGGAAGGAAGTGATCGAGGGATCTCCAACAAGTTTGAAGTCTAGGCCATAATGCTTTATGACACCCCAAAAATAGATTCCCAACTATGACCAGTGGAGGCTCTATTATTTGACGATTGTTGATGGTGACGTCACTCTTGACTCTATCCCCCCCCCCCCATGCTTATGCATGTGTATATAAGGCGTGCGTTTTAAGCCGTGTAAAATTTGTTCCTGTTGAAAATGGCTCTATCGGTGTCCATGGGCACACTTGTATCATAAGTCCTTCTTTCGTCCTCTTTTTCTCCTTCTTGAGAATATTTCATCAGAAAATAGAGACGGAATAATTATATAATCAACATCATTTAACCTCTACCATAAATTTATATGTCTATGTTTGTGCATGTTCATACTTATTACATATTCATGTGTGCTTGAGGTGTGGGAAAAATATCATAAATAGATTATTTTTTTTCGGCCATAGGCATAACTTTATTGGCTTTAAGATTGGACAAAAAAGACAGAGAAAACAACAAAAACATATTCCGAACAAAACAACCAACACATTCCAAATAAAAACAATAAAAACATGACAATTTTATCGGTTAAGATCATAATTTTATAATTTTTTTATAAGACATCTACATCATTTTATAAAACGCTCACACCATTCCATAAAACATTTGCATCATTTTATAAAACAATTAAATCATCTTATAAAACATTTACATCATTTTAAAAACATCTAAATCACAGTTTAAGAACATTTTAAGAACGTGCAGGTGTATTTTCGCCATGTTTAAAACCCTGGAGATGTCGTACTCATTGGAACTTCGTTTGGCGTATAAAATTTGGTGGACTTTGGTGATTGTTGCGTTGATAAAATTTTCATCTCTACCGGTATAAAAGGCTAAAAAATGGTCCCTTTTGGCACGTAGAAATCGTAATGTTGTCGAAGAAGTTCCCCAATTGAAATATAAACTCCGAAGAATGGCACAATCGTATAGGAAATGGTCTGTTGTTTCTTCGCAAGCTTCGCAAAATTTGCAATCTCTTTGGGATCCGGAGAAGAACTTGACCCGAACTTCGAGTGTCCCGGTGAGCACTCTGTATTTTAAACATCTTTCTGAAGATGAGAGGAGAGGATTTTTGATGACTTTAATACTCATGTTAGCTGTCATGTGTAATTCCCGTCTCTTCAAATAGTGATCAGGGGTTGGAGGTTGGTGTTCTGGCAAGGTTTCTAAACTTCGAAGCCGGAGTGTTGTAAAGTGCCAGTCGAAAAGGCACTTCAGGCCTAGGCAACAGAGTGTATTTACCAAAGATAAGCCGATATCTTTGAAAGGCCATCTTGTTCAGTAAAAGATCTGACTGACTTGTTTCTGCTGCAAAGTTGGCATCCTTTGTCTTAATGTCAAGGTCGTTTAAGCCTTCCCGTGTGGCATCTCCAACCCCAAAGATATTCGAAGCGCCTTGCCCTTTTTTCGACGCCTTTGCACAATTTTAATATACGCGGAAAGTACCTGGATAATTCTTTGGAGACGTTTCTTAACCCCATGTGTGAATTCTCAGTATATCCACCTCTCAAAGATTGGGCCAATTCTATGCTCCAGAACTCGTCTCCCGACCAGAGTTTCTGGATCCAATATAAATTTAGGGATTTCCATAAATCTTCAAAGGATAGAAGAGACAGGCCCCACTAGAAAGTGGGTTATGAAGTCTTTCAAAAGATAGATTTTCTTTTTATCCAGGTTAAAAAACGATTTTTCTATATCTAAAACTTCTTATATATAATTCTTCATCAAAAGGAGTAACCCTTAGAAGATGAGTGATCCTTGGAATAATGTGAACATTCCAAGCTTGGATTTTATCCCACATGTTTAAGCTCATGGATGACCAAAATATCCGGGCTTTTCTGATCCTGGTTCTTATCTCCTTGAGGTTGTTCTCGATGCTTTTATTGCCAATCCAAGAACCTAGTATATAGATCGATTTTTTTGTTGAAATGTCGGCCATGCTTTTTCAACTATTCCATTGTAGCTTGTCAGAATTTCAGTTTTCTCATTGTTAATGAGAAGGCCTGCCATGGACGAGTATATATTGATTAGTTTCATGGTTTTTTTCATTGACCATATAGTTTGTAGTCGATTCCCCAAAAAATAATTGTCATATCATCAGCATAACTGAGACATTTATGGCTTAAGTTTGACGAGTAGCCTCTTATATCACTGTCCGTATTTAATTTTTCGATTAAAGGATCCAAGCACATAATAAAGAGCAATGCGGCACTTGGGTCTCCCTGTCTCACGCCTCTTTTAAGACGGAAGAAGCTTAAGCTACGTCACTGGGTTAACATAGTCCTGAGCTGATATATGAACAATAATACGTCAATGAATATTTTTTAAGCGTTTGTTCTTTCCTACTCCCTGAATAGAGACCCCATTTCATTATTATTAGTAGTAGTATTTGCTCATTTAGCATATTAAAAAAGCACTTAGAGATGCCAAAATTTAATCACTTGTTACTTTTGGCATTTCCAACAACTCACAAAGTTTCATTCGAATCCGTCTGTACTTTTGAGTTATCCTGCTGACAAACAAATAAAAAACCAACAAACGCCACTGAAAACAATACCTCCTTCGGCGGAGGTAATAAGTTTCTTCTAGCACGTGGGTGATCGTTACTAGAGGATTTTCTGCAGTGTCTGCCAGCTAGAAGCTTAATATTAAAATCACCACCTATAAGTGTGGGCTTACAAGAAATGATTGACAGCAGTTTGTTGTCGAATTTTTTTGGCTCGTCAGTGTTTGGACCGTATAGGCCTATTATATCAAAGTAAGGCTCAAGGTAGCGACACTGTGCTTTTACAATGTTGCCCTGGGCACATCGATACTGAACCTTGGGATTGAGGGTAGATTTGATTAGTAATGTTACTCCGCGCTTTGGATATGGGTTCCCTGGTAGAAAGACGAAAAGGAGAGGTAGCCTTGAGGAATTGAGAAGTGATTTCAATGTTAAATCTCGTGTCGCAGAGGATCACGATATCTGGCAATTGAGTTAATTTTAGAAACCTTGCTAGGTCGTATTTTCGACCCAAACTTTGTAGGGAATTAACGTTCAAGGATAAGCAGGAGAGGGTCATTCTTTTTTATGTTGTTTGCTAGTTGCACTACTGGGTGACAATTGGGAGCTTGATAATGTTAGTTTAGAGTTTGACCCAGATCTTGATCGAAACGGCAATATATTTTTTCTTGATATTGCGCTGAGACTATTTTGGGGGGTTCTTTTCTGGTAACTCACCTCGTGAGCTTCTACTTGATCTTGAGACAGGAGTAAGGCTTGGGTTCTCATGTATTGGGGTGTCACCATTGGCTCGATTTCACTTAAGCTATTGGATTCCTCTCTTTGAGGCACATCGGTGCTGACACAGCGAGAAGAAACAACATCAACTGTAGTTTCATTAAGTATTTCCATTTTTGTATTGACACTAGCAGGGCTACTATGGTTCTCTTCTTGATTATCTCATTGTCTTTGGCGCCCACTTCCGTTACATGTCCTCCTATGATCATTTTTTTTCTTTTTCAGGTTCAGTATGATAAACTTTTTTGTTTCTTTAATTTTCTGTAGTAGAACTGAACTATATTCCGCTATTTGCAGACGCTTTCCAATACAATTCGCTCGAGCATGTCCAAACTGAAAACAGTTCTGACATTGCAGACGTACACTGGGAAATCTTAGGTTAACAAGGATTCCATTTACCGGAATAATTTGCGGGATAGTATGTGGGTCAGCTTAAATTTTTAGTATGAAGTTAGAAGTTCTCCAAACTGATTTGTAGTTTTTAAACTTCTTTTCTGCATCCTGATCTTCCGGGTTGGCTTCTGGATGGGAGTCTAATATTTAGCCCAAATTGCTCATAAATTGGTTTCATTTTTTTCGTCTATACTTTTAAACGTATTGATGGCTTTTATTTTCATTCTTTTCTTCCTGTCCACTTCAAAATTCTCGACTCCTTTTTTTTCATGTTTACTTTCTTTGGTTCCCCTTGGTCCTTCCACCTCAGTGGTAAATTCCATTACTTCCATTACGTACTTTAAAGTACGTGTTGTAACCTGATTTTGTGGTATTATGCTGTTCAAATACTTTATCTTAGAAGCTTATTTTATAAATAAAATAGATAGATTTACGTGTTAATAACATTCATTATTTTATTTCATTGTACCGACAACTGATTCAGTTTGTTATAAATAGTCAAAGAATAAAGTCAATATTTCAAAATGAAAAAATCTGTGCTCCCATTAAGTTCAACCATAAAAAAACGTAAGTATTGTCACATTTTTATATTTTTCTTTAATTACTTAAGATATAGTTCCAAACTTTTTTCTCAATGAAAAAAAATGTCGTAATTGTAGTTTTTGTGGTCAAAATTATATTGTAGATTTTGAACGTACTTTAAAGTACGTGATGGAAGATGACCTGAAAATTTGTGTTTGTTTATTATACATATTATATCGTTATAATTTTTTTTGGGGGGGACATTCAGAACTTTTGGACTTAGCACAATTGAAATTTTGGATCTACTTGAAGACTACCCTCCAAACAATCCAACGGATATTGTGATTTTCCTTCCTCTTGAGACAAACGATTTAAGTGATGAGGACGATGAAGTGGAAGAAATTGGTGGAGTCGTCGATGTAAATTTGGTTGCTAAGAAAATTCTTTGTCAGCCAGCAGAACTGCAAAGTTAATGAAGATGATGAAGACGAAGAATCTGATGATGATGACGAACCATTTAATTCTACTGGAACTATAAAAAGAAGAAAGAAAGACATAAAAAATCCTCAAAATCTTTGAAGGACCAATTACTTCGTGTTAAAAACTCAGATAGGATACAATCCAAAAAAAATCAGATTGGTTCGAAGATTAAATTCGATTCAAACCTTCATTCAAATCTTTAAAATATTCCCGTAGACTTAGATGAGCTAAAGAATCCTTTTGATTATCTTAAGCTTTTCATTACGGACGAAATATGTGATAAGATATTAGATGAAACGAAAAAAGTGGCAATGAAAAACAATGACATCGATTTTGCTCTCTCTATAGACATCAATATGATTAGGGCAAGTCATGCTTGAGCCGTTTTGAGTGGCTATATGACAGCATCTTCCAAAATAATGTATTGGGAAACGAGGGAAGATACATGCAACAACTTTGGAAAAAATGTATCTCCAGATCGGACCATGAAAAACTAATACAATACACTTCGAAAGTATCCCAAATCCTAAAAATCCATTATGGAAAATACAACCTTTGATGGACGGCATAAATCAAACTGCAAAAATGTATGTTCAAAGAACTGAGCATATTTCGATCGATGAGTCAGTGGTGAAATTTTTTGGACCTCATCCCCTCAAACAATTTTTGCGTGAAAAAACAGTACGCTTCGGTTTCAAGATTTGCATGTACTCCATTTGGAGAGCTCCTCTTTTGTCTTCCCTATAGGGGAATACAAAGATTACACCACGAGGACTTGGACAGGGTCCAGATGTGGTCGTTTAAATGGTAGAGCAACTTGATCTAAAACAAGGCCATAAGATTGTTTGTGATAATATATTTGCTTCTCTTGACCTTATGGATTATTTGGGATCTAAAGGCCTTGGAATAGTTGGAACAATGAGGCAAAAAAAATCTGAATCTACCAACACAAAATCAATGAACAAGGCGAACAAAGGTTTTATGAAATATGTTTATATTGACAACCATTTGTGCGTTACAGCGTGGAAAGATTCAGGGTCAGCTTTCATAGGGTCAAACTTTTTGGATTCAGAGCTAATTGGATATGTGAACAAATACAATCGAGAACAACCAGATCCGGCAGCAGGCCAAGGCTTTTGGAGGGGCCCTACAGTTGTTATGGGGGGGGGGCACAATTGGCACATTCATAAAAGATTGGGCCCACGTCACTCAGTGGGCGGGCCTGGCCCCCTCAGGCCCGCACATCCCGCCGGGCCTGAGAACAACGGAAGAAGATACCCACAGCATGCCCTAATTCATCTATCGTTTAGAGTCAAAATATGGCTTGCTGGATAACTCAGTCTCAAATTATATAATTACTTTGCGGACTAAAAAATGGCATTGGGCATTATACAACTGGTTTCTGAATGTCCAAATGGTGCAGGCCTGGCGCCTCTATAGACGAGTTGGAAAGCTAAAAAATGTAAGGAAAAGGAAAACAAGCAAAAGAGATCCTTTTTTCGCTGCTAAAGATGTGATGTGGGTCTTCACCCACAATACTTGACGGACTACCACACAAAAAAGTAAATGAAAATAAAATATTGTTCATAGGTATTTGCATAAGTTATAAAGCAAATAATTTGTAAGAATTGTATATAAATGAAAATATTTATTTTGATATGCTTAGTTTCTCAATAAAAGTAAAAAAGTGAAAGAAATTTTTTTCTTAGTAGTTCTCCATCACGTACTTTAAAGTACGTGGCCATTGCTAAGGTCTGAGGGGCGGTAGAGAAAAAAAATATCATTATTATCCATATTTATACTAAAAGGAATAACATATCAATTTTCAGCGAAAAAAAATAATTTTAAAGGGGTCATGGAAGTAATGGGTTAAGAGTGCCATTATCGAGTGAATGTTGGCAGGTTCATTCGTGTACAACGATGCGTACCCGAATCAATATTGGGCTTGAGCACCAGCTATTTCATCCTCCGAAAACCCAAAGAACAAGGCCGCATTGTAGATTGAAATGTTTTTGTTATTAAAAACTCTTCCGGTATCAGATTCCGTCAAAGTGATAATAAATGTCTCCACTTGAACAAAACGTTCAACTTAATTTTTTCGTAGGCTTCATTAATATTATTCTGCCTCTTCCCTAATGCCTTGGCATAAGACATTTATTTATTTATTTGGATATCATTCATACGTTCGCTGTCGGGGGGTTGACCTGTTTGTGATGAATCCAAAGCAGTCATTCGGCAGGTAAATACCCGCGGTAAGAGTAAGAATAATAACAATAGCTCCGTGGAGCGCTGAGCAGGGCAGTAGGGGAGCAAAAATAAAAAGGGAGAAGAAAAAACTCTTCCCTATAAGCTCCCTAGAAACTTAAAGAAAACTCAAAAATTCGCGTGAAAAAATTGAGTTTGGGCTTATCTATACTATCTCACCGATAGCCACGTGTCCTAAGAGCGCGTAGATCCCAAAATTATTCCCCACAACCATATAGCAATGAGAGAAAATTGAGGATAACTGCAGAGTCACAGAACACACGTGTGCACAACTTTATACATAAGCTATTATCCGTCATCATAAATAGACAGGCTTGTTGATCGAGTTTTTTCTGATCGGCGATCAATAGCGATATAGCGATATTTGATCGCTGATCGGAGTATCGCAAAAGGTCCTGATCTTTATATCTTTTGATCGTAAGAAAATCACTAAAAAATAGCGATCCGATCAATTTGTATAAATTAACTAAAAAAGAAAAAAAAATTGTAATAAGGATTTTTGAGACAAACCCTACATTTCTTAAAACTTAACTAGCTGTCACATTGACCAAGATCCATTCCAACAACTAATATTTGTTTAGAAAACACAAAATCATACTAATACTAATGGAAGAGGCCAGTGTGTGCTATCCTGATATATTTTTGTCCTAAAATATACAGACAGGCGACTATGTAAAAGTCATTGTTTGGAGCTCATTGCCTATTGGAAACATTTATTCTGGCATCTCCTGTCTTAAATATGCAGACATATGTCAATTGTGGAGCCAGAGTGTTGGAGCTCATAGGCTATGAGAAGCAATCATTTTATATTTTGTCCTAAAATATACAGACAGGCACCTATGAAGCAGTCGTTATTTTGGAGCTCATAGGCTATGGGAAACAATCATTCCATTGCCATATAAAGATGAATACTTGTAAAGGGTTGACTGTATATATACATTTAAATTTTTACTTAGAATAGTATTACATAGGTAAATATTTTGTTCATCGCAATTAAATTGATCGGATCGCTGATCGGAAAAATCCTGATCGTTATATGCTATATCGCAAAGAATTTCTGATCGCTATTTTTGACCGGATCGCTATTTTTTTCCTGATCGCTCACAAGCCTGTAAATAGATATTTGATAAAACAATGGAAAGCCACCAGCTCCATTCCAAATGGAATCCCGGTACTTTGGAAGATCCAAAGAAGAACTCCAGTATGTCATGGGAGACTGTTGTATACGACAAATGGGGTTAAAAGAGTAAAAAGCTCAAAAAATCCTCCAGGAAATAAAACGTTAAATTCAACCAAAGAGAAGCAGAATTTGAAAGATGCTCCTCATGACAAAAAAAGAAGGAGAGAGGGGTACACTGAGGAAACTCCACCTTCTAAAAGAATTCATGGCCCTCAAAAGCCTTAACAAAAACATAAAAGAAAGCTCCTCTATGCCGAAATTGCTAAAGAGGCAAATGAAATTGTCATTGTTCGAAAGAACGGTGACCACATTTCCATTGTTGAATGGAACAAAGTAATACAAATTCTGGACACAGACTACGTTCACTGTCTGTCGATTCAAAATGAATTTATACCCAACTATGAAGGACGTAAATATACTAATAGAAGGGCATTAATTTATGTAAACGACGAAGCTTCGGGTCAATATGTACGAATAATAATAAAAACTCATACCCCTTTGCTGTTTACTTCTCGTTAGAGGCAGAGAGGATGAGGGAAGAAAAAAGGAAAAAAAGAGATTTACTGGATTCATTTTACTGCATAGCGTAGCTATCCATTTGTAATCCTGTTCCATCACTACATAAACACCACTATTTAGAAACAGAAAAAGAAAAAAATAATAAAAATAACAACACTAGCGCCACCGCTTTCAAAACTAAAAACCGCCAAAATCCCTATTATTCTTCCTCTTTCTGTTTCTATCACTCGAAGAGTGAACACCTTTTTTTGATCAGTGTTAAATATTTATTTTATTTTTTAAAGAAGATTTTTTAAATGGAAAACCTGGGTCACCTTGAGAATTTGGAGGATCTCGGGGACGCTGTTCCCCTATCTCTACCCTGCCCGAAGTGCGAGGGAAGGTTTGAAACGATTGACGGGCTCTTCGAGCACGCAAAGCTCCATGTGCTTGCTGCTCAGGCACCCAACGCGTCTCGTCTCGGAAGCCACTACTCCGACGCCTTCGGAGGTCTCCTTGGTGGACCTCACAGACGACGAAGTCCCCATATCTCTCCCGAAGGAGGAGATGGACCGATCTTCCGTTCCTCTGGTTTTCCGACCGATGGACGTCCAGTCGAACGTCTACCCTTTCTCCCAGGAAACCCTATCCTTCTTCAAGGAGGAGATTCTTCATGAGGAAAGGGGAATGACAGACAGGGACCTCAAAGAATTCCTGGAGAAGGAGTACCGCGTCTCCAAGGAAGCAGAGGACCTTTTAAAAATTCCAGAGGTGAATCCTGAGCTCAAGGCCTTGGATTCGGGCAGCTCCATGGCGTTCCTGGACACAATGCATAAGACTATCCGATTGGTGACAAGACCATTGATGGCCACTTGGCAGGCCGTTGAGTCTTCTAAAGATTTACTGAGCTCCCCACTCAACGCAGAAGCTATTCTTAAAGAGGCCGAAAACCTGGAATTAAGTTCGTCTTTCTTGAGTTCTCTCAAGAAGCTTATAGAGGAAAAGTCTCGCGTGGAGGAAGCCTTCCGGGACACCTCCAAAAATTTATTCCATTCTCTCCAAGCTTTTCGTAGAGTGGAATCTTTAGCCCTACTCAATAGAAAAAGGAGCCTCTTTGCTGGGGTTGAGGAACCCCTAAGATCCACTCTACTGTCCACGAAAGCTATCGGGGACACAAACAACAGAATTGTGAATGCGGAGTTCTCAAAGCTCATCACAGATTCTTTGAGGAAAAAAGCAGGGCCAATCGTGCCAGGAATACGACCTATCGGAGGAGACCGTTTCGTGCGTCGAATCCACCGTCATCGTCCTTTAAGAGACCAGCAGGTCCTCAGCCTGAGTTTTCTAATAAAAGAGGACGTTTTACTCCTAAAAGAGGTGAGCATATATTTTTTACTGAATTGAATGATCTCTCTTCTTCGGCCACTCTTTTTACGTCCTTACGTAATATTTTCGAGTATGAGTCTCTTCACCATTCAGCTCAAATTTTGGCCCAGTTCGGGTTTTTATTCCCAACTGATAACTTTTTAAGCCTCCCGTCCGCGGGAAGGACTAGCATCTGCACACATAATTGGTCCATTATTACTGATAGTTTGTTTATCCGTAATATCGTTGAGTTTGGATACAAAGTACAATTTATTTCTAAAGAGCCGGTTTTTTCTAAGAAAGGATCAAATCCTTCTTTAAGTAAGGAGGCTGAAGAGGCTATTTCGTCTCAGTTGTCGGAATTATTACTTTCAGGTGCTATTGAACTTGTATCTGAAATTAACTCCGTCAAATCAAATTTTGTTTCTGGAATCTTTGCGGTACAGAAGAAAGACAGCCAAAAATGGAGAATAATTATTAATCTTAAGAAGTTTAATAAATTCGTTGTTATTTCAAAGTTTAAACTGGAGACAGCTGACTCCCTTCGGTTTTGGATGAATCAAGGGTTTTTTCTTTGCTCTTTAGATCTGGCCGATGCATATCACTCATTTAGGATTGCAGAAGATCATAAACGTTTCTTTAGATTTGAATGGAAAGGCAAATTGTTCCAATTCAAGGTCCTTTGCTTCGGTTTGACATCAGCACCCAGAATTTTTACAAAATTAATGAAGCCGGTAATCAGTTTTGTCAGGTCTAGATTGAATATTAGTTGTAGCATTTATCTAGATGACTTGATATTACAGTCATCTTGCAAGAAGCAGGCACGCTTAGCTTCTTGTACAGTCGCACTACTTTATACGCTTTTGGGCCTTAAAGTAAATATTCCAAAGAGCTCTTGGTTGCCCCAACAGGAGCTTAAACATTTAGGTCTAATCTGGAATTCAAAGCGACTTGACATTTCTCTTCCTGATGAAAAACTACTTAAGATTCGTGCGACGGCCGAGTCCTATATTGCCAGGAAGCTGCTGTCTGTGAAAGACTTACAGCACATTATAGGTTTTATAGAAAGTATAAGACCAGCAGTTTTTTCGGCTCCGTTATATCAGAGAAACTTACAGTTCGACTTGAGTTTCAGTGAAACCAATGATCCCTTCATTCCTTGTATCAAGTTATCTGAAGGAAGTTTAAAAGATTTAAATTGGTGGGCATCCTTAAAAGTCCCTTCATCTCCTATGACAAGGATTTTCAATCCGTCTTTAGAAATTTTCACCGACGCATCCAAACAAGGCTATGGAATCTCATTTTCGGATGGTTCTTTTTACCAAGGAGTGGTCCAATTCCGAAGCTCAGCTTCACATTAACGTATTAGAAATATTAGCCGTTGAAATAGCGGTTAAGAAGTTAAAATTTCATGATTCACAAGTATTATTTCACATAGATAATACAACTGCACTTTTTATCTTTTGAAGATGGGAGGGACAAGGGTGCGTCTTCTGAACGACATTGCCATCCGAATATGGAAGATTCTACTGGAAAAGGAATCTGGGCGAACTTTGTATGGATACCGTCAGACGAGAATTCGTTGGCAGACTTCTCTCGAGGGAAGCACTATTGACGTGGGAGTTCGGTCTGAACCAAAAAGAGCTTCATCGAATTACGTGTCGGTGGTTCTATCCGGAAATAGATTATTTTGCCTCAAGAGAGTTCCACGTTTGTCCGAAATACGTTTCATGGATCAGGGATCCACAGGCGTTAGCAATAGACGCCTTCTCTATACATTGGGTCCCAAAAGGGTTCTTCTTCCCCCGGTTCCGTTACTGCCCAAGGTGTTGCAACGAATAAAAGACTCTCGTTGCTCTCCAGTCATTCTGATAACGCCGAATTGGACCGGAGCAAGGTGGTACTTGCAGGCCAAAACGTTATCAAGGGACTCTTCCTCCTGGGGACAGCAAGGAGAGTTCTCCTATGCCTGGACCCTCCCTCGCTCCCGGAACTGGGAGAACTGATGGCGTGGTTAATTTAAGGAGCTCACTTACAACATATCAAAAGAAGCCATAGATACTATTTGTCAGATATTCGTCCTTCAACTCAGAAATCATATAACTCGGCGTTTAAGAGTTTTATTATTCATTGTAAAAAATTTGATGTGTCTCCGTTTGAGGCTCCCTTGGAATTTGTTTTGAATTATTTGGCCTCTCTCCCGAAAACTTCTTTCAGTTTAATTTCAACGGCGAAAGCTGCCATAATTAAAAAATCAACTTAAACCTGAAAATTTAACCTCTTGTAGACTTTTGTCTAGGTACATGAAGGGTGCTTTTAATTTGAACCCCCTCGTCCTAAGTATCATGATACATGGGACGTTAAAGTACTCTTAGATAAGCTTCGAGAACTTGGCCTGGCTTCGGAGCTTAATTATGATGTGTTGGCTAAAAAGACTTTACAGATGGAAGATGTGACCTGTCGATAAGGTCAACCACACGCAACCGATCTGCTCTTTGAACTCCCAGCAAGATACGTGCGAGATCGTGATGGTAAGTTGGCGCATCTGAGCTAGTCTTTGCCATTGTAGGGGTGTGAGGGGGTTCAGCAGCAGACAAGAAGTTTGCACTTCTAGTCACCCAAGCAGACGTCTGAAGTTTCCCGATAACTATGGCTCTAGCTATCTCGGTCAGCAGTGGCCCTCGCGATACCGTAGTGCAGAGCCGGCGGATGACTCCGATTCGTTTCCTGACATTCTGAATAATTTTTTCGTGGTGGGGTCCAAATGTCAGGTTCCTGCTAACAGTTACCCCAGAAGGTCGAGTGTAGCGGTCGAAGGAGTGTCTGGAGCACCCAGGACGTAACGTTTGGGTTTTCCCAACGTTTAGGTGGAGTCCATTGATATTAGAGTACGCCTCCAAGGCCTTCGATGCCGAGCCCATAGCGAAGTCGACCTGTTCCCAGGATGAAGCCGAGATGACAATAGAAGTATCGTCGGCATATAGCAGTACCTCAAGCTGAGCTTCTGGATTGTCAGGTAATCAGGTAGGTCAGCCGTGAGAAGAATGAAAAGTAGGGGGCCAAGCACAGAACCCTGTCTGACGCCGTACTTTATGTTCAGGAAATTGGACCGTTGGCCGTTCCAATTCACCTGCTGTCGCCCTCCTGTTAAGTAGCTGAGCATCAGCTTTTTGGTGGGCCCCGCCATCCATTGGAGCTTGGCCAGAAGTATATCTGCTTCCAAAGGTCAAAGGCCGCAGAAAAATCGAAGGCAGCAATGCATACCTTTAATTTACGATCACAAGCCTTAGCAGCGTTGGACAGTAGAGTTGCAAGGGCAGTGTCGACACTGCGTCCAGTTCTGAAGCCGTGTTGTTCCTGTGGGAGTTTACAAGAAGCTTCGACGTAGGTCACGAGTTGATTATAAAGTACCCGCTCGGTCAATTTTGAGATGGCACGAAGGAGTGAGACAGGTCTATAGCTAGAGGGTTCTTTACGCGGCTTGCCCTTTTTCAGTACTGGGATTATGATTGCCGTTCTCCACTCGTCTGGCCATATCTGAGAAGTTATGATTGTGTTAATGAGGTGAACGATTGGAAGGGCTAATGCTGTCCAGGCTGACTGATAAACGACGATAGGAATTTTGTCAATGCCGGCAGAGTGCTTAGGGGCGAGGGATTTTAGTGCCCTCTTCACAGCAGCAGTGCCTACATTGTGAAATCCAAATTCGCCGTCCGAATCGCATTAGAGCTTGCATTTTGGGAATCAGAACATAGATCGCAACGCAGTCGGTCAACTTTATCGATGTAGAACTGATTGCACATGTTAGCAGAGTCTGTGTCGGTTCTACAGCCTTCTAGAAAAGGCAAAACGCCGTCGTTTCTTTGCCCATGGCTTCATTTGCGATTTTCCATGCTGCTGTCTGCCCACCCTTTTTGATTCGAGATAGATTAAAAGAAACATGGTCACGTCTAACTAGACTCAGTGCTTTGTTCCTTAGGGCCTTGTAGCATTTTTTCCCTAGACTCTTCGCCTTGTCCCGTTCTCGCATGACTGCTCGAGTATACGGTTGAAGCCTAACATTTGCGTTTGGAGTGGTGTATCTTCGAAGAGGAGCAGCAACATCCAAGGCAGCTGTGATGGCTGTTTTTATGTGAAGATTGATGTCATTTACGTTGGATGAGTCAAAAAGGGGCTGCCAGTCCCAATTGAGAAGGAAAAGCTCTAGTGCAGGTACGTCGAGTGTGGACCAGTTGCGTTCCTCCCTTGTTTCTTTTACAATCCGCTTAGGAGCTCATTCGGACGAGATCGTTGCAAGAAGCGGCGCATGGTCAGAGAGAGCGTCATCGAGTACTTTTACGTGAATGTTTGTATTCCTCGAAGGTATACGTGACCAATGGTGGAGGTACGGTTTTCCCCATTGAAAACGCCATTAGATCGAAAAGTCGGACCTGTCGGTTGCAATTGAAGTCCGAGTTCCTCATAGTAGCCCTTCCAACGTTGCATTAGTTTTTCTGTAGTAACCGCGGTCGTCATATCTTGTAACGTCCAGATTGAAGTCTCCTGCGACAATCATTTCTTTCACTCCATGAGTCACAGAGAGCACTTTCAGTGTATTTCCTATCTCATCCAGTTGAGTTGTCTCGAAAACTAATCCTTTGTCAAGTATGCTGTTTGAGAGTGACGTAAACTGCCTGTAAATTCCTACGTACAGACGCGTTCCTATTTTGGCAGCGACAATGGGCAGATCAGACGGCGTTGGGATCTGCTCAGCTTGTAGGGCCTTGGCAACGAACATGGCTGTTCGACGTCTTTTCGACTTACGGACATACGGCAGAAGAGTATCATGAATCAATTAGCTTTTGTATCTACGCTTTCGATGAGAGCGCTAGAAGTTTGCAGGTGGCGAGGCCGTGACAATTCCACACTAACAACCGAGTGCAGTTGTCAGTCTATGTATGGGCATAAGTTCTCTAAAGCTAAACGAAAAACATTTTGTCAGGTGGGAACTCCTTTTCCTCTACGTCTTATGGTCATAACACTGGAATACAGGCCTACTCGCCAAATCAGACTTATTAAAACGAAAGGAAACGGTTTTATGAGGTCTTTGAAAAGTTTGTTTTTAACATTAAACAGGATTTACACCGGCTGCTATATGGCTATGGTTAAATAAATTTGGGCATTGCTGACAAGCTCCCTTAAAATAAAGACTTAAGAGAAATACCTCATAGGGTACAATTGTGGTATAGTTGTAAGATCTGCCATCATCTCCATATTATAATCAGAGTCCATCAAAACGTCATTATGTTCCTTTTATATTTTTCAATTGCTCATTCGATGGATTTTTTCAAAAATGATTTGTCCATTCGATGGGATATAACTCACCATACTGTTTTATCCCTCATCGCCTTTTATCTGTCAACACCTTTCATTCGAAAGCTGACATTGACGATGTACCTCCCACAAATATTACTTTGAAAGAATGAAACATTTCAGGTCCTCATACATGTTTATGCTTCTCGCTTGCCCATGTGACTCATAAAAAACACTGGCAAGCAAAAGTGAGCTCTCTTAGAAAAATGGGACATACCCTGTGAGTCAATATACCATTGTCAAGAATAAACTTTATATAGTATTTGATATTACACATTACGAAAGGAAATCCGCCTTCTCAGTCCTCACATTTCTCTAAAAAGCAGTACATACTTTAAGTAAAAGGGATTGCTTAATTATATATACATATATATATATATATTAAAGCTTAGTTTATAATGATAATCCAAAAACCACATTTCTGGCTCTTGTTAAAAATTTACTCAAAGAAAATATTGTTCCATGCACGGAGCTGGTAAGACAATTGACAAAATTAGATTTATTATATTATCAAATGCATTTCTACAACATCCATTTGTGCGTCATTAATTATCTAATAGAAACTGCGAAGACTATTCTTGTACGCCTATGTATATGTATGGTCGAAGAAGGTTATAATATAGAGAACTCA
>CP045891.1:18694634-18795974 GCA_013387185.1 Caligus rogercresseyi
AAAGGAAATATGTATACGATTAATTTATAATCTTTACTTCATCAGGCAAAAGTATTATTTTATTGTTTTTATTTTACACTCATTACTTACGAACAATTGTAGTTCAAAAAAAGTATTCATCATAAAATGACCGTTCGAAAGGAAAAACTCAAATTTTAAAATATATAGATGTGTCACAGAAAAAGTAATGTCAGATTTGGATTCAGGAGGTCTCATTTTAGGTATTTATGTACATTTTTCCAGCAAGGGAGAATAGACCAATATTTGTTGTCCTGTGTAATCCTCCAAATCGTCATTTTTATATTTGACGTATCTTTATATAAGGAATACATTAGTGCATGTTTTCATTGATTTTTAGAGACATTTTCAAAATTGATAGAAAAATGGACATGTCATAAAACCTTGACTTATTGTTAAATGAGGAAAAAATATATAACCTTAGACTTTCGTGTATCCATTTTAGTAATATTTAGATATTAGAAACATTGGAGGTTCTACCTTCAAGAACATTAATTTTACACATAGTGACAAGGTAACACCTTTTTTTAAAGTGAAAACCCCAGATCAAAAGATTTCTTGAGTAAAGATTTTTTTTTCTTTTTAATGAATGTTAAACTTAATTTCATACAAGTATGTTTAGAAATTAGATCTATTCATTACAATTTCTGAGGGTGAAAGAAATCAGTCTATATTACCATATTTCCTTATAATTGAATTAGTTGTATTGTTTTAGGGATAAATTAATTAAAAAATTGCAAAATAATAAAGAGCGAAATCCCGTAAACTAAGGAATGCTGTGTAACATCCCATTGAAGGAGTATGTAGAGGCAACATCATCCTTAAAGAATAAATAACAAGAACTAAGGTGCCCAAAAGATGAAGCAAACATGGCATAATTCTTAAAAATAAATTTCTTGATAAGGATAGCCCCAACCCATGGGAACGCTGACTTAGATCATCTTAAGCCGCTCAATCAACTCAACTCATTTATGCCACTATTTTTTATACCTATGAACTCCCTTGTTGTCAAGATCTTCGGAACATGCTAACCGCTCCGAAATCCCGAGTTTGCTAATAGTGGACTTCGTACTCAAAAAATATTAATCAGATTTTGGTACCTTCGTAAATGCATATTTTGGACAATGTTGAAAGTATACTTTCAGTATTTTATAATTTCCATTATTAGAAATCGGTCATTGCATAGTCATATAATTTAAAATTTAAATATTGATATATAATAAAACTAGAGGCATGTATACACTCAGAGAGTGCAAACCTCCACCGTCACCGGGTCCTTATGACCTTCCGAGGCGGATTTTTCACGACTGGGGCGGCATAGAGGGACGGGGGAGGGTTCCCTCGACGGAAATTTCGAGAGAAAGACGCTCCGGAGCCTGATTTCACAGCACAGCGACATCTATTGGCAGAGTAGGCTAACTTGAAATATTTATTAGTATTTAGCTCATTTAGCATCTAAAAAAGCACTCAGAGATGCCAAAGTTTAATCACTTGTTCCTTTTTGTATTTCCAACAACTCCACAAAGTTTCATCCGAATCCGTTCCGTACTTTTTGAGTTATCCTGCTGACAAACAACCAACAACAAACCAACGCCAGTGAAAACAATACCTCCTTCGGCGGAGGTAATAATAATACATATAGCTTGTCTGGTTTTTGTACATTCTCAAAAAGGATATGTGTATGAAACAATAATATATACAACAAGTAGCTTGAGTTGCTTTCATAAAATAAGGGTTTTCTATAAGTAGTCCTCCTTATGGCATGTAATCATGATTCTTTTTTATTTTTTGAAAGAGGGGAAACCACAAAAGCATGAGCTAATTAACATATAAGCAAGCTGAGAAAAATATGTTCCTTCTTAGATATTGTTACTCTTATTATTATTATGAAGGAATATAACAGGGACGGAGGAGGGGGGTAAAATCTTATCACTAATTTCGAGAACAAAGTCATGTGCAAACTCCTTGGAGCATGATTAATGACTATCGTCACACAATATTCGAGTGCCCTTATTTCTTAGGTGTCTCCATTATTCATAAGGGGCTTTGTTTGTGTACCTAAATGTAGGAAGAGCCCTTTAGCGGGGGGGGGGGGGGGGGGGATATTTATGGAATAATGTATAGCATAAGTTATTCTAATATAGGCTTTCATAGACACCTTGTGTTGTAAACGCATACAAAACACTATTCGGTAGTAAAAAGTTATATTTTTAACTGTTTCCCTTCTCATATTTCGATCCTGATATCTGATATAAACATAACTTTCATATCATATTTTAAAAATATGTTAACTTTAAACATATAATACTTATTGTGTATTTTTTTTAAACTGTTCACATATATACAGCACAGGTATATAAAAACGATGCTAATACGTATAAAGTACCAAAATAAATATTATAGTTTAAAATTTAACATCGCACTTAAAAAAACAATAAAATATCTAATTAACAAGTATTAAAGAATAGCTGTAAAACACATTTAAAAAAAGTTAAATCATACAAATTTCTTAAAATTCTTGATTAATTTCCTTAAAATTTGGTAAAAGCGATAACTTTGAGTCGGGTATATTTTTATCAATTCAGCCGCGAATGTCCATGATGAACCGTCCAACGATAGGATTTTGAGTGAAAAGGCTGCATATCGTCCTGCAGATCCAAGCAGGATCCCTCTGATCTTTCCCAGTCTTATTGGCTCATAATTTGCAAGCTTCTTTGCTATCAAGGCCTTTGAGTTTAAAAGGGCAAAATCTAGCGCCTTCGTTTTGTCAGAGGTTTTCATCTCTCTTGAGGAGAGCCCAAACATAATTATTGGTCTCAAGCTGGATGATGACCTGTAATTGTGTATTATTGTTGTTTTAGTATAGTATATTTAACTACATATATAAATAGACAGGAAGGCTAGAATTTTATAGTTTATTTTGTGCCACTATACTTAGCACAATATAGATATTTACGATATTTTTGCGTTGCATTCTATAAACACAATAAAATGTATTACAATTATATCAGGTAGAACAATTATTTAATTTTGAGTATTGGTGGAAATTAATACCTTTCATGAAATAAAATAAATTATTTATAATTATTAAAAAAAGTTGATAAGTCTTTTTCATATATAAATATATATATTATATATAATTAAGTCAAAGGCTATGACTCATAATACAAATATGGCAGTTTTGACGTTTTTATTTTCTTGATTCTTTGTATGCTATTAAGTTTTGTAAATAAATTAACATAGTAGAGCTATAGTATACTATTTTTCTTGATATTGAATATATATATTTTTTTTACGTTGAAGGTAAATTAAACCTTGCACAACCATTAATATAGCTTAATTTGTCTTTGAAGGAGTTCAAAATATTATATTCTATTGTGCTTTTTTTAGTGTGTCCTTCAATATTTTCAATTATATTTGGTTCTGTATAACACTAGCCATCCCTTCACCAAAAAAAGATAATATAAATTATTAGAAACAATAAGAACAAAACATTGAAGCAACTAAGAGCAATTTTCAGTTTGGTCACTTTGTAAAAAGGCGTTATTTTTTATGTCCCACAGATGATTTTGTATTTAAAAGGCTATCTGCAAGGCGACCATTATCCAAAGAAAACAATTGGACATGTGACAGGGACTGAATACGTATGAATATATATATATATATCAGAAACGACCGGGTACCCGGCCCGGTGTCCCGTTGTTTAGACACCGGGCCGGGACTTAAATATTTTCTTTAGTTTTTCATTCATTAATTATTTTTAGAAAATAATTTCCAAAAAAGTGATGACTTTTTTTATAGAAAGGAATTTTCGAAATATTTTTTTCTCAAAAAACTTTTTCTGAGAAATTCTTTTCTAAAAAACAACGTCGCCACTTGTTTTTGGAGATTCTTTTCTTTAAAAAAACGTCCTCCACTTTTTTTGGGAAATTCTTTTCTAAAAAAAACGTCGTCACTTCCGAATGTCGAAGGAACGAAAATATATACTAAGTCCCGGCCAGGTTTTGGCCCGGCCCGGCTTGAAAAATTTAAGTCCCGGCGAAAAAAGGTGTCCCAGTCGTATCCTGATAGATAGATATATAATATTATTTTACTGTAAATACATTGTACAATGTACATATATTAGAACTAAAATAGAAACACCACATCGTGTGTGCATTCAAAAATAGTCATTCAATTACAGAGTAAATTTAGTAATTAGAAAAATCCCAAAATAATAATATTTCTTTGTTTATTTTTCTATATATTTACAAATATTTATTTAAATTTGTTGTTTAAATATTAGAGAGGAAAGTTATGATACACATAACATGAATTAACATTATACATATTTTTAAATCCCTCAAAGAGACCCAACCACAACAAAGGAATAACGGTAACTTGAATTTAAACTATAATACTCAAAAACAAAAAAGGATACCTTCTTGGTACTTTGTTTTATACCGTAGTAGTCGTAATAGTAGAACAAAAAGGAGTGCAAATGATAAAATACAGTAGCACTTCGGTATACCTTGTCCTCTAAGTCATAGCTGTTGAGTTGCGAACATCAATTCAAATATTTTTTAAGTTCATAAGCCTCCATCAACATTTGGAATGCCTCGATGAACTTGAGCATCTTATTGGCCCTATTTTCGAAGTTATGTCTTAATAAACAAATGCATCAAATAAATAATAAAAATACTTACAATTGAGTCCATATTTTTATACATGAATATTTACCACCGCCGAAGGAGGTATTGTTTTCACTGGCGTTGGTTTGTTGGTTGGTTTGTCAGCAGGATAACTCAAAAAGTACGGAACGGATTCGAATGAAACTTTGTGGAATTGTTGGAAATGCCAAAAGACACAAGTGATTAATTTTGGCATCTCTGAGTGCAGAATTAAGATGCAAAATGAGCTAAATACTAATAAATATTTCAAGTTAGCCTACTCTGCCAATAGATGTCGCTGTGCTGTAAAATCGGGTGCCGGGAGCGTCTTTTTCTCGGAATTTCCGTCGAGGGGAACTCTCCCCCGTCCCTCTACGCCGCCCCAGTCGTGAAAAATCCGCCTCGGAAGGCTCATAAGGACCCCGTGACGGCGGAGGTTTGCACTCTCTGAGTGCCTCTAGTATTGTTTAAAATCAATCTACCTAATAAGACCAATGTTCAACTAAACGACAATATAATTAAAAGGGTCATTCAAACGACGATACAGATTGACAATTTTTTAAAGAGTTTTGCGGCCTAGATAGACGCTAGATATCATAAAGAGAAGTAGTCCTTTACAATCAGGGAAATAATGAATTTCTTCTTTAATTATCGTAGACAATACAAATATCATCACTCTCTCAACTCTCAATCTTAAAACGTACAAAAAGAAGAAAATAATGGCTTGTCACAAAGCTATAGACACAGCACTTTTAAATATAAAGTCCTTAATCGCAAAAAAAATTGACAAACTCTTTCATCGAGACTAAGGACCTAAGGATCATTGGTGCCGCCGCCCGCTACTCAGCTCAACAAATTAAGTAGGGTTGTGCAAATCAACAAAAGCTTTTAAAGTCAAGTGGTTTCTATGGCCAAATTTTGTGTAAAATCTAATCTGGCAAAAAATTTGATCTTAGTTGATGTCTTACGTCGCTAACACTCAAAAATTCAAAATGGCCGCCAAAATCACCCAATTTTTTTCTGAAATAGTACTTCCAGTATGTCTTCATATAGGTTTCTTATTCAAGGAATTAAAAATAACACTATTAAGTCAATAAATCATTTTATTAAGAGATTCACAGAATATTTATTAATTTTTCTATACAAATTGGAGGTACAAATAGGATTTCAAAATATTAACATGAAGCACCATAACAATAGTTCAGTATCACATATCTATATAACACTATTCCCTCACACTTAAAAATTGTTTGAGCAGTGTGTTTACATCTATAATCAGATCTGACTCTGGCTTGATATAATTATTAATTGATTGTTTTAGTTCAGCACATTAAAACTTTTCCATTTTAAATCTTCCGTCCACTTTGATTCTTCTCATTTGACGAATATCTGGTGCCAGTGTAGCTCTTAAGTAGCCTATCTCTGACAGCAATTGTTTTTCTGTCAGCCTTTCAATCAAGTCAAGAGAATCTTTTGTAACTGGGCCTTGGTGTCCCTTCCACATATCAAGTAACTTCATTGTCCTTCCCACTTTTTTTTTTGAGCTGATCTTTCTTTATTACGGACCTTAACTTTCGGAAACTTAGTATCTTCACTGCCTTGTAAACCACAGCTTTGATGTGATGTTCTTGTACTATAAATGGATAGATCCTCGAGAAAAGCACTACAGCTCGGTAGTGGATCATCAAATGTTGGGTCTTGACGGCTCTCATTATCTGAATTTTCTGACATTAATGCATGTTGATACTGAAGTTTCCTTTGAATCTTTTCATTTTCATTAAATTGTCTTACTCTTAGTTCATCCAGCTTTTTCTCAGTAGATTGTCGTCTTTGATCATCCCGCTTTTTCTTTCTCATCCAGCTACTGGAGACGGATGGTTAACATGTTGCAGCATAATCTCCGTGGCAATTGTCTCTATAATATGCATCATCCTCTACTGTCATTTTGACCCCATATTTGGCCTCCAACTTCTTTTGCCACTCCTGGCTTTTTGTGCGAATATAATAAGCATTCTTTTTCATTGATTCATTGAAAGTAATGACCCGATCAAACCAAGCCTGGTTCTTCTTCTTTTCAAACTTTTTGCTGCTGTATTGATTACATAGGTTTTTGAATTGATCGTAGTCACTTTTAATTTTTTTAGCGATATTCCTTTCTTGAGATGGGTAGACATTTTTCCATCATTTGCTGATATTTGTTGTTCTCCTTTCTGAACCTTTTTAGTCAGTTTCATCATTCACCCCATCACTGATCGGCCATTTGGTAGCCTGGCACTACATGGAAGCTCATTCTCCTCTTTGTATATAATATCCAATAATGTTCGTGTAAATGTATTGCTTCGTGTCGTAGTACGGCCCGGGGTATGATCCAATTTATCCGAGTCAGCCATTCTTCAATCCGTCAGATCTGCATCTGAAAATCTGGAGTTAAAAGATGACACATAGTTCATAATGTTAAACATGTAATTCAAACGACAACAAAAAATCAACTTATCAAAAATGGCAAAATGTTAACCAACATAGACGTGATAGGAAAAGCAATTATATAAACCTTGTTGAAAGTCAGTTGTTATTCAGGTGGGATATGGGAGAGTAATAATGTCCTGATTAAATTGAAACTTGTTTGATCGAGGCATGTCGTGAGGTTAAACTTGTTAAGCTATTTTAATAAAAACAAACGTCTGAAAACAATCAAAACTTAAATTACTGATAAATCCTTTTACAACCTCATCCTGTGTAACTTTGTATTATTTGAATTTGCTTAAGGTAATCAACAAATCTGATTGCAAAAGAATGAATAAATAAATGCAAATTATATTTAAAGAAAGGAAAAATCTTCCTTATCTTAAAAAGGGTTGGTTTAATCATGTTTAAGCTAATATATTTGCAATCCTTGACCATAACAACCCCTAGTTAGACATCTTACATGTGGTGTTTGTTGTAAAAAAAACAAATTTTCACTGAAATTAAGTCATTTTGGCAGCCATTTTGAACTTTTGAGTGTAAGCGACGTCAAACGTCATCGTATGTCAAAAAAATTGTCAGATTTGGAATCTGCATACAATTTGGCATTAGAAACCACAAGGCTTTCATTCATTTTCACAAAAAGGCCAAATTTGCCCAACCCTAAATTAAGACACCGAACGCAACATCTGATGGTTGGAAATGGGCTGGAAATGTTGTTCGATTCGTGCCATTGCATTCAATCCAGTTTTTAGAATCAGCCAAGAGGATTTTAAGATATTATCGCCGTTTTTTAAGAAACAAATAAACTATCTTTTTATATTTAGGTCATCACTATTTAAAAGTAAATTTGAACTACAATGTTCTTTTATGTTTTTTACGCAACTGTTGAAAAGAGTTTTATTTATTTATTTGTTATTTAGTGTATTTTTATGTTACACTGTATTGATGTGGCAAATATGAAATAAAAACTTTGACCGAAAAAAATGATAATAATGGATGCCAACTGAAAAATGATATTTTTTTCGAGTTTGCCATTTTTTTTTAACAAATAGAGTTTATACATAGCTAAGGATACAACACAATGCACTTAACTCTTTTCTCTTGAGGTGTGAACAACGACTTACATATTTTTTTTTTGATAGAACAATAAGTGTATTTTCTTATGGGCCTCGACCGTTGTCTTATACGAACTCCTTGTGGTAAAGTATTCCAGCAATACATATAATAGAGCAATAACTAAATGAGACATTGAAAAATACGTAATAATACTTGCCAACGGTTTAATATTGTTTTTAGTCGTTTATGTGATAAATATCATAATAGTATCATCTTGGGCCATAGCCAAAGGGGTCCATGTATAAGACTTAGTATAACGAAAAGAGATAATGAAAATATACTGTAGACCTAAATTGTGGTAATATCTCGTAGGAAATGCACTAAGAAATTGGCAATCAAATTCGTAGTGAAAAATTTGGTTAATTAAGCATCCAGAAAGGAGTTCAGCGTGTAAAATGTTTAACAGACGGACTGGAGTACATTTTGATTGCAGTTTGCTCCAAATTATATATGAATAACGATTGGTTATGGTTTTGGCTACGAGGTGTAGACAATCCTGTCCAATTAACGTATCAAATGTCATAGTTTTTTAGCAACTCTTTTATCTGAATGATTTTTAAAGAAATCTTCGCGAGAAACTTGAAATCACGGAAAAGGTTATAATCAAATGCTTATCCTGTAAGGAACATTCAAGGAACTACAATTATTGTAGTTGAGGGCAACTCTTCTATAATTGTAATTTTAAGTCTCCTGTATTTTTTTCTTCCGTAATAGGATAATACTAGTATAGGTACAGTCTCCTTGGTCATAGCTCTGACGTTAATAGTATAATATCAAGTGTGGGTATTTTCATTAACATGTCCAACGTTATTTATTACCTCCGCCGAAGGAGGTATTGTTTTCACTGGCGTTGGTTTGTTGGTTGGTTTGTCAGCAGGATAACTCAAAAAGTACGGAACGGTTTCGGATGAAACTTTGTGGAGTTGTTGGAAATGCCAAATGAAACAAGTGATTAAACTTTGGCATCTCTGAGTGCAGAATTAAGATGCAAAATGAGCTAAATACTAATAAATATTTCAAGTTAGCCTACTCTGCCAATAGATGTCGCTGTGCTGTGAAATCGGGTGCCGGGAGCGTCTTTTCTCGGAATTTCCGTCGAGGGGAACCCTCCCCCGTCCCTCTACGCCGCCCCAGTCGTGAAAAAAACGCCTCGGAAGGCTCATAAGGACCCCGTGACGGCGGAGGTTTGCACTCTCTGAGTGTATATATGCCTCTAGTTTACATTGTATTAAAAAGTATGAGGACGTATACTTATCTATCTTTGTTAAAGTCATTCATTTTTGCGCAAACCCACATAAACCTGAGTTTTAGCCGATAAATCACAAGTTCATATATTAATTAACTGATGAAATATTTATTTGAAAACAAATCTAAAAAATAAATGCATAAATTTAATGCATGCAATGTACGCTTCAACAACTTTTATTATGCAAATTACATATACACCAGGAATTAATTAAAAATGAATATTTGACATCTTATCATTACCATCTCAAGATTGAGACTGAAAGAATTCATTTGCAAAACATTAAAGCAAAAGCTTTCCCTGATTATGATATTAGGCAGTAATGGTCATGGATAAAAATGTTCTTGGAAAACATTTCTGAACGAAAAAATGATCAAGGAGATGAAAATAAATACATATAAAACATGTCAAAACACAGTTGGGGCAAGCATTTATGTGGATTTAAATAACGTCTAAGAAATCATTCTACTCTAAGTCTAATTATATTAAAAAGGAATTGTCGCAATTACATTAAGTTGGACAATATTTGAGCGTTTTCCACTCAAGTACTTAAGTAATTCATATTATGGGCATGGGATGGGCAAATTTTTTGACTGGCGGGCCTAAATGTCAGCGCGCCATCTATTGGTGAAACGCATAGTGTATGGACAAGACGTAATGAAAGATTTGTGAAGCATTATTATATTATTTACTGGACAAGCTCTGCGGGTCGGATTAAATTGTTTAACGGGCCGTATACGGCCCGCGGGCCTTAGTTTGCCCATGTCTGATCTAGACCCTTTTTTCTGATATGCTTTCTTCTGTACACCCCTGATTATAGTTTTCATTTCGGCCAATAGAGGGATTCACATCATATAAACAAATTATAATAATAATAAAAACAACAAAGTCATCATCGTCTTCTCCGAGCGGTTCGGGATCCTCATTAACCCTACATTTATTATGGAAGTGTCCAGCCCTGAATGGTACTCAACGATGTATCCGTGATATCTTCGAAGAATGTAAAAACGTTCATTAAACGTTAAAAATACAACTGTCAGTGAAGATGGCTTTATTACAGCTTATCCAATTGCCAAATTAGAGGCCGTAAGTACCTAGGCCCAGTTCATTGTCAGGATTTTTACCAATTTCTATTTTATACTCGAATAAAATTGCTTAAATCTATTTATAATTTTCCGTTTTCCAGTATTTCATATTATTTATTTGTAAGTGATTTCTATGTTTTATGTTTTAAATACATTTTTTATGACTTTAATGTATGACATAAATTTCTACTCGATTAAAAGACCCCATTGGGTCCAAAAAAGCCTCATTAATTACTATTTTTTAGCCCCTGATTGCTTCTCGCTCTCTCTGCTGAATGAGAATAAAGGATCTTCCCCCACCTGTGGCCAATATACTAAAGTATTTGATATTTTTAAACATGAACATGAGAAATGAATAGATGAAATTTATAATCCATAGAGGTGGAGGTTATTTTCATTAATTGTTTGTTTATACAAAAATACACTTTGTATCGATCAAAACAAAAATTAAAATCAGGGTTATAATTGGTGTCCCTCTCACTTTCTTTTGTTAAATATGAATTCTCCTGGTCTCATTTGTGACTCATACTCAGGTTTTCGTTCATTTTTGTTGACATTACTTAAGAGAGTAGACTTGGTTCAACAGACTAATTCTCATACTTTATTGTCTCTTCATATCTACACGTACGCAGTTCCATCGAACCAAATACGTAAATAATCGAGTTAAAAGAGTTTTCCAGTTGAGAGACTAATTGATATATTCTCTATTTTTCAAAAAAGAGTTTTTGTATAATACATTTCGTCTAGCACATGCAAATATACACTTGCATTAATTCAATTAACACTTTTCAAAGTAATTTATATTTCTGTGACTTCGATGCGATGGTCATTCTGGAATGATCATGTACATTTTCCCCGCTAAACTGGCGGATAAGACACGCTCACAGTGTAACGGATGATAATCACCAGGTTACCTGACATCTATCCAGTCGCATTACCTGACATAGATCAGTTTTGGGCACAGATCATAGTATGCATAATATGTTTTTTTAGAGCTCTCTGATTTGGAGAGAGACGGACAAGTATGAGTCGGATGAATGGTACTTTAGTACCATCAGTACTATCTTAACTTTGACTTAAATGTGGCTGCAAAAGAAAAAATAATATCTGCTCACATATGTAATATGATTACGCTTATTTAATAAGTATTGAGCTTATTTGGTGAAATCAAATAAATTCGAGATTAATGAATTTGTACACCTTGACTTTTGTTTGCCACGGAAAACAAAAAAAATGAAATTATTGAGTAGCAAAAAATTGACGGGGAAAGCAATGTCATTTTGGGACTAAGAACACAGTCATTTGAATATTTCTCTGAATACTTTCCCCATATTGACTATATTTGACGCCCTGTTCATTTCTCTTGAAAATGACTATGTAATTCTTTATCATAGTTTTATATGGCATGAACTGGAAAATAGTTCTAGGGATGGAACTACATACATACCTTCCTTCCCTCAACAAGGTGGCCGCCAAGGCGGTGGCCATGGAGACTTGGAAATGTTTTTACTCCAGCGACGGGGGCGGTGGTGCCAGAAACCCGATTGGTGATTTCGTCTTCCCCATCCCGAGGAGGCCCATGAGGTCCACAACTTCAGTGGCGTACCCACTAGGGAGGGAGACAGCTACTTTTGCATGTCACGCAATATCTGTGTGGAACTTGTTTAAGGCCTTGAGGTCGGCCACTACCCTTCACACAGCCAGGACCGCAGCTAGGGCCATTGGACGCAGCGTCCCCATATAATTCATTCTGCATGGACATTTTGTTTTTATTTGTTTTTATTTTTTTATATTTTTTTGTATGATTTTATAATTTTATTATTTCTTTATTTATTTATATATTTTAGACTAGTTACAAATGTAACTAATATGCCCAATGGCAAGAAATATACTCGATTACACATAGATTAGTTTTGGCTAATTATTTTACTTGATGAAATAGTTATTGGAAGAATAAAAAATCGTTTGATTTTCAATATTTAAGTTCATATATTGATAAAATAGAACTTCAAAACAAAATGGCTTTCTAAAAAAAAAAAAGTGTTTTCGGGTACGGAAAAGGAATAAAATATTTTTTTATTGATTTTATATATGTGTGTGTGTGTGTAATCCTTTATTTGATTTAAATAATCAGCTATTTTCTGGTCCGTTTTAGTTATAATAATATAAAATATAAATAAATAAAAACACAAAAACAAATCATTCCTGTGTAGAAACACATACACATATATATAAACACTAAAAACACGTATAAAATTAAAAATACTAAAATAAATAAATAAATCCCCCTAAATTGGGGTACTGCGGCCAATGGTCCTGGCTACGTCCCTTGCCGCAGCTAGTGTCCTGGCCGACCTCAGGGACTCAAAATTGTTCCACACAGACACTGCGTGGGACGCAAATGTGTCTGTGCCGCCCCATAATGGACACGCCACCGAAGTCGTAGACCTCGTCGGTCTCTTTGGGGTTGGGAAGACGAGATCGCCAATGGGGTTTCTGGCACCACATCCCCCATCGTTGGAGTGGAAGCACTTCCAGGTCTTTACTGCCACAGCCATGACGGTTATCTCGTTGAGGGAGGGAATTTTTGCACTCCTAAGGAGATCCTCGATCCGAATGTGGTCCCGTCTCCTGCAACCGGTGATGCTCCTTGCCACGTCATTGATGGCGACCTGGACGGCCCTGTGTGCGGCATCCGGCTCCTTATTCTTATCAAACCTAGGTGTCGTCACGACCGCGGCTGCGTACGAGAGCTTACCAACCATAAGCCCCCTGGCCAGTTGCCGAAGGTATTTTCCTCTCGGAATATGAACGGCCAACCTTGAGATGAGTGCTGCCCGTTGTTTTGCTGCCTTTACCACGTAGGCATTGTGGGGTGCGGTGGTGAAGTCTGAGTCGAACTTGACCCCAAGGAACTCAATCTCATCGGATGGGTGCAACTCGACGCCTCCAACCCTGATGGTGAAGGCTGAAGTGTCTTTCTTCTGGCTTTGCCCCCAATCATGAATTGGGTCTTGGCGGCGTTAAGGACGAGACCATTCCCCCCTGCATATTTAGAGAAGGCATCCGCCTTCGTCTCTAACAAGAGCCCAACTTCCTCAAGGGAATCACCGACAGCCCATAGGAAGAAATCGTCCGCGTAACTGCTATTTTTCTCGCCTCCAATGCCAACGCAGGAGGTGACGTCCGCAACCAGGACAAGGTAGAGGATCGGACCTAGGATGGAACCTTGCCTCACACCATACTTAACGTTCAGGAAGTCGGACTCGGCGCCATTCCACACCACACGCTGTGATCCGCCAGAGAGGTATGACTTGAACCACTCCAGTTGCATGCCCTCGATCCCAAGCTTCTTCAGCTTCTGCAACAACTGTAGCTGGTCAACTGTGTCGAAAGCAGCAGAGAGGTCAAAGCCGAGGACCCCTACAACCTTCCCTCTCTGCTCGGCTTTCAACCACTTTGCATGGGCAGTGGCCAACGCAGTTGTGGTCGAGCGGCCCCTCCAGAATCCGAACTAGGTGTTCGGAAGAGCCTCTGTCTTGGCCAGATGGATCTCGAAGTCGGTCTTTACGACGGTCTCTAGTATCTTGGAGAGTGCCGGCAGGATGCAGACGGGTCTGTATGATGCAGGATCAGCAGCAGACTTGCCCTTGCCCTTATAAATGGGTAACACGTTCGACAATTTGAGAGCCGTGGGAACTGTTCCGGACGCCAAAGATCGGTTTACAAGGTGCGATATTGGTCCGGCAAGCACCTCAATGCCTTTCTTGAGGACGGAGACGGGGATC
Organism: Caligus rogercresseyi; assembly: GCA_013387185.1. Lineage (NCBI taxonomy): Eukaryota > Metazoa > Arthropoda > Copepoda > Siphonostomatoida > Caligidae > Caligus > Caligus rogercresseyi. Next base: position 18,709,003 of record CP045891.1, read on the forward strand.
CCATCGACGCCCAAGGCTTCGGTGGCCCTCATGGCTTTGACGACCTTAGCAATCTTACCAGCGCTTGCAAAGGAGAAGGAGAATGGTGCAGATGACTTGGGCCACGATGACGGTGGGGGTTTCAACGAGGGGAGGCCGTGCCGCAGTTTAATAACTTTATCTATATAAAACTTATTTACGGCAGTCGCAGTCTCTGCATTGTCCATCGTAGAGATTCCATTCACCTCGAGCGAAGCCGGGAGGGAGACGCTTGATTTGCCAATGGCCTCGTTTGCAAGGCGCCATAGTACCTTAGGATCATTGGGACTCTTTCGAAGCTCGCCCATGTTCGTGCAAATTTGGTCCCGTTTAACCAAGTATGAGACTTGGTTGCGGATCCGACGGTATTCGCTCCCAGAGGCTCTGCCTCTCTTTCTCATGAGTTCGAGGGTGTCTGACGCCAGGTATAAACTCCTTCCTGTGTTCACTTTGATGGTCTTAATGGGAGCTACCTCGTTGAGGGCCTCCGTAATGCCATCGAGGAGGAACTGGTGCACTTTGTCAACATCTTCGATGCTGTAGATAGTCGTCAACGGCCATTTTTGAAGAGCATCCTCCAGTTCTTGAAGCTGAATTGCTTTGAAGTTCCTTCGTTCAATTGACCTGGTACCAGTCTTCCCACTCGGCACCAAGATCTTTGCGAGGACAGGGCGATGATCAGTGGTCGTGTCCTTGAGAACATCGACGTTACAGTCCAACCCTGCGAAGTAGACATGGTCGAGGCAGGAGATGCGGTGCTCGCCGTTGAACTTGCCGTAAGACTTCCAGGTGGCCTCCGTTGTTGCATAGTCGAGGCTTGAGTCCTTCATGCCGTCGCCGAGGATCTGCAAGAGGTTCTTTCTTGAATAGCTCCTGTCGTTGTATCTCATTGTGTCAAGATTGAAGTCGCCAAGAATGAGAACTCGTTTAGAAATTTTTGTCGCGGATCTTGCTTGGTTGATGATGACGTCGAGACGGTCTTTCTCATTGAGAAATGACTTGATCTTGGAAGAGGTCCATTCCCTGTAGACACCGCCGACAAGGATGCTATGGTGAGGGAGGGACAACTCGATCCAAACTGTTTGCACGTGCGAGGACATGAGGTCAGATCGTAACTTGGCATTATAACGCATTGCGAGATCGGTTTTCACGAGAGTGAGGATCCTTTTATACTCCATTCCAAGTGGCTCGAACGTGACAAATCCGTTTGTAATAAAGGTACCATTCGACGAGGCTAGCTCAGTTTCCAAATATATATATATATATATATATATATATATATATATATATATATATATATATATATATATATATATATATATATATATATATATATATGATATATATATATATATATATATATATGTATATATATGTATATATACATATATGAAGGAATGGAAGGATATCAAGAGAAACTTAACCCTCGTATGCATTTCCCTAAAAAATTAAATCATGAGGAACACAAGTAAAAGTTAACGGGGACAAAACTTAAAATGTTTGCTTGTTCATCGCTATTTTTATGTATAACTTACAAAATAAACTGTAAAAAAACCAAGATATTTTATATTCAGATGTACATTTCATTAAAAAAGTCTGAATTAGAATAAACAACCATCAAGGATAATTAAAAAATATTAGTCAGTTTATATAGCAAAAAGGTTCAATAATAATTCATTAGCCATAGTAAAAAGTAAATAGTTGAAAGTTCATATCGCTCTCTACCGGAAAAACTTTTTTTTGTTGCTAAAAATAGAATATTTTGTGTGTTAGCTATAAAATACAATAGAAAATCATCGCCATATGATGAATTCTGGGTTTTATCTGCTTTTTCCTATTTAATACACTCCAAAAGAAAAAATAATCTTCATCTAGATAATTGGAGTTTAAGTATAAAGTTTTCTACTAAGGCTCCTTTCAAAAATTTCAAAGGGAGTTGCTCAATTGTTTGGGTTTTCTATGCCGGAAATACACAACAGAAGTTTTAACTTATACGGAAATAAGTTATTACTTTTTATACCTTCTTCAATAAATGAAGCCTTTAATATCCATGGGAACAACTTGAAAAAACTTTGAACATGAATTGGTTTTTCTTATTTTGTATTGATCAAAACTATTGTTTGGTTAACAATTATATTTTCTATTAAACAAAAAAACTTTCTTCAAACGTAATTTTTTCTTACTTTTTGGCTTATCAAAATATTTTCCAAATTTTTTGTAGAAATTATCACAAATTCATTTTTTAACTTTAACTTTTTTCTTTTTGTTAATCTAATCTTCAGAGACCTTTTTATCACCCGGATGATAAAACTATTAGAAATATATATATTTTCTGAAGCGTGTCAAGTTGAATGATTTTCCTAATAGTAAAAGAAAAAACTTAATACATGATGAAATGGAAATAATATATAGAAGATAACAATAAGGGAGTCAACAAGACTGTAAAGCTAATCTGATAAAATATTTCTTCAAGTAGTATCTTCATAGTATTTTATTTGCAAATAGAAGTGTCGAGTCCTTGATTTGGACGTGGTAGAATCTTACTAGAAACGTATATAAAGCGCTTCTTATATTACTTCCCACAGGAAGAGTAACAATAACTTCTAAAAATTAAAAATTACTCAAATTAAAATTTATTGGTTGTTATAAAAAATATATTTTGAAGTAATTAGTTAAAAAAACAAATTTACCCCTTAATTTGAAGTAGAGTGCCTCATTAATGAAAATCGTTAAAAGTTGCCAATGTGTTTCAAACATGGTTACAATGAGTACATTTCATATAAAAAAATTATTTGATTATGAGAAATTTTAAATAACGGAGCGCGATAGCCGTGTGTATTAAGGCGTATTCAACTCTCAATGTTGGGGCTGCAGGTTCGAATACTCCCGAGAGGGGATGGTCATATTTGGTCTACCTCATTGATAAGATCCTAGGTTCGAGGGACTAATTTTAATGCTATAAGGCTTATTTATATTCTGTCTGATACTGCAATTCTATCGAACCAAATATGCAAAAAAAAAACGGTGATAGAAGTTTAAAACCACATTTCTACAAATTTAACAATTATCTTCTTCGTCAACGAAAGGGTACCATGGAGGAAGTAACATAAAGTCATTTTATTTGCAGCTGTGAGTAACCAATACATAAAATGTCCAAACTAAAGAAAATGTATTTATTAAGAAACACAACAATGTGAATCATCTTCTGAATATATACAATCATTTGTTCGCATCTAATTTATTTAACTATAATAAAGATAAAATCTCATAGGTAAACTTCTACCAGCTGATACCGGATTAGTTTTCGGTGAGATGGGGATTATACATAGAGATAAAAAGATAAAGAGAGCTTATTCCTTTCAGATGTATCTGTGTGGTCAATATAAACAAAGTGATTTGTACTACGTCATCGTAAGCTGAGCATAGAGATAGAATCTATCTCTTTGATCAGCTTACAATGACGTAGTTCAAATTACTTTGTTTATAGTGGACACACAGAATCAGCTGAACGATTTTTCTCTGCCATTGAAGGGAATCAGCTCTCTATATATTTATATCTCTATAGGACTATACATATAAGAGTTGGACAAACTAACAAAGTGGTAAATCATTTGTTTGTGGGCAATCGTACAGGTAGTTTAACAAAGAAATTGTGTCATGATGTTTAGAAGTAACCAATTTTTTTCATAAACATTGTGGTGGTTTGATGAAAAATGATGATTCTATGTTATTGACATGTAGAAAAATACAACAAGGTAAAAGTAAAAGAACATTTTGAATTACATGCTGCTCCTACGTAACACCCCGTTACATATTTGACGAAAATGCTTCAAGAATTAATTTTGAAACAGATGTAAAGGAGAGTAACGAATAATAAAAAAGAATAATATACTAGGTAAACACAAGTACTGCAATCCAGTACTTTTTGTCAGTCCTTATATAAAAAGAAAATGTTTATCTATGACGTCATGACACACGTCATGACGTCAACATATATTAATGCTATGAAACTAAAAATCCTTAATATGAGGATGCGCTGATGACAAATTTTACATTTTTTTTACTTATGTTATTAATAAGCATTAAATATTGATTATTATTACAACAATAAATCGTCGATGCTTGATGACAATACCTAAAAGTTAGTCTTTAGCCGTTGAAACCGAAAGGGCTGTGAATAAAATATTTGTACATAAACATTTCATGGGTAATAACGGACCATCGTATACTGAAAAGCCTATATTACAAGAAAAAAAAATCTAAAATGTCTAATATAAATATTATTAAACCATTTTGTGGATATTGAATTGACGCCAAGTTATAATATAATATATACAAGAACATATCAAATAAATTCTCTTGCCACATATTATGGAAAATTAAAGGACTGACAAAAGACAATTTCAAGGACATACGGTCCTTAGGATCGATCCCAAGGACTGACAGTCTTAAGGAACAAGGACCAATACGACCGGTCCTAAGACTGGGCTGAACCTAATAAATCGGGACTGACACAACACAAGACGTTAAATCATGTTTTGGTGGGAGATGTTGCGAAGTCAGCTATGTTTTTATAATGGGTACCAGATAAAATGCTGATGTATATTTTTAACAAGAGGAAGAAGCAGTTACTCACTCCCACTATTGAATTAATTTTGAGAGGGGAATAATTATTTTCTTTTCGTAACATTTATTTAAAAACTTTTCTCTATTCATTGTTCATGCTCCTAAGATTTCAATTTAATTCAATGAACATACAAAGTATGTAGTTAATTTTGTGGACAAGTGTATAAAATTCCATCATTATCTTTTCATGCTGCAGTAAACATTTCGAGAAAAAGGAGGATAAAACCCACCATAAACTTTTACTAATCTTATATATATGAGGCAATTAATGTTATGGTTTTGTGGCTTTGATTTTTTTTAAATCGAATGATGAACACCAATTAAGAAAGGATTCCCCTGAAGTCAAGTTTAAAAATAATGTGTTTGATAAAAACATTTGTTGTCTATGATTGAACACTTAAGGTTTTACTTGATTTATACTCCATTGAAATCCCCGACTGATTAGTAGGGCATATTAAAGCCTCTCAGTGAGTAATCTACATCAGCAAAATTGTATAAGTTTGTAAAATATCAAACTAGAGGCATATATACACTCAGAGAGTGCAAACCTCCGCCGTCACGGGGTCCTTATGAGCCTTCCGTGGCGGATTTTTCACGACTGGGGCGGCGTAGAAGGACGGGGGAGGGTTCCCCTCGACGGAAATTCCGAGAGAAAGACGCTCCCGGCACCCGATTTCACAGCACAGCGACATCTATTGGCAGAGTAGGCTAACTTGAAATATTTATTAGTATTTAGCTCATTTTGCATCTTAATTCTGCACTCAGAGATGCCAAAATTTTAATCATTTGTTCCTTTTGGCATTCCAACAACTCCAAAAGTTTCATCCGAATCCGTTTTGTACTTTTTGAGTTATCCTGCTGACAAACAAACCAACAAACCAACAACAGTGAAAACTAGAGGCATATATACACTCAGAGAGTGCAAACCTCCGCCGTCACGGGGTCCTTATGAGCCTTCCGAGGCGAATTTTTCACGACTGGGGCGGCGTAGAGGGACGGGGGAGGATTTCAATTTCGGAAATTCCAAGAGGAAGACGCTCCCGGCACCCGAATTGCATCTTAATTCTGCTCTCAGAGATGCCAAAATTTAATCACTTGTTCCTTTGGCATTTCCAACAACTCCACAAAGTTTCATCCGAATCTGTTCAGTACTTTTTGAGTTATCTTGCTGACAAACAAACCAACCAACAAACCAACGCCATTGAAAACTAGAGCCATATATACACTCAGAGAGTGTGTACCTCCGCCGATCCCCACAACATTCCTATTCAAACATTCTCCCTTTCACACGCCCGATTTTTTATCTAATCATTGTTTCCTCTCTGTTAGCTCATTTTGCATATTAAAAAGCACTCAGAGATGGGAAGACGGAAGAAGTTTAAGCTACGTCACTGGGTTAACATAGTCCTGAGCTGATATATGAACAATAATACGTCATAAATATTTTTTTAGCGTTTGTTATTTCCTACTCCCTGAATAGAGACCCCATTTCATTTAGTATTTTGCTCATTTTGCATATTAAAAAAGCACTCAGAGATGGGAAGACGGAAGAAGTTTAAGCTACGTCACTGGGTTAACATAGTCCTGAGCTGATATATGAACAATAATACGTCAATGAATATTTTTTTAGCGTTTGTTCTTTCCTACTCCCTGAATAGAGACCCCATTTCATTATTATTAGTAGTAGTATTTGCTCATTTTGCATATTAAAAAAGCACTTAGAGATGCCAAAATTTAATCACTTGTTCCTTTTGGCATTTCCAACAACTCCACAAAGTTTCACGCGAATCTGTTCAGTACTTTTTAGTTATCTGCTGACAAACAAATACACAAACCAACAAACGCCACTGAAAACAATACCTCCTTCGGCGGAGGTAACTAGCCTTGCCAAGATTTTATTTATCTTTTTTTAGACATTTTGTAGGATGTTTGTATTACTCAAAGAATAAATGTTCAATTTAATGGTCATTAAGTAAGGCTTAAATATACCTGAAGTAGAAAATACTTGTTATTTATAATGAACCCCTTTTTAAATGGAAAGACAATTAATTTTTTACAAAACCATTTTTTGCGTTGTACAAAAAAATATCATAAACATTATATGTAGATAAGCTTTTCTATGCAAAACTATGGAAATAGTATTTTCAATTAATTAAATTATTTGAAAATTGATATCGTTTTTCACTCATAAGATTAATACTTTCTTTTAAAATATGTTTGCAGCATAAGTGTGATGTATTATGTGAAATAAAAAATGTAGTTTTTAAGTATCAAAAACATAATATTTGAAGAAATATATTTTTTCAAAAGGCGCCAAAAATTTAGGCGTGCATCATATCTCTCCAAAAATCAACACAAGAAGGGAATGAAGGGAAAAATTATAAAATGATGCAAATAAGATCAACATTTTTTCTATAAAATGAAAAAAAAGTTTTTATTTCAGATATACTATGAAGAATAATGTGTTTTTTATTAAATGTCCAAAAAAATATTTTTATTTAAAAAAAAGGAAAATATATTGCAATTTTTTTTATGTGATTCACATTTTTTTTGCTTTCTACTCATAGCCGCTCATTGTTTAATCTATATCTGAAAAAGGGTATCGAACGAAATCGGCTATATTTTAGAGTAAAAAATATTTTCTTGCATCACGATTCTGTCCCTCCTGCTTCTGTATTAATAAAAAAAGATTAAGGAAATGCATTATTTAGGGTTTTATCTTTTTAACGATTACCATTTGGTAACGGCTGTTAGTGATACCTCTTTCTATCCAGGTAACACTAACAATTACCAAATGGTAATCGTATATTCTCATATCAAAAGATCAATTTTGGGGGAGAGTACGTATTTGCTTATATCTCTTAAAGTATAGCGATTTTTAGAACACCAAACATATCAAATGAAAGCTTGGTTAACCAGCTTTAATATTTTGGTATACTAAATCATGTCAATTTAATAAGTAGAGAGTTATATGTACATTAAAAAAGCCTATCTCGCGTACAAAATGACGCATATAATGGATTATAAATGCGTCAGAGACAAAGTAAAATTTTGAGAGGATACCTTGACGCAAATCTAAGAAACAAATATTATTTATTTTTTTCATAATCGATTTCTTATAGGTCAATACAGGCTCTGAATCATATGATGTAAACTCAGATTGTACTGAATTCTGAATTGATAGAATGCAACCAAGGTCATTTTTGGATTTATCATCTAAAGTTTTACTAAACTTAAAAGTACTATTTTACTCTGAAGCGAACAAGTCATCTTCTACAGGCGAGTGAAGTTAATTGATACAAAAAAGCCATGAAATAAGCTAACAATACACACTCCCTTTCTTGCTTTGTTTTTACTGAAAACTTTGTTTTATTAAAAAACATCAAACATACGTCTGGTAGTAAATTAGATTTCCTTTAAATTAATAATTATTATTGAAGTCTGTAACGTCCACCATTTTGAAGAAATTGGCGGAAAACTATATTTTTACTAAATTTTTAAAACTTTGACCTCGTTGCGCGACCTCGTAATGTTGACCGATTTTGTTCAAACTTTGTATGTCGTCTTCTTTTATCACCAAGAAGCAGAAAATTACAAAGTTGCTAACATTTCAAACATTTGAAAAATAAGAACAACCCTAATATATATATATATATATATATATATATATATATATATATATATAGGGCTGGTTTACCAGCTTTCATTTGATATGTTTGGTGTTCTAAAAATCGCTATACTTTAAGAGATATAAGCAAAGCAAAGATAAGATCAAATAATAAACCCTCTCTCTCAGATACCAAAACGACCAATGAAATGGAACCCCCAACCAACTTTGAACCTCTCGCTCCCTCAATCCTAGAATCCAATACTAAATCAGCCACCCTCGTGGATTGTGATTCATCCTCGCCAGAATCCTTAAAAACAGTTGTCAATGACTTCAAAGAAACGGACATAAACGCTGCGACTAAGCTTCCAGAAACTGAAACAAAAATCCTTAAACTAGTAAAAATGTCAGTTCACTAAAGAGACCTAGACATTATTCGTCGAAAATGATCAGCCATTACAACTTCCCGTTGGCAGTACAGTGGAATCACCTCACGAACTAACAGACACTCCACCAGCAAACTTGGTCGCCTCAGATGTCATTGATCCTTTAGGTGCAAATGAAAGAAGCATCACTGATGTGCTCATGTCTGCATCTCAAAGTATGAACCCTACAACACAAAAGATCTCCAACAAAAAACACAAAGCCAACAAAAAAAGATAATATGATATCTATTCTATCATACAACGTCAACTCAATAGCTTCTACTCATAGAACAAACAAAACTATCCAATACTTAAAAATGATAGGCTTTCCAGATGTGGCAGTCCTTGTGGACACACGCCTGGTCAATCCCCAAATTATTCTCGACATTATACCCTCCTCTCACATTTCTTTCGCGTCGAATGGTCAAACAAACAAAACACATCCTTCTAGAGGGGTAACAATAATTGTTAATAAATCATTAAACCCTTCATTGATAAGCACTGACGAAAGTGGAAACTATGTGATAATCGACATTGATCTTCTAAATACTAAAGCCAGGCTATATGGTATATATGGACCTAATAGGGACGTAGATCGTTTCTACACGAATATTGTCAGCCACGACCCTTCCCACCTAGAAACAATCGTTGTAGGAGATCTGAATATCACACGTGATCCCAAACGAGACTGTAACAATTACCCAGGTTCTAGAAACAAAAAAAATGGTCTGAATCTCGAAAAAGTAATTTCTAAGTACTTACTCGAAGACAGTGGTCTTATATTTCAACCAGAAAATCCTTTAATGACTTTTAAAGGCTCCGCAAAAGACAGCAAGACTTTCGAAAGTAGACTGGACTATATATTAGTGTCTTCTAAAATTGCTACTCGTCTTTCTGATTTTGATAAATTCCCCCCCGCTCATATCTGACCATTGCCCAATAGTAGCGAGATTCCATCCCGCTAAAAATCAACATGCATCCTATTGGAAGCTAAACATAAGCCATCTTAGATGTCAAGAAACACGTAAAAATAATAAGTACAATAACAAGCCTCACTCATAAAATGAACACTGGAATCTACTCGCCTTCCTTCACTCTTGAAAAAATAGAATCTTCGTCCAGGGGGATCTTCCTAAAAGCGGGATCTGATAAAGCTAAAGAACGAAGGGAAAAAATGGAAAAATTAAAATTAATGGCACATTCTTCGGAAGACCCGTCAGATATAAATGACCAAATCAATAAAATGATTGATTATGAAAATAAGGGCACTCTTATTCGACTGAAGTCAGCCTTAGCGGAGGATAATATAATGGGGAAGTCCTCTTTCAAGCATTTGGAGGGATATATAAGCAATATGGGTAAACTAAAAGCACTACGAAACAATAAGGCAATAAGGCTAGAGTTTATAAGAAACGAAGCTTCAACTTTTTTTGGAAGCCTGTATTCCTGTCAGGACTGCCAAAAATTCAGAAGATGTTCTTTCTGTAAATTGTGGAGAGACATGAGGCTTAATTACTCCTCGGAGCTTCAGGTTGGATTGTCCCAATTATCTCCTCATAATCCCGACGAAAAGGAACCCATAAATCCGATCACGGAACAAGAAATTATGGACTTTATAACAATTATAAAAGAAATATAAATCTCCTGGTCCTTCTGGCCTTCCATTCGAGTTTTATGAATCCTTTGCTCCACAACTTGCACCTGTCTTGCGTCTAGTATTCAAAGAGATTTTCCAATGTGGCACAGTTCCTTCCTCCATGAATGAAGGTTACATAAAATAATTCATAAAAAGGGGGAAAACCAACATATAATCACAAACTACAGGCCAATCGCATTACTCAATACCTCTTTTAAGATCCTTACAGGTATATTGAACAAGAGGCTCATGCACTATGTCCCTGCGATTAAAAACAAATCTCAAAAAGGCTTCATGAAGGTAAAATGGCTGACGATATCCCACGTAACATACAGGACGCAATTACTGTCTCAAAAAAAGAAGATTTGGATTTCTCAGTAGTGCTGGTTGATTTTCAAAAAGCATTTGACTCAATATCGCATAAATTTATTGTAAGTCAGCTTGATAATAGTAATATCCCAAAGGATTTGACGCACAAAATTGCTTCCACTCTGAGGCAAGCCTCTTGTAAAATCGACATACCTGGTAAAAACCCAAGCTTCAGTATTGAAAAAGGAGTCCGGCAAGGGGACATTCTCGCGCCAACTTTATTCATTCTAGCCATCAATGTACTTTGTGAAGAAATTATTTCAAATAAAAGCATCATAGGACTACACACAGAAAAAAATGACCTTAAATGTCAACTTTATGCAGATGACCTGACTTTATTCTTAACAGGGAGCACAACACAAAATCCATCAACGAGCTCTTTAGGGTTCTTGAAGTTTTTCGAAGCCGTTCCGGGCTCTCCATAAATGTAAATAAAACCGTCGTCGTCTCATCTATAGCATCCTTTCTAAAACCAATGTTCCCAGAATTGAAAGTCCAGAAGTCTTCTGGGTATCCACATCGCCCAAAGGAAAACGAAACCGTCCTAGAAAATGAAAAAAACATCATTAATAGCATTGAAAATGCAGTTTCTTTTTATAAAAAACTAAATCTTAATCTTCTGGACAAAAATCAACGTATGGAATAAAAAGATTATTCCGCGAGTAGTTCACTTACTCAGATATGTCCCTTACTCGGCTCCTGTCAAATCCTCTGTTGACTACACACGAAGAGGTTTCCTATGGAACTCAAAACGACCATACATATCGGACATCAGACTTCACACTCGAGTTCACGACTGGGGGTTGGGCCACGTTGATCTCGAATCATTTTGGAAGTCCTTGAACCTTTCTTGGCCAAAATATTAAAGCTGGTTTCCAAGCTTTCATTTGATATGTTTGGTGTTCTAAAAATCGCTATACTTTAAGAGATATAGCAAATACATTTTTGCACGTACTCTCCCAAAAATTGATCTTTTGATATGAGAATATACAATTACCACTTGGTAACTGCTGTTACTGTTAGCTGAGAAAGACCAAAAAAGAAGGGGAGAAGTGAGGCAAAATACTCTCTCCCTTCTTTTTTTCTTATCTTTCTATGCGTCATTTTGTAATGCTTTTTTAATGTACATATCTCCCAAAAATTGATCTTTTGATATGAGAATATACAATTTTTGCTGTTACTGTTAGCTGGATAGAAAATACAGTTACCATGTGGTAATATATATCAAAAGATCAATTTTTGGGAGAGTTATATCTCTTAAAGTATAGCGAATTTTAGAACACCAACATATCAAATGAAAGCTTGGTAAGCCAGCTTAATATTTTGGTATACTAAATCATGTCAATTTAATAAGTAGAGAGTTATATGTACATTAAAAAAGCCTATCTCGCGTACAAAATGACGCATATAATGGATTATAAATGCGTCAGAGACAAAGTAAAATTTTGAGAGGATACCTTGACGCAAATCTAAGAAACACATTATAATTTATTTTTTTCATAATTGATTTCTTATAGGTCAATACAGGCTCTGAATCATATGATGTAAACTCAGATTGTACTGAATTCTGAATTGATAGAATGCAACCAAGGTCATTTTTGGATTTATCATCTAATTTTTACTAAACTTAAAAGTACTATTTTACTCTGAAGCGAACAAGTCATCTTCTACAGGCGAGTGAAGTTAATTGATACAAAAAAGCCATGAAATAAGCTAACAATACACACTCCCTTTTTTCTTTGTTTTTACTGAAAACTTTGTTTTATTAAAAAACATCAAACATACGTCTGGTAGTAAATTAGATTCCCTTTAAATTAATTATTATTATTGAAGTCTGTAACGTCCACCATTTTGAAGAAATTGGCGAAAAACTACATTTTTACTAAATTTTTAAAACTTTGACCTCGTTGCGCGACCTCGTAATGTTGACCGATTTTGTTCAAACTTTGTATGTCGTCTTCTTTTATCACCAAGAAACAGAAAATCCACAATGTTGCTAACATTTCAAACATTTGAAAAAAAAGAACAGCCCTAATATATATATATATATATATATATATATAAGGAGACGTTCTATTTTCGTGCACCACTTCCATATTTTAGGGACTTACGGTATATTTTTATTACTTTTTGGACCGAATGAGAGGGAGAAAAAGAAGGAGACGGAGGGAGAGTTAGAGAGATGAAAGAAGAGAGAGAGGCCATAGTGAGAAACACACAGAGAGTACGACACAGATAGAAAGAGAGACACAGAGAGAAAGCCAATTAAGTTACTCCCGCCACGAAGAGTCTTGGAGTCGAAAAATGACCTATTCTTACTCGAATCTCATATAAAAAGGCTCACGATTTGTAAAGTTATTTTATGATATATTATTTCCTGATCAACCCACCATATCCGTAGTCTTCATTGGAACCGTGGATCTTGAAGGAGGACTTCTTTATGGCTTCACCCCTACTCTTGCAAATATGTAGATTTTTACTTGGTTCATTAAGGATCATCAATATTTTTCAATGGACACTGTACACTTCTACCTTGAGACCTTGCATTTTGTAATAAATCCTCTGAACAGACCCTTTGTTAATTTTATAAGATTATCCTCTTCTTTGACTTGCACCACCAAACACTTTTACGTAAAGTGAAACATATTATCATCCCCTTTCGTCGTGCTTGAAGAAGATCTCCCAAATAACCACTCTGCATTTACACACTATATAATTCAAGCGGAATCTGGCTTATTCCATATATATAAGTTTTATATTCTTTTATTATAACTATGCATAATAAAAACACCAACTCACCTTTTGTTAATTCTTCTAACGATTTCTGCTCGTATAGTAATGATGATGAAAGCACTCTTTAAATTCAATAAAAAATTGTTCTAAAATAATACACTACAGACCATTGATATCCACAATTCAAAAAATAGGTGTTCGTTGTTGATGTTATGATAAAATCTGTACTTCTGCCACCTAAAAAAGACATGCTTCAAATTAGTACAGCTAAACAAAATAACATATCATCCATTAAAAAAGCTGAAAAGAAAATAGTTAACATTGACCTTATAATGAGTATACTTGATGTTAATTTATTACGTTAGGTCCTATCTAAATTTGCTTGACATAGGAATTGCAGTTAAGTATTAATTACTTAACTACATTATTCCCCTTTCGCCTTTTTTATAGAACATATTTTGTCTTATTTCACTTCATTTATAGAAACTAAAATGAAGTCCTTAACACACGGTTCAAAGGGTCCTCTATACATCAAGAACGGACGGATCTGGACTCCCTGTGGTCTCCATCGCCTCGTCGGACGACATATAGAAACTCTTCGTTCGGTCTCCAGAGCGTGAAACGACAACATTGGGGAGTACAAATGTAAACAAACTATTTTCCCTTCGTGTGGACTGAGAAGATCAAGCTGCCACTATTTTATCAACCAGATCTTTTAAGTTCCCTTTTATTTTTATTATTACTCTAAATTTATTGCCTTATGGGCGTATTGACTTTATTATGTGTTTGAGAGTACAAAATTGATATAATGTACGTTTGCAACTTACGGAATGTGAGATACCCTAGAAAAATGAAATAAATAAAATTATATTTAAAAAAGTCCTTAACACTAGAATTACCAAGGGGGTCATTTTTGACAATCTTACAGACTAAAACTGGGATTTCTGGACTCACAGATATGACCAACTCGGATTTTTCGTGTAGCCGTTTAATTTTATGTTAAGTTGGATATACTAAAATTTAATATTTGTAGCTCAATTGGTAACCATGATATTTATAAAACGCCCTTTAACTAGGGATAGCAGGGATAAGCGCTTGGATTTTATATAAAGACACTCTCAAAAAAAAAATTATGCGTCGTTCATTTTTGCAATATTTAACAATGGAATTGTGTGGAACTAAAAATTTGGACAATTCAAGTTCACAAGAATGCAATATCAAAGAAACGCAGGTCAACGCAGTCAAATTGACAATTGTAATAATAAAACTTTCAAAAATATAGTCTATATGAATGCTCTGTTTGTGGAATATGTAGTAAAATTACTGAAAAAATGACGAAATACAAATGTCATAATTATTTAGAAGAAAAATAATATATATAAGAATTTAATGTTCTTATTATTTTACCTGTAACTATAAACTTATTAAGAAAAAACTATTAAATGTATTATATGGGTCATTAATGATCCCTAATGGTTGTTCAAGGGGGGGTTGTCAGCTGTCTGGTAGTTTCAGTGTTAAACAGGGTACTGCTCTGTGATCTTTTTTAAACACATAAATCGGACACTGATCACTTCCGTCTCCATGTAAATTCAGCGAGATAAGATGGAAAAGGTGCCTTTGATGTGTTTATTACTCTCATTTTCCGAATAAAACTCTTCAAGGCAGCCCACAGTGACTTGATATTTCACAAAGAAAATACATGAAAAAGCAAGGCAATAAGAATTTGCACTAATAATAACAAACATTATAATATAAAGAGGAATGGATGCCGATTGAGTGATCAAATGGATATTTCGGGTGTATTAATCATAGTATTTGTAGGAATATATGGGGGAAATATAAAATAAGGCTGAAACAAACATCCCAAGAGGCAAGAGACTCCGTCGAAATTATTTGTAGATTCTTTGAAAGAAAATGAGGAACCTTTTTCTCTCTCACGGATTCATATGATAAAAACTTGATGTATTTGAATATTCAAGGGTCGAAAGGCGACGTACAAAATGGACTAAGTCACCAACTTCACAGATGATCGAATTCGTCAAAATTATGGCTCCAATTCAGGAACCCGAATTAAAAGTGAAAGGAAGAAGCCTTGAAGTATGCATCCTTTTTAATACAGGAGCCCACAATATCCATTTCGATGCATGAAGTCTGAAAGACTTACTCTTCTAAATTTATGGGCTCAAGAGACGTGTAAAGGGAGGGTTCATAAGTGAGTCTCCTACGTCATCTGAGACCTGGAATAGAGTGGATGGAAAGTAGATATGTGAGGACATATGGGTAAGAATAGGTCATGAGGAGTCTCCTCATTTCAAGATCAAGGGGTCCAAAGGTTCCATTCCCATTTATAAAGTCCCTCTTTTTCAAATACGTACACTCCACCAAAAAATGATCTTTTGATATGAGTATATACGATTACCATATGGTAATGGCTGTTAGTGTTACCTTGATAGGAAGAAAAAAAGTAGGGAGAGAAGTGAGGCAAAATACTCCCTCCCTTCTCTTTTTCTCTTTCTATCCAGGTAACACTAACTGCGTTACCAAATGGTAATCGTATATTCTCATATCAAAAGATCAATTTTTGGGGGAGTGTACGTATTTGCTTATATCTCTTAAAGTATAGCGATTTTTAGAACACCAAACATATCAAATGAAAGCTTGGTTAACCAGCTTTAATATTTTGGTATACTAAATCATGTCAATTTAATAAGTAGAGAGTTATATGTACATTAAAAAAAGCCTATCTCGCGTACAAAATGACGCATATAATGGATTATGTATGCGTCAGAGACAAAGTAAAATTTGAGAGGATACCTTGACGCAAATCTAAGCAACATATTATTATTATTTTTTTTCATAATCGATTTCTTATAGGTCAATACAGGCTCTGAATCATATGATGTAAACTCAGATTGTACTGAATTCTGAATTGATAGAATGCAACCAAGGTCATTTTTGGATTTATCATCTAAAGTTTTACTAAACTTAAAAGTACTATTTTACTCTGAAGCGAACAAGTCATCTTCTACAGGCGAGTGAAGTTAATTGATACAAAAAAACTATGAAATAAGCTAACAATACACACTCCCTTTCTTGCTTTGTTTTTACTGAAAACTTTGTTTTATTAAAAACATCAAACATACGTCTGGTAGTAAATTAGATTTCCTTTAAATTAATAATTATTATTGAAGTCTGTAACGTCCACCATTTTGAAGAAATTTGCGGAAAACTATATTTTTACTAAATTTTAAAACTTTGACCTCGTTGCGCGACCTCGTAATGTTGACCGATTTTGTTCAAACTTTGTATGTCGTCTTCTTTTATCACCAAGAAACAGAAAATCCACAATGTTGCTAACATTTCAACATTTGAAAAATAAGAACAACCCTAATATATATATATATATATATATATATATATATATATATATATATATATATATATATATATATATATATATATATAATGTGTGTGTGTGTGTGTATATATATATATATTCAGGCTTGTGAACGGAACGCAAAATTGAACTGCGTTCAGCTGAACACACGTTCAATGAACGGAACGCTGAACGGAACGCAATTTTTTTTGAACGCTGAACGGAACGCAATTTTTTTTTGAACGCTGAACGTTGAACGCAAAAAAAAGAGTTCTGCGTTCAACGTTCAGCGTTCAATTTTTCCAAACATTTCTTGGACTTATTTCGGAAAAACACGTCATCACTTTTTTTGGAAATTCTTTTCTAAAAAAACCTCCTCACTACGCATTACTTTTTTGGAAATTCTTTTCAACAAAAAAACGTCCTCACTACACATTACTTTTTTTGGAAATTCCTTTATAAAAAAACGTCCTTACTACGCATTACATTTTTTGGAAATTCTTTTCAACAAAAAAAACGTCCTCACTACGCATTACATTTTTGGAAATTATTTTCTAAAAAAAAATGTCATCACTTTTTCTGGAGATTCTTTTCTAAAAAACGTCGTCACTTTTTAAATATTTGAACGCTGAACGCTAACGGAACGCTGAACGCAAAAACATTGAACGGAACGCTGAACAGAACGCTATTTTTTTTTAACGCTGAACGGAACGTTGAACGCAAAAAGCTGAACGCTCACAAGCCTGATATATATATATATATATATATATATATATATATATATATGTATATATATCAGGAAACGACCAGACACTTTTTTCGCCGGGACCGGTCCAGGACTTTAATATATTATCGTTCCTTCGTCATTTTCAAAGTGACAACATTTTTTTAGTAAATAATTTACAAAAAAAAATTCTCGAGAAAAAAGTGTCGACGTTTAAAAAAATAATAATAAAATTATTAAAATTTTAAAATTCGTTTCTAAAAAAAAACGTCGACACTTTCAGAATGAATAACGAACGAAAAAGTCCGTGCCCGATGATTTTTGGACACCGGGCCAAGACACTCAAAAACAGCCGATTACCCAGCCGATTACCCGGTATCCTATATATATGTATATAATCGATGCCATTTACCAGGTGTCATATGTGCAAAACTCAAATTTTATTTTCCTAGTCTATAGGGGCTAAGTGAAAGGAGGAACTGACCCGAATCCGAGTTGATATTTGCTTGGAATCAACGGCTCAGGGTATTTGAACAACGGTGCTACATAATAAGAATGCTTTACTGAATCATGATAATAGTAGTTATGATACCAGCCCAAAAAAAAATGCCGAATGTAAAAAAACATCTCAATAGAAAAACGGAAATAGATGTGTATAGATAATATTCAAAATATAGGAATTTGACGTAATGGCAACATTTTATATTTGTAGAATATTAAATCAGTTAATTCAAGATTGATTTATTGCATTATATATTAATAAATATATTATTTATTTATTTGATCGTTGATTTATAATAGATGAAATTGTCCCACTTAATTATAAATATATATTTGAAGTCCTCCACATCGACATTAACAATATTTTAAATAGTTAATACATTTTCTTAAATAATTTATGTTAATACACACCATTTGACCAAAGATTCCTTTACCATTGCTTTCATACACCAATCATTATTTCTATCGGTGGCTAGCACTCATTTAAAATACTTATATGATTTATCATACCGATAAAGCTTCATTGTAAGCCGAAAGATAAATAGTACCGTGATTGAAAAACGTAAGTAGATTTTTTATCCACTTGGAATCAACCAATTGAGGATAAGTTTAAATACGATGCTAAATTAATTATTTAAACAAATGAAAGAATGTTTGAGAAACATGAAATAATTTTTACTTTATTTAATATAACACCACAACATATCTTTTTAAAATTATAAGAGTAACAATCTAAGAAATATATATTTATTTATAGATTCCGATTTTAAAATACGAGATAAGGCAGTAGAGGGTATGGCTGCAATTCATTTTCAAGAAAACCTTATAAAAAGTCTTACACTGACTTTGCAATCTACCGATATTGATTGTACCAAATCATGCGATATTTTTTCAAAATTATATATATATATATATATTGAATATCAATCAACATTCCCTGCTCTGCTCGATATAGAAACAGGAATGGTCAAATTATTGCCAAGAAATAACTGTCATAACTCAAAAATCCAGCTGCTCAAATTGACTTCGTTTTGACCGAATTTCAATTACTCTATTAGAACAACAACTAGGTCGTGATCAAATAATAATGTCTACTATTGTGGAAACACTTTCTCTTTCATTCATATGCGGTTAAACACATAGTTTTCAAAAGCTCATATCCGTATATAAGCAATACTTTGGTCTTAGTTGAGAAGCGAAGAATATACCAAAATAATCATTAGGAAAAGTCATCAATCAACATATCACAAATGATAACGGATCATCAATGAAAGATAAATAGGTTCTTATAGGTATTTTAATCATTCTTAATTTTAATAGAAAGGGGTTAACCTTTATAACTACGCAAAACTTCCTGGGGATCATGTGTGACAACATAGACAAAAAAAGTTAGAATGGACAAATAAAAAATTCAACGGATCCGGCATAAGACTTTTTTTAAATTTAATTTCATTAATTTAAATAAATATATGTAATAATTTTATGCAACTAGATATATATATATATATTAGGAAACGACCGGGACACCTTTTTCGCCAGGACCCGGGCCGGGACTTAATACAAATTTTCGTTCCTTCGACATTCTGAAGAGGTGACGTTTTTTTAGAAAATAATTTCCCAAATAAGTGACGACGGTATTTTGTAGAAAAATGTGATGACGTTTTTTTTGAAAAAAAAATCCGAAAAAAGTGATAACGTTTTTTTTAGAAAACATTTTGCAAAAAAAGTGATGACTTTTTTAGAAAACTTTTGCTAAAAAAGGTGACGAAGTTTTTTTAGAAAACATTTTATAAATTTTTTTTTTAAATGAAAAAGATATTTTCTAAAAAAATGTCATCACTTACAGAATAATATTAAAGTACCGGACCGGTGATTTTTAGACATCGGGCCGGGACGTTAAAAAAACAGCCGGGACCCGGGTCGGGCCGGGTACCCGGTCGATTCTTGATATATATATATATATATTCGAAAATAATTGCACTTCCTCCTCTCCTCCCCTGTAGTTAATATTCAAATAGCGATTATTTTTTATCCATAAAATTGATATAAAGGTTCGGGCTTATAAAAAAATAATCCAAATAAACTTTTCAAATACTATTTTTTTCATAAATGAAAAAAGAAGCACATATTTTTTATATGTATTCAGGGACTTATTAAGACCTTATTTGTAAAAAAATACACAGTTCATAAGTCGGAATATACATGGGCCATCTCAAATCCATTAAAAGAATCAATCTTTTTTTAACGAAAGATTTATTTATTTGGGTGGGACATAGAAATAGAACTTTAAAATATAATTATTATCAACTCAAACTGATACATTCATTATTAATATCAATGGATGTCTTCTATACCTTTAATGGAAACATGGGTATTAAATGCCTTTATGCTGACAAAGGGGAAGAAGGTATAATTTTTATTTATTTTTTAAGCTTGGCATTATTGGAACGCATGTAAAATTAATAAAAAATATTTTAGGCAAAGGAAAAGATATCTGTTCAATTATTTTGACTTAGAAATCTCATTTGTACTATATGCAGTCCCATGCGATGGGCTGTGGTGCGACACTTACGTCATCAGTCAGATTAACATGACCCGAAATGAGCACTCTTATATTGTTGTTCATCTGTAAATCTAACTGATGACGTCAGTGATTCATAAGTATTTTTATGTATTGGTGTGCGAGCCTTGTGACGTCACTAATATATATCACTTTATTTCACTTACGTATCCTCTTGCAAAACAATAGTAATTCTGCTGATATCCATGCACTTGTGATTAATAAATAGATCTCAATATAGACCCTTGGCAGTATTGAATCAATAACGAACATGGGATTATAGTTATTTACATAATACACTTTTAAGTAGAGCTGTGACTACCGTATGTAAATCGGTATTCGATACTACCATGGTAGATTTCAAATACCGAACCGAGTATACGATATTCGGTAGAAACTACCAAATACCGTACCGATTGTCAATCGGTACGGTATATTTAAAAGTATGACTTTTGTGACATTAACATAGAGACATAAAGATATAGAGAG
This sequence comes from Caligus rogercresseyi, assembly GCA_013387185.1. Taxonomy (NCBI): domain Eukaryota; kingdom Metazoa; phylum Arthropoda; class Copepoda; order Siphonostomatoida; family Caligidae; genus Caligus; species Caligus rogercresseyi. Next base: position 18,730,070 of record CP045891.1, read on the forward strand.
CTTATTCCCTTCAATAGCAGAGAAACATCGTTCAACTGTCGCTTTGCCCAATATAAACAAAGTAATTTGTACTAAGTCATCTTAAGTTGATATATGGATAAAAGTAGATTATATATTGTTTCATAGAAAAATTAACAAATATTTGAATGAAATTAACGTTTTGTTTTTCTAAGTACTAAGGTAAAAGTGGAAGCGCTCCCTTGTGTGAAGAACTTAAACTTTGCAAAATAAATAAACAACTACGTGCCTCCAATGGACAACTTATAGTATTATGGAGCAGATACATAAATGTACATTCAATATAAGCACAAGCATTGAATACTAGAGTACCTGAAAGTGCACTTAATATCGGACAGTAAGAGACAGTAAATACAAAAAATCTATAGCCTTCCATTTCCTACAAAATCCAAGTACATATATCATTTATAATAGATTAGTATGTATTAAATTTCAAATAATCTCTAATAAATTATAAAAAATTATGTACTTAATTGCCCTTTGTATAAATTGTCCGATATTAAATGCATATGAAGAAGTCGCAGAGCAAACACATATATAATTTCCCTCTCTTTCTAATCTACCGTACCGAATATCGATTGATACTGTAGATATATAATAAAGTCTACCGAATACCGATCGGTAGAAGGTATATACCGAATACCGAACCAGCGGTTGATTTTTCTACCGAATCCCAGCTCTGTTTTTAAGGTATATTTCAAAATATAGCAAGTATATTTCAATCTATCACTAACTTGCATATGTAGAACATGACAAATGAACACTTTTTTATAGAAAATATTACCACCACTTTCCTTCTCCAAATGACGATTCATAAAATATTTAAAAGCCACGTTTAAACCCTTAGCGGGCATAATAATATAGGACATCTGTATGAATGAAAGCGAAACCAAGGCTTCACAAAATGAGTAATTCGCTGCGTTTCTTCCTTACAGAGAGAGAACACAACTACATAGTAACTAATATTCACACATCTTGAGTGAATATCAAGAGCCTTATAAATAGGTCAGCATATTAAATAAAAAACATGAGTGCGAGTTTCAGTGTGACTGAGGGAGAATGACTTCCCAGTCCAAGCTTAACTGAATGAATATACGTCCTTGATTGTCATTTAATTCCTCAGCAAGTAGGAACGAAGGACTTTTCTGCGCTTTGTTATGCGTCAAAAATAGCATATATAGATATACACCACCATTGACTTTCGATTACACATTCTCACTATATATTTCAACAATGAAAAGGATATAGAGATTATAAAAGTTTTTATGTACTTAAATATTCGAAAGAAACATACTATCAAATCATGGGTTATGTTTAAATTTTCAGCATTGAAGACTTCAATCTTTGAAACTTTGTTCCATGAAATAATTTTGTTAATTGATGCTTTTATCTGTTGAATTCTAAAGATACAATAAAATGAGTATCCCAAATGACTACACTATTGGTTATGTCATCCAAATCTTAGTGATGTTTACTGCAAGGGATTCAACGGCTCAATGAATCTATAATATAAGCAGGGCCACGCGTACAAAGAGACCTACTTCAACTAAGATTGCTTATGTGCTGTTGAATTCATTATTTTTTTTCTCCTCTTTGTGGTAGGTCCAGATTATCAATGTCATCATTATTATTATTATTATTAAATATAGCAGCCCAATGGAATAAAGGCCCTCTTGTATAGGCACTCCTGGAGCAAAAAAAACCCTAAAATGAAGGGATGGACAGTCAATGAGAGCGCGTTGTATAAGCGATATTTGGAGGGAATTCGTTCTGGATATAATAGAACGACTACTTTTTTCTTTTCTGACAGAATTATTATTATTATTGCACAGGTGTGCTCGCTGAGCCAGGCAACAATTTTTGCAGAGGGGTCGTACAACGTAGAAAAGTAGTGAAAAAGGAAGAAGAAGAAAGACCTGTGCGCAAGATCTCACCCAACAAAGACAGTGGAGCTCAAAAACATAATTTATCTTTTATTATGACGTCATTGATCCCAACTGAATTTATTATGGGGATATATAGTGCTTGTTCGAGACTTTTAGATACCAAATGCTCATCCCTATCCCCCTCTTATTTAAGCCTTAAAGAAGCTTCTTTATTTAAAGTATGACTTGGAGGATGTTCATTGCCTCTAAGATCATTATAGGAAGTAGGCTTAAGCCACTGACGTCAGACAATGACTTCATTGTTTCTGGTCCTTTTGGACCTTGGAGCTGTGTGCACCTGAAGAAAGAAAAAGAAAAGAGCATGCAAGTAGCAGCTTGGGCAGCATGTGTCCGTTCGTAGAGGTCTCTGGGCACTCTGAGTGAGTGAGTGAGGTAGAGTGAGGCAGGGAATCCCTTGATGATTTGATGAATTAAGGGTAAGGCAAGAAGGAGAAGAAGTGAGGGAGTGAGTGAGCGAGTGAGTGTGGCAGCAGAAGAAGAAGCTGTAAGCACCACACACCACCTATGTTGAGGAGAGGGAAGAAGGTAGAGAAAGAGAGAGAGAGAGAGCGAGAGAGAGAAAAAGGACTATTTTAGTGATTGAACAACAACAACAACAACGAGTCCACATCTTGGGCATTGGAATCCTTCAGTTTGTTTCTTTTCTTACTTCTATCGATTTCGTGATCCTTTTTTTTATCGTGTGGTTTCCTTGAGAGGTGTGCTTGGTGTGTCTGTTCGTGATTGGTGTAAAGCGTTGTTATTCGTGTGATGATGATGATGGGAGTCCTGGGTCCTTAGTGTTTTGTTTCTACGCGAGGTGTCCTTGTCTCTGTGGATTCATTCTGGTCCGTCAGATATCAGGATGAGCGTCTCTCGATCCAGCCCCAGCAAGACATCCACTTTGTCCTCACAATTCGGAGCCGAGAGGTATTCATTCCCCTCAAGCCTTCTTTTCTTTCCTTCGTTTGCTCCTTTGAGCCTTGTCTTTCTTTTGATTTCAGTGAGACGCATACGTTGATGGTTCACAAGGACTCGAGCAGCGGCTATGGCTTGACTCTCTTTGGCTACTGCCCCGTCTATGTGCAAACTGTGAAGGCACGCGGAGCGGCGGACAGGGCCGGAATCAAGGAGCGGGACATCATACTCCAGGTCAACGGACGAAACGTCACAGAGGCCTCACATGATCAAGTGGTGGACTTTATTCAAGGTCGGAAACAGACTACTCACTCATATACGGAGACCTACCTCTATAATTCAGTAGGATTCAGGCCAAAACACTTGCAACGAAAGACAGAAAGAAAGGAGGGAGGCAGTCAGTCAGTCAGGCAGACAGGCAGGACACCGTAGCACTCAGAGACATGAAATCAAAGTCGTCAACAATGACGGATCAAATATATTTTAAAACATAAAACATCTTTCAACCAAATATTCCCCCCCAAAAATCAATATAATTATCTACTAGAAGCTGCCAGATAGAATAGAAACGCGATATAGTGAACAATCCTTTCAATGCGAGTCATTTGAACAAATACATATTCTTTATAGTTTATAAGTTCGTCAATGTACGTTAAGATGTATGGATATAAGAATGGATGAGTATAAAAAACAACTATTTTAATTAAATGACTTATAAAGTATCTTTGTACGCCATTATTTTATTTTTAATAATATGAAAACGGATTGCATCACATGATATACGCTGAAATACGTTAGTTGGATTGAGGGGATATGTACTTTTAATGACCTAGGAAAAGCGGATACCCTAACACAATAGATGAATTCATATATATATAGATAAACTTATCACGCTAATATTAAAACAAAGACGACTGTTGAAAAGACAATGTGATTATTTATCAATTTTAAAGTTCAACAATCCAGTGGACACTCCATATTCTTTATCTTTCCAACATTTTATTTATCTATGAATCATTTATATATTAACTATGGTATTTAATCAATAAGTCAATTTTATATATGCATTTACGGAATGCCTTATCCTTCAATGATTACAACTGATAGGGTGCCCAAGAAACTCGAGAGAGAGAATTACTATAAATATCCTTCAAATCCTTATTCACAATAATTTAATTTGGTATCAAATAGGGTTAAGCTATTAGCGCGGAATTATTTTTATTGGCTAATCGTAGGCTTTGCTGTTAAAAATATCAAGTTGTAAAAAACTTAGCACTAATGTGTGAAACGGGAATATCATTTTACAAAACAAAAATCATTTTTAATTTTCTCGATACATGTCTTATGTATAATTTTTAATATTTTGATAATTTGTATAAAATATCAAAATCGTTCGTGCTTTCATTTCTTTTAGGGGTAGAAAACATTCCAGATAATATTTTGTATCACTTTCCTGCCGGAGGATCTATTGAGGGTTCATTAAAATAATTTTTTTGTTGACTGTTATTGTTATTGAAGTTATTGTGCTAGTTTTTTTGCATTATATACTTAATGGCTTGACAAAACCATATTATAGTAACGGAACACTCATACCCTTTTGGGAATCGATACGCACAACATCCTTTTGATCACATTGTTTCGCTGAAATCTCTCTTATAGACTTCAATTGTTGACTTGGCAGCTGATCATTTTTACTATTTAGATGTTAACAAAAAACCTGTAATTAAACCCCAGCAATTCTACAAAGCTGACTAAATATGACAAAATATTTTTTCAAATAAATTATAAATGAATATCAAGTAAAAATTATTAAAATATATAATATAACACAACTCTCCTAACTTCTAACATTTAACAAGAAATTAAAAATATGGGTTCAGTTGAATAAATACTATCATTATTCTATTAATAAATAGTCATATTTTTTCCTTTTCCCTTCTAAAAAAGTGATACACGTATAGAGTATCGATTTCTTAAAAGCTCAACAAATAAGAAGTTGCACCCTATAATTCAGAAAACACTCATGTGTAATTTAGTAAATACTCGCTTATATCAAAAAAATATAAGACACATAGTTGACTTATAACGAATGCATGAATATTTTGAAAATATAGATTCAAATACACGATGAGGATTATAAAACATACTTAACAAACAATATTTTAATTTCTTAAGAGGAATTTTAAAATATCATAAGTATTTAAATATCTATTGTCAGCATCATATAATATGAAGTATATACATTTATTATACCTTATAAGATACTTGCGTTAGCCATGTCACTAAGTAATGCATTTTACACAAAAGGAAATACATATATTTTAAAATAATGTTATTAGGATCAAAACGTTGTCTACCCTAAACTGTTTTTTATTTATTTACAGAATTAGGTAATTTATGAAAACGCATTATGAAATTGCACACCTCCGATTGCTGTATTTTGACTACATATATTGTTAGACTCCAATATTTTGTAGTTTTTTATAGTCTTGAAAAGACTTAATATTTCTTAAGCTAAAAGTCATGAGGTATAGATGCTATATTACGGCTTTTAATAGCGGAACTGCCCATTCGTAATCAATAATTGCGTGCCTTTAAAGCACCAGCAGCATAAGACCTAAAGAAATGATATAAATATATATATATATTTTGTAAATATTTACACTATAATTTTGCACATGGTGAGCTGTGAAGAAGGAATAGGATTTTTTTATTGACTATTAGCTCAAAGCTTTTAAAAACTTTTCTTTTCTTTCTTGTTGTTATGTCTTCTCTTCACTCGACAAATGTACAACGACTTCGTTATTTATGTACCTTACAGTGCAATGAACTGATTATAATTCCAATTATTATACTCTTATTCATTGCGTAGCAAAAGTACTTAACATAAAAGCACACAGTGTTACCTCCAAATAGCAGACACATTGACGTTATATGCATGTTGACAGTTTATGTTCAAGGGATACCTCTATTTGATAGACTCTAAAGTTAAAGAGACTTCATATGTATTTTTGCAATGAAATATGGAGAGCACTGTGACGTCACTCCATTTATAATAATAATAAAAATATATGCGTCTTCCGCACTCACTGTTCTCTACATAGAGATATAAAGATATAGAGAGCTGATTCTCTTCAATAGCAGAGAAATATCGTATTCTGTGTGTCCACTAAAAACAAAGTAATTTATACTATATCATCGTAAGCTGATCATAGAGATTATATCTCTATGATCAGCTTACGATGACGTAGTATAAATTACTTTGTTTATATTGGACACAAAATATAGATGAAGAGAATAAGCTCTCTATATCTTTTTATCTCAATGGTTCTCTATGCCTATAGTGCTACCTAATGCATCATAGTTAAAATTGACTCATTGTTTTATAAATTTCGGTATGTTTTTATAGAAGGTATGTTTGTTTTTATGTTTGCATGGAGTGTGAAACGCCCGGTATCTTATTTACTATTAATGACGTCATCAAAAGTATATTGTTATTCTGTACTTCTTCCCGCTAGTAGGTGGGTTATTAATGACGTCAGTCCTGCAAGCAAAAATTCAGCCCATAGAGATAAAAAGGATTCTAGGGCAATCACCCCCCGACAATCACCCCCTGGACTAGCACCCTCCGAGCATTTACCCCCCGTTAGTAATATTTCTTATATCATAAAGTCCATTTATGAATTTAACAATGTTTTCAAGCTATTAAAACAGGTGACGTCACTGGTTAGCACGCAGAACCACTTGTCCTAAATCGAAGACTAGGAGAAAGTGACTATTTGAAAATCAAAAACTCATCTACTCAAATAAGTTGACATATAAATTTTATTCTCAATTTATGATATTCATTTTTCACACCCAAAACGTGTTCCTGTGGCTTTTTTTAAGATATCCAAGTCCCCATTAGTCTTCGCAAGCAGCGGAAAAGGAGATCAAGAAAGTGGTAACCAGTGACGTCATCTTTGTTAATAGCTGGAAAACATAGTTAACTTCATAAGTGGACTTTAAGAGATAAGAAATACTACTAACGGGGGGTAAATGTCCGGGGGGTGATTGGCACGGGGGTGCTAGTCCAGGGGGTGATTGTCGGGGGGTGCTAGTCCGGGGGATGATTGTCTGGGGGTGCTAGTCCTGTTACGGATAAAAAGATATAGAGAGCTTATTCCCTTCACCTGTATTTTTGTGTCCAATATAAACAAAGTAATTTGATCTACGTCATCATAAGCTGATCATAGAGATATAATCTATCTCTATGATCAGCTCACGATGACGTAGTTTAAATTAAGTGTTCACTTGTAAAAGGTTTGACTTGTATTTCATTAATTTTAACTCTTTGACTTTTTCCACTGTTGCTAGTACTACAACAAATATATACATACATTGAGAGAGGATACCCTCCTTGTTTTTACCTCTCTTCCTCTATAGAAAGTAATGTGTTTGTTTAAATGATTAAGTTTTATTTTAAGTAAAGAAGACCGCAGTGACAGCAATAAAAATATTATTTAAGTTCAAATATTTATTAGTATAAATAAACACACCTTGTGCAAGAGTAAATACAGAATACGACGTAGAATCTTAGGACTCCATGGCACGAAATGTAGGTTCGGATCCCCTTTCCCAAGATGGAAGGCTTTAAAATGCATACAAAAAAACTAAATCAATTATTATTAAGAGTAATTATCATTTATTAGGCGATATATCGGCGATCAATTATGTAACTACTTCATTGATTGCAATAGGTTCACATCGCTACATCACAAAGAAAATCTTACCATTTTATATTATAAGTATATATTTTGCCTCAATTCATTTGGATAAAAGACTACATGAAAAGAAAAAAAAAACTCCGTTCATTAACTGTATCTTAATCCAATATGAGATCATTGGACTTCAGTTGTTATGGCTGGAAAATTGACTTTGAATTGACCATATATATTTGTTATTGTATAGCGCTATGGTGTATAGTACATATGCACCATGAATAATCTTCATTTTAAATATTTACCTGTTTGTTTCTAATTTATTGGATTGCTAAGGACTCTTATTGTTATTTCTTTATATCGTATTGAATATGTGATCGCAAATTTAGAACGTATCGCGATTTTTTTTAAATTATCATTCACAAGTCTGAGTAATCCACATTTTGTGAGGTCTTTCAAAATCTTATTTTAAAGTTATGATGTTCAATTTATACCTGTGATGGTTGTGTCATTCCTAATTATCATTTTTGAACGTAAGTAGCTCATATCTGCCTTATTCAACTAATTTGAACAATTATATATATATATATATATATATATACAGGGCGGAGTGGCCAGCGGGAGTACCGGGACTATTCCCGGTGGGCCGCTGGCCTTAAGAAACATAAACGGCCGTTGACAGCCTCCCAATGGCATATTGGAGCCTGTATAAGGCCGGCGAGGGCATAATTGTCACTCCATTCCTGTATATATATAAATATATATATATATATAATGCTGATATAGTATTGATATTCTACAAATTGCATTGAACATTCTATGCATTCCGCATCATGTGCGAAAAAAAACATTTTTCTACTTATTTACGGATTATAATAAGAAATTTTATTCTGTTTAAACGATACTTAAGACTTTTAATATTTAAACCTTATCATGCCCCGTCATAACAAATTAAACTCCTGTTTGTTTTTCTTTCAAAACCATGGACTCAACATATGCTCAATGAGGAGATGAAAAAATGATTTGACCAAGGATGTTACGAGATTCTTGATTGTTCCTCAACTTTCTGTTGGGTCACAATATGAATCAGAGAAATTATATAAAATATCAATCCCATTTCATGTTTATATTATTCTAGGATTGGCACAATCAATGATCAAATGACTAGCAACACTTGATATGTATTATTTTTTAAAGTATTGTCATATTTCTACTTCTGTAATATAAACATATATTTCTTGGATAATAAAGAAAATACGCGGGAATTTTTTTAAAGGTGGCATTTAGATGTTTAAAAAGAGGGTGAGCTCTTTACCTGTCTCAATCATGTGCTGTGTCATTCGAAAGAGGGGTTGAAGGAAGTAAGAAATTTATAAGCTTATGTTCATCGTTGTAGGTACTTATGACATATGGATAAATAGAGCTTTTATCCATGTTTAAGCGATATATTCTATGCGGCAATTGCCCTTCTTTCTAGTATACATATAGCTTGAAACCCCTTCCAGTTAATATAAACTTACGTATCCTCAGTTTAATATCATTGCCATTTACAAAATACTTCAAAATCAATTTAATTGTTAGGGTACACAACTATCAGAGGTAAGATCCTCTAAATATTGATTACTCTTGAAGCTAAAGCTCCATTCATTTTTAATTATATCTCTTTTGAAAGAGAATGAAAGCCAATTCAGCATCATGCAAGAAGGCGAGAATTTATATTTGTTGAGAAATATAACTTAGGGCTAATAGCGAAACAATGTCAGTACTTTATTGCGACAAGCCAAATGGGGGATAAATAACTATTATAAGAACAAGATAAGTACATTTAGCTACGAAGCATATGCTAAGCATAGCGTAAATGGTATTATTCTAGTGGACTTTAACAATCTTTTGCACTGTCGAGCACACTAGACGCTACGTAACATCATTTAACGTAGTTTAAATTAAATAATCAAAATTGATTTATAAAATAGCTATACTTATCCACCAGGTATATATTTTTAGCTATAAAAATGAAGACCCACTTATCGTCACATGTTATGAAACAAAGAGACAATTTATATCGTTCAGAATGATACTCTTATCTATGAGACACAAAAGCAGCAGTGTGGTGTTTTATTTTATAATGTCAGCTGCTTTGTGGACACACAGAATACAGATGAAGGGAATAAGCTCTATATCTTTGTATCTCTTATGATACACACACATATATATATATATATATTTATTTGTGAAGGATATTGTAATAGCAACAGCAATATTTCTTCAATCAACAAGTCCCTTCTTCTTCTTTTCTTCTTCCTCCCTTCTTGTGATTAGAATTGAATCCTCCCTCATTTTTCATTTAATAATTATTATATAATATAATAATAATATTCTGCTCCCCATTGAAGCAGCCTAAGGGAGAAGAAAATGTCAAAAATGTTATTATTCACAACGTGCGCGCTTTTATATATGTATATATGCAAGGAGCAGAGAAAGAGATATTATTATAAGTCTTCTTATTATTATATTGTCTACTATTCATATTTCTTCCGAACACCATGCTCAACTTTTTTTTATATTACTACTCACAATCCTGTACTCCTTCTCATTTCTTCTTCTTCTTCTGTTGTTGCTTCGACTCTTGAATGAGGAGGTTTTTTTAATTAAATATTGAATATTGGGTGAGGGGAAAAGGACAAGAAGAAGGCCCTTTCATAATGATTAGGCACTAAATGATGATGGTGGTGGGTACATCATCATCATCATAACTTTAGGGGGGGGGGGGGGGAAAGAAGGTGAAAAGTGCCTCCTCCTTCACTTGTTGTTCTATTACCAACGTCTTTTGAGTAGTCGCCATGTTTTTTTCCTTCTTCTCCTTGCCGCACCCAATTCTTCCTCCTTTTCTTCTTATGTAGATGCCCTCTGATGGTGTGTATTATATATATATATAGGAGAACGTGATTGACGGAATGAAAAGGAGAGTGAAATAAAGCGTCGCTTTATTCGCAACCATTGATGTGGGAACATCCATTCAAACCAAAGAATGCCATCCTGAAAAATGTCTTTTCATCGTGTTCTCATATATGAATAAATTTGTGTGAATGAACTTCTCCAGATTAAAGCGTTAAAGTAAAGTAGCGCATGCAAGGAAAAGTATACAAAAAAATGGCCAAAATTTTGGTTATTTTCTTTAACGTTAGATGTCGCTTGTCCATGAAATTACGTCAATATCCTATTTAAAACCGGTTTAAAGGGAGTAAGTTTGATGATTTGAAATATATAAAATCACTACAACATATTGCGAAATTCCAAATATAAATAATAAAAGGACTTTGTTATTATTTCAAAGAGCTCTAGCATCAAAGCATTACGGACTAAAGAAGAACTAAAATTTTGGCCAATTCCTTTTGAGAAAAAAGGAAGAATTTTATGTTATGCATGTGCTACTTTTTTAACGCTTTACACCAGATTTGCTTATCAATATACCTATGCAACTGTGTTATCTCTGTGCAATCATGAATGTTATTTGTATGAAGTAGTGTTTGAACTTCAGATGTAGGAAAAAGAACAGTGAGTTATCAACTGAAAAAGTATGTTATATGTCGAGTTTGCTACACCTAAATATCACTTCATTAATGAAATATTTTATATCCTATCTAGACTTGTGTAAAGAAAAGGAGGTCATAAGGAATCAGTTGGTCTGTCAAAAACACAGAGCTATGTGAAGGTGCTGAATGTTTTAGATATAGTTAAAGGATTTTACTTAGATGAATATTTTTGTAATTTACTATGTAATGCTCTCTCATTACCACTTGTTATACAAATATAACCCCATAAGTATATTAAAAAGATGTGAGTGCGACATACATAATTAAAGAGAGGCATTTCTTGACCTTGATATTCATTTTTGTCCTTATGTACGTTTAAAAAATATAGCTGCCATTATGTTGATAAATGATTATTCATTGTGAAGCATGCTTTTGACATATTCTGATGTGAATATATCAAGAATATTGTTATGCAATATTATATCCAATTTTGCATATTGATCAGTGATTTAAGGTTTAGGAATGAATATGAAAATCTGGTCATTATTCATTTGATTCTTGTGTTAGCTCCATTTCGTTACTTGTCCGATGCTTTTGATTTATTTTTTTGTAATATGAGTTCACTTGTAAATACAATTTGATGGTGAAAAATGCTTATTTATTTAATCATCTTCAAAAAGTTGTAGTTATTGAAATAACCAATTCAATATTTCCTTATGTATATATTTTTATTATTTCAATAAAAGTATGAAAAATGATGATTAGTTTCTCCCTTCATTACAATGGCCTAGCTCCTGCTAAACCAATCCATTGATGTCTTTTTGAAAATGAAATGAATATTGAAGCACAATTACAAGCAATTAATTAACTGGATTGTGTATTCTCATGAACAAAAAAATACTTGAAATAACAAATAGTCAAAGCTACTAGCAAAAGAAAATACATGGAAATTCATACGTTAGGCTATATAATGCTCAGCAGTTATATTAAAGTAGTTCTTTAGCATCCCCATTTTGATCTAATCGGATATCGGATTTTTGCCCATGCCGACCATTAACAAAACTACAAACAAGGATGGGCACCTTGATGACCCGTATTGTTTAGTTTATTTATATTTTGTAGTTTATTTATAATATTAATGAAATGACCCTGAAATGACTTTTTATCATCGAAAGCCCAAAAAGAAATGACATTGTTGAGGGAATAATATTGCTATTGAAGGGGTAATGTTTAAGGAAATATATTAGTTTACTTATGATTGAATCAAGTAACTTCTGATAATATTAACAAGTCAGTCAAATTTACTGCTTTGTTTATACAAAGAAAACAATAATTGTCGAACCTACATCTTTTCGAAGATCATAATTAAAGTTAAACACATCAAAATCAACCAATTTATGATTAATTAAAAATATGAAAGACTTGAGCATATGTAGGTGGTCAGTCTACACATTTCCCCCTAAGTTTTTTAACTACTTTTCTTTCTGCATAACACTTCTTGCAATATTATCCCGAGAGATTAATATTGCACTTATGTCAGTTAGTAATATGACGGGCAGGAATATAAAAGGTTTTAGCTAAGCATTTCCTCTTTCCTTTCCCTAAAAAATAAAAGTAGTGCCTATACTTCACTACTGCAAACAGAAGATAACTAAATTATATTTTGTTTATTCTACGTCCATTTGTTAAAATCAGGCTTGTGAACGGAACGCAAAATTGAACGGCGTTCAGCTGAACGCACGTTCAATGAACGGAACGCAACTTTTTTTTGAACGCTGAACGTTGAACGCAAAAAAAAGAGTTTTGCGTTCAGCGTTAAATTTTTCCCAACTTTTCTTTGACTTTTTTTGGAAATTCTTAAAAAAAAAAAGTCAATTCTTTTCTAAAAAAAATAAACGTCATCACTACGCAGTACTTTTTATTTGGAAATTCTCTTTTTAAAAAAAACGTCATCACTACGCAGTACTTTTTGGGAAATTATTTTCTAAAAAAAACCGTCATCACTACGCAGTACTTTATTTGGAAATTTCTTTTCTAAAAAAAAAACGTCATCACTACGCAGTACTTTTTTTGGAAATTCTTTTCTAAAAAAAAAAGTCATCTCTACGCAGTACTTTTTTTGGGAAATTCTTTTCTAAAAAAAAAGTCATCACTACGCAGTACTTTTTTTGGAAATTTCTTTCTAAAAAAAAAACGTCATCACTACGTAGTACTTTTTTGGAAATTCGTTTTTAAATATTTGAACGCTAACGGAACGCTGAACGCAAAAACATTGAACGGAACGCTAATTTTTTTAACGCTGAACGCAAAAAAAGCTGAACGCTCACAAGCCTGGTTAAAATACATTTTTTGCAGAATAAAAAGAATCAACCCTTTCTTCATCAAACAAACAATATTCCTGGTATTAAATATCTGCCTTCATCATGACCTTCATTTTTTATATATATATATATACATATATATATATATCAGACTTGTTGACGTTCTCGAAAAATTGTCGTTCGTCGTTCGCCAAAAGTTATCGTTCGTCGTTTATGGTTAATTTTAAATTGAATCGTTCATCGTTCGTTTGTCGTTCGCCATTCTGCAAAAATTGACGACGTTTTTTTAGAAATAAATTTCTGAAAAAAGTGATGAGTTTTTTTAGAAAGGAATTTGTCCCATGAAAATTAAAAAATATTGGTCTTTTTTTTTGGCGCCAAAAACGAACGACGAACAATAAGGAATTTTCCTTATCGTTCGTCAAAAACTTTGTCGTTCATCATTCTCGAACGACAACAATTAGGGGATGTCTTCTTACATAGATGACCAAATTCTTCAATGATTTTTTTAACAATAGTTGTAATTTAATTGATACGAGTATATGTGCTTTTAAACGTTTTTAGTATGTTATTTTGGATTGTTTATTGTTGTTTGTTCACCGTTTGTATGTAAATGAAATATACCTCACCTTTAAGGTGTATGCCTAACGGGTTTCTGTATTAAATTGCAGTTTCCGTTACCCCATGAGAAGCTTAACCGCATTTACTCCTGGGGGAAAAAATTAAAAAAAAAACTTGTAGCTCAAGAAAATATAGCTTTTTGTTTGAGGATTTGATATCAGTGTACGAATAAAGATTTACGACAGAATCGATTGGGAACAATCGATTCTGTATTCTATGTCTGTATTTTAAAGCAATTTTTTTGACATTCCTTAAATTAGATGTTGGCAGTATTCATGATTTTATTTTTTTAAACAATGGATGCACATGAATAATTTAGGAGCAAATTGAAGTATTTTTAAACATTCTAGCTCTGTACCCCCTATAATTATATCTGGATACTTCTGGAAGACTTGATCTGATCTGGCATAGTATCAGGACCAAAAAATATTCATTTATGAATATCTACGTACCTAATATTTTAAGCACAGTGACAATTTAAATTTCAATATTTTTCTTTTGTCATGAATTACTTCTCAAACCCATAAATGGATGTGAATAAGTGATTTTATTGGTTATTTGGTTTATTATATGCGGATATAGGATCAATCAACCTTATACAAAAATATACACTCAGAGAGTGCAAACCTCCGCCGTCACAGGGTCCTTATGAGTCTTCCGAGGCGGATTTTTCACGACTGGGGCGGCGTAGAGGGACGGGGGAGGGTTCCCCTGGACGGAAATTCTGAGAGGAAGACGCTCTCGGCACCCGATTTCACAGCACAGCGACATCTATTGGCAGAGTAGACTAACTTGAAATATTATTAGTATTTAGCTCATTTTGCATCTTAATTCTGCACTCAGAGATGCCAAAATTTAATCACTTGTTCCTTTTGGCATTTCCAACAACTCCGCAAAGTTTCATCTGAATCCGTTCCGTACTTTTTGAGTTATCCTGCTGACAAACCAACAAACAAACCAACGCCAGTGAAAACAATACCTCCTTCGGCGGAGGTAATGATAGCGTTTGATATGTCGTTGAAGGAAGGATTACCGTTGACCCTCATTCAATAATATTTAACAACTAGGTTATTAGTGCTGCTATCATATCTAAGTATTAAAATATAGAAAATATTTTATATACCTTCGAGGTAGATTGACGCTTTGCAAATCCGGAAGAATGAAGTTTTCCCTATATAATTATAAATGAATGACGTGCCCTGAAGCAACACACAGGTATTTGAAAGGTCATTTTGATTCCTCTTTGTTGGCAAATCGGCGGGAAAATGCTTTGTTGACTAAAACTTATTGACGCGCACTTTTAAATAAGAATTGATTGGCATTCAAAGATATTTCCCGATCCGATCCCTTTTTTTTTCTTCTGATACAATTCCAATAGTTTCTCATCATTTTTCCCGATCAGATATATTTTGGCAATGCTTCATTATTTTACTACTGTAGGGTTTTGTTTAAACGAACGACAACAAAAAAAAACTATCGTTCATCGATCGTTCAAAAAAATCATACAGTAACTTGCAGGTTTGTATATATAAAAATATCTTCATGAATGTGTCTAGCCTTGGCGCCAATTAGTGTTTTAAAATCCTTTTTGATGGGAAAAATTTCTTTCTAAAAAAGTCTTCACTTTCAGAATGACGAACGTCAATTTTTATTAAAATATATTAAAAACGGACAAAACATTATTATATTCATAATAAAAAGATAAAGCCGATATCTTTTTGCCGATTCCGATACTTTGGAAATGACGGGATCGGCCCCGATCGATCTGTACGTCTCTACTCTTTCTATAAAAAATACGCAATAGGTACACATAATACATATGCAATTGCCTGCATTTCTAAAACAAATCCCCTTTTAATCAATATCCCCCCTTGGCTTAAATGCTTTGGCCTCTATTATTTCTTCTACTTTTTCTTCACCACAGCATATTTTTTTCCTATTTGTTTTTATCGTCATAAAAACGCACTCATGCGAAGATTGTCGAGGGCTCTAGTTCTTTTTCTCCTTTACGCAAACTGAAAAACGTGAAAGCAAGTTACGAGCTTCTGATGGTGTCACTGAAATGACTGATTAAGAGGGTGGGGGGCAGCCCAGTATTTTGCGGAGCTCCACAAGAAGGGAACGTATTATTATATGATACTTCTACGGATTACAAGAGCACACTCGACGAGTGTCCGTGTAAGAAGAGAAGAAAAGAAGTAGAAAAAATATGCGGAAGAAGAAGGTACTGGTTGAGAAAGCTGAAGGGAAAATGTCCCCTGGGAGGTCAAATTATATATATATATATATATATATATATATATATATATAGAGACCAACAACGTAGGACTTGAATGAATAGATAAATCCCTCCCCCTTAAATGTCCCATGTGATTACTGTGCGTTTAAAAAAATGCGGGTAAATCAAGGTTAAAATGAAGGTTAAATATCTCGAGAAATAACCTAAAAATAACTGAGCTATTATAGAAAACTGCTGTCAACTTTCAAAATGTCCATCCTCTGCGGCCAATATACGCTCCAAATGGGGGCGGAAGGCGGCTCAGACCCTGGTGGCATCTGATGTGGACTTTGTGTCCACAGGAGACCTGCCAACGCTCTCGTTCGATTTCACTTTTGTTTATATTTCAATCTTATTTAATCTAAGGTTATCTTAACAGTTGTGTTTTGATTGGCTTCTGTAGGCTTCGAACGATTTTATTTTGCTCAAAATCAGTCACAATTCTTATTTTAGATAAAGGAGAGGAAAAAATATGTTTTTATCTTAATGTCCGTGATGTCAATACTCAAAAGGCAGTAATGGTGAGATCGATACTATCAATAGCTACCCATAATTGCCCAACTTTCACTTTGATTGGCCAAAGTATGTTGAGACAGTATTCCATTTGATTTTAACAATTTATAGTCCCATTTAAATTTCAAGGCCAATCTGAAGTCTCACATCAATCTATGTTATCTGAAAGCTTTTTAAAGCTCTTTTTATGAAGTATTAAAGCCTGTCAGCTAGAACTGCGCTTGAAATAAGTTATTTTCTCGAGCAAGAATTTTCGCTTCGTATTTTGAAACGCACTGTATATATATATATATATATATATATATATATATATATATTATATATATATATATATATATATATATATATATATATATATGAGGTATTCTTCCTTCAAAATATATGAGTAGGATCTACACGTCATCGTACGATCTATTTTGGTCCCTTCCCCTTCATGCTTGCTAAAAATGGGATAAATCACAATAACTTCTACGAAATGGTTGAATATAGCAGGCCTTAATGTTTTCCAATGAGGATATCCAATTATATTGTATGAATCTATTGAATGTGACATCAGATGACTCCTAGGTAGCTAAATTGCTTTTTCTAAGATCAGTTTATTTTTATTATGGAAGAGTGACTTTTGTATGATTACTTTATCGATCTTTCCTTCCCTTTAGGAGGGACTGAGAGACCCCCCCTAACATGACGTCATTTAACACTACTTTATACAGATTCATATCCATGGGATGTGATACCCTTGAAATGACTATTCTCGTGGTTCGTCCAAAAACAACTGCCATAAAAGGACGGGTTCTCATTTTTTAATAGTTCAAACATCAATTTGTTAGACTTATAGATACATTTTACAAACGCAATATGCAAAGATTATATATAAATAACAAAAACACATATTGGAGATGCGGGATTAAAAAACTTGAAAATTATATAACTACCAGCTCAAACAAAGTCTAAATATATATTGCCTTACATATATGAAAGTATATATTGAACCCAAATTAATATCTTTTGAATGTCGATTTTTTAATGTGATGACCAACTATTTAGCGTAGTTCGCTTGCTTGTATTTATAACAGTTATAAAAAATACTGTTTTGTCTCTTTGAGTTTTCCCTCTATAACTTACGATTCGATGTGATGCGAATTTATTGATTGACGTCACTATTTATTTATACCATGTCCATGATTTCATTTATTCTTCATTTTTTTAATTTACTTTTTAGGCGGAAAATACGTTTCACTGACCATATCTCGTGTGAAAAATGAATCTCAGGGATCTTCTTCTCATAGCGCCACTTTACCTCATGCACCATCTACCATTTTGTCTCACCACACAAATAACAATAATACGTCATCATCCCTCGTCACCGCTCCTCAGCCACCAAACGTAAGTCTCTATTATCAGTCACCGGATGCTCCACGATTATAATTACTTTGTCAAGTAATATGTATTATATATAAATATATATGTGTGTGTATGTGTGAGTGTGCACGAGGCGCGTTCAAAAACAAAAGAATCAATTACGTTAAAGCAAAATCCTTTGCCATAATACATTCATTTTGATGAATATTGTCCTCTTTTCTGCTCCTCAACCAGTTTCCAGTAATCAATATACGCCCCGGAGGCTGTCACTATGCCACAAATCCTTTATTGAAGGATTCGATATGTTTTGATAAAAAATATATAAAGTTTTGTTATTTATTTTGGATTGTGTTTTTGATTATAAATTCATATTCTTTTTTATATTAAAAAAATGCTGCAACTTGATTATAACGGGGGGGAATCTTATAAGTTTAACATTTTGTCTGACTTCAATTGAACTGCTTGTGCAATTTGTGTTCAAGAACAAATATGATTGTATAACATATAGATCATTTACTAGACATAGGAGCAATACTCCAAAATCAGACTACTTAACTCTCTCTCGAAAAATTTACATATTTTTTCTTCCCACATTTTTTTAGCGGTCATTTCACTCCCTAAAGGCCCTTTGGGAAAAGGCAAAGCCCTTAAATCTTTTTTGTTGACAATACTTGACCTTAGTGATACCTGCAGCTATCAAGTTGGATATATTTCTTGGTAGTAGGAATGGCAGAACGACAAATCTGAATGTTATTTTTTCACAGACAAGCTGTCAGCTTATCTGTCAAAACATTATGATAACAGCAGTATTATTAACTGTTAAAGCAAAATTTATACCGAATTATAATTCTTGATTAACGGTATATATTAACCAACTCGTTATGAAACTACTATCTTTTAAACTTTAAGAGCATTGATCTACAAAAATACAGCCAACTTTTTTTGGTGTGTTAAAACACACGTATGTAATGTAGACTATCTGACCTATATTTCAAGTTTCCTTTGTTTCTTGTACGCACCCAGTGTAATGCTCCTTCTCAATAGTGCTAACATTTTTTTTTTCAGAGCGAGGCAGTCAGAATACTAACGGATGAAAAGTATCATACCATTCAGTTAATGGCGGAGCAAGAGAGACGAAACGTAGATGGTCTCCGCCAAGTTCTCGTGACGCTTCAACCCGAGTCGGAGGACTCGCAACGAAAGCAAGAAGAGCTGGACATGGCTCAAAAACGGCTCCTCAAGCTGGAAGATCAGTTGAATCAAGTGAAAGATAAAGTAAGACAAACTCCCTTTAAATATATCTACTTTTATCCTATATGGCATTGATTTGAGTAGAACAAGTATAACTCATTGGCAAGTGTAAGTTTGACAACAGAAGTTGTTCCCGAAATGAAGATTCCAAGTACATAAGGGATATTGATGACTAATATGTAGAATTCTTACATGCTGATAGCGGATTTAGTTCTGGTGAGATTAGAACTATGTAGAGGCTTAACAAATAAAATATACTTAGCCGTGTGCGTTAAGGCGTGTTCAACTCTCAATGTTGGGGGCGCAGGTTCGAATTCTGAGAGGGATGGTCATTTTTGGTCTACCTCATTGATAAGATCCAAGCATCGATAGATTAAGTTTAATGCTTATTTATATACTGTTGGATGTAATTTTATCGAACTATAGAGGCAAAAAAACTATGTTTATTTTACTTATATTTATATATAATTTTATATATATTATCTTAATAGTTTGGAGTAACGAAAAAAAAATATTTCGATTAGTTTCAAAAATTATTAATAGCGGTCATATTGAATGAAATGTGGAAAGTACTAAATATTGTTCTTGTGTGTGGTGAATTAAAAGTTTAATATATGACTCACATGGTTAGCTATTAAATATGTGAAGTCAATGGTTTACACTTTTAAGTGTTTTTTTTTTGCCTAACTGGTTCCAATTGAGTTGTATCTGTGATATTATGAATCAGCATTAAAATGGAATGAGGCTGATCAGGTTTGACTTTTTCCTAACTGAAGGCTAACATGCGCTCTCAACATTACGAGTTAAACAAACTTAAGCAATTACCTAACTCGCTCTCTTAAATTATTGACAGCTGTTTTTAGCCTGAAATGTGTCGATGATTTTAATTTTTATATTTAAAATTGTGAGAGGCCATCGAATATTGACTTTGCTTTTTCTCCTGAAAAAATTGGATTATACTCACTCTTTTACAATGTATTTAGGTAATATTAAAAAAAGTTGGAAGTTCTTAGTAGATATTTTTTAGAAATAATATTTAAAATATGCTATTATGAATATATATATATATATACATAATAGTTATATAAAATATGTATATTATATATATATATATATAAATAAATTATCTTCCTTTCTTGACAGAAAGCAAGAGTAATGAAAATATTATTATTGTTATTATTTCTTCTATTTTATTAATTCTATTAAAACAAAGTAAGGACTAGTTTTAATTGGCATCACTCCAAAAATAGTCGTCCTTTCCATTATATAAAATTAATTATTTCTATGAGAAACAATTTTCTCCTAGCGCTCCTTCTTTCCTCTCTTAGCATCCATGGAATATATCATCATCCTCATAATCTGCATAATCCTGGAGATTATTATTATTATTATTGAGGGAGTTCTTCTAGCATTTCAACTGGCCAATCCACATCAAGTGTCTTTCTCATACTAATGTTTATAATATACAAGTTATTGAAATAGGCATTATATTCTAAATTATTTGTGAAATCATTCCTACAAAACAAAATCTCTTGGAGTACGAAAGTGTTACTTTTTGTACACAGATGGCGCAAAGGGCGTTATAATCAATTTTCAATAAACTTCTTGGACATGCTCGGAACATTCTTTACAAATAGCGTACATATCTTTTGACTGTTATTTCTAACATAATTATTTGACATTTTTTGTATTTTATGAGTCATAATGATGTTAATTTCTGTTTATAATCTTATAAAACGGTTATACTTTTATTTTTTTGCTTGATCTTATTGATAATCGAAGGAACTCTATCCACTTTTATTTTGTGTAATTTTTCTTTACTTTAAAAAACATTTTGAAAGAAAATAATAGCCCAATAAACTAATAGCCCACCAAGTATAAGTTTAGATATCTCTAATACCATATAATATGACATATAGTAATAATTAAGTATTTATAATTCATTAGAAAAGTAATAATATAAAATAATATGGGCTTGAATTTTATTCAATATAGATCTCCTGCTTATATATTGCTCATAATAAGCAAGGCTTAACCACCCTTTATAAATGCTTATTTTAAATATTTAGTTGCTACCCTTTTTGCATTACTTTTAATGATCACACCATAAGTTTTATGCAAAAAAGTTTATTAAATGAAACTATAAAAAACTTTTTTCTCTTTCTCAGAAAATAATATTAAAGTATAATTGAAAATGTGGAAAATTATAAAAAAGAGATTTCTTCTTAATAGACAAATAAATTCTATCATTTATTGGCACCTCTTAGAGTTAATTTTCTTTTCTGAGGAGCAAGAGAGTGTTCTTTATTATTTCCCCTTCCAGATTGATGTTGCCTTATATATATATATATATATATATGCCTATATATATATAAGGCTTTAAATAAAGCGCAGAACGAATTGAGGATAAAAGTATTTAAAAAAATTTATTTTTAGATGTAACTTGGCGACTCCTTGATGAACTTTCCAAAGTAGGATCAATAACTTTTAAAATGCTATTCTGGATGCTGTTTTTTTATTATTTGTATAAAGGTATCACATAAAATGAACCATAACATAAACTTTATACTAATTTAAACAAAAGGATATGTTCTAAAATAATTTAATTATATTTTATTTAATATGAATGGCTCAAAAATATTATATTCTATAGTTACTAAATATTATATCTGAGCAAATGACTTCAACGTCTTGTTTAATTGATCACTTAGGATATAATATATTCTATATTATATATTATATATATATATACAGGGTATGAAAGCAAAACGTGGACTCCTAAATAATGCTAATTTTCTCAAAAAATTACAAAGTTGGCTGTTAATATTTTTGAGATTCCCGATTTATTAGCCTTTTGAGCATAAATGATCAATAATAAACAATCTTTAATTCTCAAAATGAGCGAGCAGGACGTGAAAAGGAAAAGGATGTCATATCTGCTTGACGTGGAAATTGAGGTGGTTAAGATCATGGACATTGTCAAGTGCTCCAGGAGCCTCGTTTTCAAGGTTGCCAAGATAAAAAGGACGAAGAAGGCCTCGAAAGAAAGCAGGAAGTGGTGGCCACAATTTAAATGGGACTCCCGAGTTCCTGGAAAGACTGGAGAAGAAGACCAGGAGGACCCCACAAAATCTATGAACTGCCTCTTCAATGACTTCTCTGTGGACCCCATGATCATCAACCGGGCAGTGAGGGAGGATCTGGATTAACCTCATACACGAGGCGCTTGTTGACGGAGGATATGAAGAGGAAAAGGCTAAAAAAGATACTAGACAGTCCTCACTTGGTTGAAGTGTATGGCTCTGTTGTGAAAATCTTATCCGACAAGAAGATTTTCACCGTGGACCAAGTCTACAACAGGAGGAATGACCGGTGGCTTGGGGAAACAACAGAAGAGGTACAGGGGGTGTACCGTACAAAATATCCGGCGCAGACAATAGTCCTGGATCGTGGCGTCAAACGGGAAGAAGTTGCCCCCTTCTTTTTCAGGCCGGGGAGAAGATTCGCAAAGAGACCTACTACAAGGTCCTCAGGTACACAGTTTTGCCATGGCTGAACGCCAATTACTCCGAGGGAAAGTATGTGTGGACGCAAGATGGTGCTCCATCACACACGTCGGACCTGTGTCAGAAGTTCTGCACTGCCAACATGTCTCATTTTTTGCCGAAGGACATGTGGCCCTCCTCCTTGCCGGATCTGAACCCGTTGGACTTTGCCGTGTGGGGCGAATTGGAGAGGAAGACCACATGACTCTTCATCCCAATTTGGATACTCTAAAGGCCACCATCAGGACGGAGTGGGACAGCAATGTCGAGGAGTTCCTCATCAACTCCTGCAAGACTTTCAACGTCGTGTGGAAGGTGTCATTGAAGCTGTAGGAGGCCACATCGAGTGAGAGTGCTCACAAAGGCCCTGCCATAAGTTTTTGTTAAAATAATTATTGCTATTTAATTAAAATAAAATTATATTATTACTTTTCTACAATTGTCTCTAGAGTCCACGTTGCTTCTATACTCTGTATATATATATTATATATATATATATATATATATATATATATATATATATATAATATATATATAGATATATAGGATATATATATTATATATATATGATTATATTGGAGAAGGAATACTAATAAATTTTGTGTAAATATCGAATATCTCATAATTTAAATTTTATATCAAGGAACTCGTTCTTGTACATATATGTAGTTTATTCCACTATAAACATCCCCTATTATTTTGCAATCTCCCTGTGTGTGCAAGTGTATTCCTTGTTATCAATGTTCGCTAGTTTTTGCCAGGGATAAATTCGACCAGGTAAAAATGTAATCTTTCAGCCGCTCAAATTGGACAAGGCCTGAACACTTAACATATTGGATTCCCTCTTGTACGTATAATAAGTCAGAAAAAAAGTATTTTTTAAATAAATCTCCTAAAAAATACATCAACTTCGAGAGTTTTAAAGAGGTTGACTATTTAAAAAATCCTCCGAAGCTGTATCTTGTATGCTTTACTGACTGTTCCCGTAGAGACAACAGTTGTTTCAAATTTTGTATTTCCAATTGAGCGGAAACCTACCTTACCAAAGCTGTGATCTTTATTACCATGTCAATCCACCACTGAATCATCTATTGTTTGATGGTGTTTAGGAAAAATTAACTTATTACCAATCAATCATATGCGATCGATCGATCTTTTGATTATGTATCAGATATAATGAAAGCACCTGTTCTTTTGGTCGGAACTATTTTCGTTTGACACTAGTTTATATTACAAAAAGACGAATAAATATTCGTCTAAGAACCATCATTCATGTTCAATCCTTTAACAGCTTTCTTTTTTTTATTTCGTTATTTATAAAAATGGACATATTAATTATTTACATTATTTTCTTCAAATCTTTTTACGTTTCCTTTCGATTAGGATATCTCTTATCCCAGTCACAAAAGCAATTCCTTCATGATTCGCCTTAAGTTATGGAATAACAAACCTTGAAATAATGGTTTTAATAAATTTTTTATTTGTATTTCTGAAAAAATGACTTTTCTGATAGGAAAATGGATGATAGTTGCTACTATCCCAATAGTTTCATCACTCTCAATTTTGTCAGATAATATCTTACCATCAAGGTCAAAATCTATATCGTACTCAAAGAAACAATAGCCCAGACAAATAGTTATATATGCAAACTGAAATCCTCATAACCATAATAATAATAAAATAAATTCAGTATCATTTTCAAATGTCATTCTTTCTATTATATGAGTTCCCGACGTTGAAGTGTTCGAGATCCTGTGTCAAATTGATCGTATACGTGTGAAAATTAATATAATCCATACATATATATATACTATATATATATATATATAAATATATATATTATATATAATAATATATATATATATATATATATATACATAGTATAGGGTTTATCAATATTTATATTAGACAATTCTGTAAAAATATTTCATTACAACCTTTTTGTTTCAACCGTTTTTAAGCCATTTATTAGGTATTGCCATCAAGCATCGACGGTTTATTGTTGTAATTATAATCGATATTTAGTACTCATTATTAAAATAAGTAAAAGTGTTTTATTTTCCATTAGCTCATTGATTTGTTATTTCCTCATAAAAATAATTTTTCCTTTTCATAGCATCAAGAGATGTTGACAACATGACATGACTATGACCTCATAAGGCAGTGGTTCCCAAACTTTTTCTACTTTGGTACATAAGAAATTTTTTTTCACACATTGTAATAATGTAAACCTCAACTTTTTTTGTTTTTGTCATTTTCTAGTGCAGTGTTATTTATTCAACGGCATTTATATTTTCATTCAGTATCCCCCCCCCCTAGGGGGCGCACCCCCCACTTTGGAACCACTGTCATAACGAACAATTTTTCCTTTTATAAGGACCGACAAAAAAACCTAAACCGGACCGAACTGCAGTCCTCGGTCCTAGATAGAACCGACATAACACTATATATTATATATATATACATATATAAGACTACCCAGAAATCAAGACTTTAACAATTTTTTTGGCGCCGCCATTTTCCATGCCAAATTAGCCGCTGATTCCGATCTGACCTCAGCTGACCTACGACCACTCTAGATGGCTTTCCCGGCGTCCGGAACCGGAAGCTTCTCAATTTTGCCGTTTTTCCGATGTTTAGCATAAAAGCTGGTTCATGCGCCAATTTATCCCACCGCGAAAGTTGTGTCATAAGAACTAAATGATCGTAGAAAAATGGATTTTGGTTTGACCCCCCCCCTTACCCCCCCAAAATTGCGTTCAAAGGTCTCGTTATGAAGCAAACTTTTTTGTTATTACTAATTTTGGAAAATTTAGTTTTACAAAATTTAGCTATGATCATTAATGACTTTGTTATTTTTTTGCAAATTTTGTTAATTATATTTAGTGCCAATAAATGAACATCAGTGCTAACGCACCAACCCCATTTTTAAATAACAGCCTCCTACTAGGGTTCTTTTATAGTTTCAATAAAGAAAAAAGGGTCACTCAGGATTGATTTTTTAAAGTTTGATTTTAATTTTGAAAACGTTTTGCTTTTCACATCTTAATTTTCAACAGTACACCTCACATGGTTAAATAATACATCTATGTATACGTTGTTATTCCAGAAACTTTTGCAGAGTAATATATAATGACGAAAACATGTATTTTTTCAACGAAAAATAAGTTATTGTTAAAGCTACTGTTAGTTAAACAAACTCAAGGTTATTTCTTAAAAAATATTTTTGAACTCCACCATGAATACATTGAGCACGTATTACTAAAAAGTGGGGTATAGCGGAATAATCAGCGAAATAACTACTTTCCAGTAGTCGCAGAACATTAAAGACTTGACACTTTGGTCACTGTTGTGTGTTACGGAATGCATACAACAATGCCAGAATATGGCATGATTAATAAAACGACTCGAGTTTGTCTTAAAAGCCACTTCAATCTTCTACACATGGATGAGTTACCTTTTAAGAAGTTTTTTAAACTTTTTAGATGGGCACCAAAAGAACCTCGGACTTATGAAGGTACCATATGAAAATTAATTAATACGACTTTACCAAAATTCCCCAAAAGTTTTTAAATACTCGTAGGAAAAGTAAAATACTTAAATCAAAGTTTCTGATTCGTTAAGCTCAGATAAAATATTTGTATACGAATTACATTAGTAAAACAAACAGGAAATTTTCGAATTCAAGCTTTTGCCACAGGTCTCGCAGGAACCTTACATGAGCCAAATGTCCTTACGCACCGCCAACAGAATTTAAGACATCCTTATTTCTCAAAAAAAGTCCATGGAGTCTTCACATAAAATTGTGCAACTTTTATACTAAATTTTTACGCTCCTATATGGTTTCAAACCAAGTTAAATCCTTTTTTTTTTTTTTTTTGTTATTCATAAGTCCCGAGTCTTTTTGTGCCCATCTAAACGGTTAAAAACTTCTCTTAAAAGGTAACTCATCATGTTATAAGATTTGAAGTGGTCTTTTAAGACTAAACTCGAGTCGTTTTTATTACTCCCTGACCTATTCTGACATTGTTGATGCTCCGTAACACACAACAGTGACCAAAGGTCAGTCTTTTAATGTTCTCGCCTACTGAAGTATTAGTTCGCTTGATCTCCGCTATACAACTTTTTAGTATACGTGATCAATGTATTCAAATGGGTGCAGTTCTAAAAATATTTTTAAGAAATAATATTTAAGTTTTTAAATAACAATTACTTTAACAATAACTTCTTTTAATCAGTTGAAAAAACATTTTCGTTATAATTATTATCTGCAAAAGTTTATGGATATAATCACGTCATAGATGTAGATTATTAACCATTTGAAGGTGTTAACTGTATGAAAATTAACCCATTACTTCCATTACGTACTTTAAAGTACGTGTTGTAACCTGATTTTGTGGTATTATGCTGTTCAAATACTTTATCTTAGAAGCTTATTTATAAGATAAAATAGATAGATTTACGTGTTACTAACATTCATTATTTTATTTCATTGTACCGACACTGATTCAGTTTGTTTATAAAATAGTCAAAGAATAAAGTCATATTTCAAAATGAAAAAATCTGTGCTCCCATTAAGTTCAACCATTAAAAAACGTAAGTATTGTCACATTTTTTAAATTTTTTTTCTTTATTTACTTAAGATATAGTTCCAAACTTTTTTCTCAATGAAAAAAAAATGTCGTAATTGTAGTTTTTGTGGTCAAATTATTTGTAGATTTTGAACGTACTTTAAAGTACGTGATGGAAGATGACCTGAAAATTGTGTTTGTTTATTATACATATTATATCGTTAATATTTTTTTTTTTGGGACATTCAGAACTTTTGGACTTAGCACAATTGAAATTTTGGGATCTACTTGATGACTACCCTCCAAAACATCCACCGATATTGTGATTTTCCTTCCTCTTGAGACAAACGATTTAAGTGATGAGGAGTGGCTATATGACAGCATCTTCCAAAATAATGTATTGGGAACGAGGGAAGATACATGCAACAACTTTGGAAAAAATGTATCTCCAGATCAAACTATGAAAAACTAATACAATACACTTCGAAAGTATCCCAAATCCTAAAAATACATTATGGAAAGTACAACCTTTGATGGACGGCATAAATCAAACTGCAAAATGTATGTTCAAAGAACTGAGTATATTTCGATCGATGAGTCAGTGGTGAAATTTTTTGGACCTCATCCCCTCAAACAATTTTTGCGTGGAAAAACAGTACGCTTCGGTTTCAAGATCTGGTGTGCATGTACTCCATTTGGAGAGCTCCTCTATTGTCTTCCCTATAGGGGAAATACAAAGATTACACCAAGAGGACTTGGACAGGGTCCAGATGTGGTCGTTTAAATGGTAGAGCAACTTGATCTAAAACAAGGCCATAAGATTGTTTGTGATAATATATTTGCTTCTCTTGACCTTATGGATTATTTGGGATCTAAAGGCCTTGGAATAGTTGGAACAATGAGGCAAAAAAAATCTGAATCTACCAACACAAAAATCAATGAACAAGGCGAACAAAGGTTTTATGAAATATGTTTATATTGACAACTATTTGTGCGTTACAGCGTGGAAAGATTCAGGGTCAGCTTTCATAGGGTCAAACTTTTTGGATTCAGAGCTAATTGGATATGTGAACAAATACAATCGAGAACAACCAGATCCGGCAGCAGGCCAAGGCTTTTGGAGGGACCCTACAGTTGTTATGGGGGGGGGGGCACAATTGGCACATTCATAAAAGATTGGGCCCACGTCACTCAGTGGGCGGGCCTCACCCCCCTGGGGCCCGCACATCCCGCCGGGCCTGAGAACAACGGAAGAAGATACCCACAGCATGCCCTAATTCATCTATCGTTTAGAGTCAAAATATGGCTTGCTGGATAACTCAGTCTCAAATTATAGAATTACTTCGCGGACTAAAAAATGGCATTGGGCATTATACAACTGGTTTCTGAATGTCCAAATGGTGCAGGCCTGGCGCCTCTATAGACGAGTTGGAAAGCTAAAAAATGTAAGGAAAAGGAAAACAAGCAAAAGAGATCCTTTTTTCGCTGCTAAAGATGTGATGTGGGTCTTCACCCACAATACTTGACGGACTACCACACAAAAAGTAAATGAAAATAAAATATTGTTCATAGGTATTTGCATAAGTTATAAAGCAAATAATTTGTAAGAATTGTATATAAATGAAAATATTTATTTTGATATGCTTAGTTTCTCAATAAAAGTAAAAGAGTGAAAGAATTTTTTTTCCTAGTTCTTCCATCACGTACTTTAAAGTACGTGGCCATTGCTAAGGTCTGAGGGGCGGTAGAAAAAAAAAACATATTATCCATATTTATACTAAAGGAATAACATATCAAATTTTCAGCGAAAAAAATAATTTTAAAGGGTCATGGAAGTAATGGTTAAGATGTTAAAAGCAACGTATTTAAAAATACTTTAAAAATCAAATGATACCGCTCTTTCTTTTTTCTTTCTTGAAACTATAAAAGAACCCTTAGTAGGAGCTGTTATTTAAAAAATTGTTGGTGCGTTAGCACTGAGTTCATTTATTGGCAACTAATATAATTTAACAAAAATTTGCAAAAAATAACAAAGTCATTAATTTGATCATATCCTAAATTTTGTAAAACTAAATTTTTCCAAATTAGTATAACCAAAGTTTTGCTCATAACGAGACCTTTGAACGCAATTTGTGGGGGGGGTAAGGGGGGGGTCAAACCAAAATCCATTTTCTACGATCATTTAGTTCTTATGACAACAACTTTCGCGGGGGGATCAATTGGTGCATGAACCAGATTTTATGCTAAAACATCGGAAAAACCGGCAAATTGAGAGCTTCGGTTCCGGACGCCGGGAAAGCCATCTAGAGTGGTCGTAGGTCAATTCTGAGGTCAGATTCGGAATCAGCGGCTAATTTGCAATGGAAAATGGCCGGCGCCAATTTGTTGCTGATTTTTGTTAATAGCTTATATGTAATATGGGTAGATATCGATATATATATATATATATATATATATATCATGTGTCGGCAACTAGTGGCCCGCGGGCCATTTTTGCCCACCATTTATTTTGTCTGGCCCACGAACGACTTAATTTGATGTTAATTTT
Source organism: Caligus rogercresseyi (assembly GCA_013387185.1). NCBI lineage: Eukaryota > Metazoa > Arthropoda > Copepoda > Siphonostomatoida > Caligidae > Caligus > Caligus rogercresseyi. The sequence continues at coordinate 18,760,174 of CP045891.1, forward strand.
TTTTTAAGCCCCAGTTTTTAAAAAGAAAAAAAGGCATTCACAATCCTATCGATTTCGAAACATTTATTGAGGAATACAGTCATAATTCCAGTCACTTGGCTCCCTCCCTGTGATTTTAATATTGCAAAGTGCAGAGCCTTCCACTTGCTAGATAAGATGGAACAATCCAGCCTCCTTGTAAGTGAATCCATCTTCTTGATCATATCTACAATGTTTTCCCCTCTCCCTTGTAGTTGCATGTTCAGCACAGAAGCGATCCAGTTTACTTTACTTAACCAGCGCACGTCATTGTGAAGTAGCTGATCTTTGTAGCAGGCCTCTGACTAAGCACAACTTGGCCCAAGTAGACGGTGCTCTGTGTTTGATGCACCCCTGACTATTACTCTCGCACTTTATCCATGATAGTAGTCAGCACGCCATGAGTCTGGCGCACAGGATACTCTGGTGAATTAGGCAATGTAATACGTGCATTGTGGTGTAATCTCCTCATTGGGGCCTCCAGACATCTATGACAACCAACATATGACTGCAATGTCATTGTTGTGAAAAAAAAAATTGGCCCGCTACAAACGTAATTGCCGACCCCTGATATCTATATATATATATATATATATTAGATATAGGGCTGGGCGATATGAGAAAAAGTTAGATTTCGATTTTTTCCCCCAAAAATTTTCGATTTCGATTTTTATATCACGATATGAACAATAAAACTATTTTTTATTATTATTTTTCTATTTTCTGGTCAAAAACAGCATTACATAACAAAAATAGCTCAACAGACTATTCAGGTTTCACAGAACAAAAACAAAATGGTTGTAGAATCTTTGTCAAACTAGACCCTAGCAGGTCATTAAAAACAAAAACAAACAAAAAATACAGTAACCTGTCTTGGATACTGTGCGTAATCTAGAGGGTGGCATTGTCTTAAATGCTGAAACAAATTGCTGGTGTTTCCCGTTTTAGCAGCTACGTTCTTTCTACATATTTTGCACAGGTATTGCTCTGTTCTTTGTCCGACTTCAAGAACCCAAAGTACCTCCAAGCAGCTGAACTTTTCGAGCCCTTCTTTTCATTGATGTCGTCCGGACTCTCACTTAATTCCTGTCCAGAACTCCGGCAACAGAGTTTCTCGCTCATTTTTATAGTCTTAAATTAGTTTGACTGGTTGGTTTGACTGGCTGTAAACTTCACCACGGCTTTGCGTTTGCACTGCTGCTTCTACACGTGTGTTATGTTGTGGTGTGAGCAACTCAACTGGACGTGGCTCTCTTCCAACTGATTGGTTACGTGCGGCGCTGTTTAGATATAAGTGGCTATCCCCGTGTCTGTGAAAACTTTGATGATTTTTTTTTATTTTATTAGCCTGGTTCGCACGCATATCCTCGTGCATGTCCACCCAACTTCGTGAGCTTTTTTTTTACTTTTTTTTTTCACATCGAACGTGTCTTTTCAATCGTAGAAAAAATTACATCGCGAATAAAATCGAAATCGAAAAATCGCCCAGCCCTAATATATATATATATATATATATGGATTCCAGGGCTTCGAGTGTTTTTTTTTTCTTCTCCCAAGTTGAGACGAGAAAGAAATAAAGAATAATACAATATTTTTCTTTGAAGCCTCTCAAGGGTGTAGCATATCATATGTTTCTAAACATGTTAAAAGCTACGCTTTTCTCACCTTGTACTAATAAGGAATTATCTATTATCTAGAAAACTTGTGTATATGTTTGAGGGAGGGAGAGCTTGTTGTTTCATATTTATAGAGATAGATTATATTTTTCTTGAACATAAATAAATATGTTTTCTATAAACACCCAAGGCTTGTTATGTTTTGCATATCAAATGATAGCTGAATAGTAAAGATCTCAAAGAGTGGATAATAATGCAATACTTTTTTCTTCTGTAGCAATATGATGGATTAAAAAATTTGAACACCTGGCAATTGGTCCTATGGGATGAGTTCAAGTTTGCATATATTAAGAGACTTCTTAAGTAAAGTGATGTTCTTTTGGGGGGGAATGTAGTGATAAGTGTAAGACTCTTGTGTGTCTGGAACATTTTGAAGGGGTGTATAAGTATTTTCATTCTATGTCATTGGAGGATATTTGGGATAATGTTGCGAATCGGTTCATATCTTGCAAAATAGAGCATTAATCGGCTCGTTCTTAGGCTTCAATTAAATCCAGGCAGTTGAGGGATTTATATTTCTTATAATCAAAACCGACTTAGATTTTGTTTTATTTTAAAAACACTTTTGTTTTGGTTGTAATGTAGCATTGGGTCAAATTTTTGCATTAAAAAAATGATGTGCGTTCTGAAGTTTGTCGAGGACCTCGTTAAGGCGAGAAGACTACCAAGGAGGTAAATACCTTGGTCGGTTCGTCCTTCGAGATCAACATCATATCTTAAAGCCAAGTTATCGCATGTCTTCTTTTTTTTAAAATTCAACAGTTCATGATAAATTTGTATACAAAACGATATATAAAACAGATGCTAAAATAAAAAAATACAACATATAAACATAACAGTTCATAATTTTAGCATCTTACATGAACATACTAATTTTTATGGCCTTTTTAGACAAAGGATCACGGTCAGATGGCTCAGAGGGGCCTTCAAAAGAAATGAGTAAAATATTTTGTCAAATGCTTTTTGTTGCAATTCAAATTGTTTTTTATTTCTTATTTATTTCGCATAATCATCCATACCACCCTCCTAAATACTGGGATATAAATTATAGCAAAATAACTGAGACCAATTATAAAGAGTTATACAAACTGGCTTTGTCCCATGGATAAGGCATATATTTACTCTTGTTTCTATTTAGACACTCACACGAGGTGGGGAACATATAATTAATTATTTTCTTTTGAATAATCGCATTGTTCATTAAGTTATTTTTTTCTCTTTGAGACATAACACTATAAGTTTCGGTTCTTGATATTTTACTTTGGTTTAGAGTGTTGCCTATGGTTTTTAATTATCTCCCGCCTAATCAATATAAAAATTTACAAAATGGAATACACTTTGAAGCAGACAAATATTAAACTATAACTTAAGTTAGTCTATGGTTCAAACCAAACCATAGGTAAAAAGCAGAGCTGCGACTACCGAATGTAAATCGGTATTCGATACTACCGACGGTTGATTTCAAATATCGAACCGATCATACGATATTCAGTAGAAACAACTGAATACCTTACCGATTGTCATCGGTACGGTATATTTGAAAGTATGACTTTTGTGACAATCACATAGACATAAAGATAGAGAGCTTATTCCGTTCAATAGCAGGGACACATTGTTCAACTGTCGCTTTGCCCAAACGCTCCCTTGTGTGAAGTACTTGAACTTTGCAAAATAAATTAACAACTAAAAGCTATAGTATTATAGAGCAGATACATAATCTACATTCAATAAAAGCACATGCTATGCATTGAATACTAGAGTACCTGAAAGTGCATTAAATATTGGACAATATGAGACAGTAAAAAATAATCAATAGCCTTCCATTTCCTACAAAATCCATGTACATATATAATTCATATAAGATTAGTATGTATTAATTTAAAATAATCTCTAATAAATTATAACCAATTATTTACTTTATTGTACTTTGTTATAAATTGTCCGATATTAAATGCATATGAAGAAGTCACAGAGCAGATACATAAATAAATTACTCTCTTTCTAATCTACCGTACCGAATATCGATCGAAACTGTAGATATATAATAAAATTACCGAATACCGATCGGTAGAAGGTATATACCGAATACCGAACCGGCGGTAGATTATCTACCGAATCCCAGCTCTGGTAAAAAGTGATATCCATGGTATTTTTTTAAACTTGACTGTTCTTGTGGATCTTTAAAAAGATCTGACAACCTAAGAAATTTTGAATGGACGTTTTGGAAAAGTTTTATATATTGAAGGAAAAACTCCTTTTCAAGGAGTCTTTCAAAGTGTTAAATCATAGACAAAGGGGAAGTGATTTATTTCTTAAATATCAATCATTCTTCATGCTATTTCCTCTTTCCTCACACTCAATATATAATTTGAATTGATTTTTTTCATTGTTTAAGGACTGTGTTTTTGTTACTTTTATATACAAGGGATGAGTCTTCCTTGTGGACATTTTTTTATTTGGAATGTATTTGTTCTTTTAAAATATAATACAAAAAGTTGATTTAATTTCTGTCAAACTTGGTGGATGGAATAAAACACACATCGAATTTGTAAATATAGGACTGAAGAAAGTGGAAGAGGTTAGAGTTGTTGTTGTATGATTTATTACGCAGCTAATATAGCCCAAGCCTTCATGGCTACTAATAAAAACAAACAAATACAGACAAATAATTATACAATAATAATAATAAAATATTAAGTCAAGAAAAAAACAAAAAAATATTGTTTTTAATTTTTATAATTACATTAAACTTAAGGAGCTCTAAGGATCTAGACAACCCTGCCATTGACTTTGCTACCCTCCAAGCACTTGATAAAGTGCATACCTCTCTTAATGGCTGTGACAAGCTCCAGGCCACTCTCCTACACTTTAATAATGTTCATAAGTATTCATTAATCTACTGATGCTCACCTAGCGGATTAATTTGTATCATATTTTCCTCTTAATAACAATGGACACTATTAACTATTTATAACTTTGATAAAATCTTCTATATTAATAAAAACGACTACCTCTCAGTTCTGCTAATGAATTCAACTACTGCCCATGCTCACATTTCTGCATATTGATATATAATTTCCAAAACGATGAATGCAGAATATATATTTTCGATATGAATTTATTAATGCAGTTCGTTTATTATTCTTTTTTAATACTTCTTTGGGACGCGACTGTTTTTTTCTTCTGTATCTGAGGTTGCTTACAGCATTAAATTTATTACTTTCTCCATATTGAAGATATAATCTTTCTTCCCCGCCGTACTGCTGCATACGGCTTTCACCAATGATTGCTTCCCCCCTCTCACTTTGCTTGGCTGTATGTATTTATAGGAATGTATTGATACTTCTTATTTTATAATACCTTCCCTCATCTGAAGGCATATATAAAATGATGATCAAAATTATAGTTCTCTTTGGGGCTTCGCTAGACGGCCTTAAGAAGCTATATATCAATTATTTCTTCTTAACCCCCCCCCCCCCCCCCTCCCTCATTCCCATTCAATATGGAAGTTAGTCCACGGTATTATATATATATATATATATCCCACAAAATCAAAACTATTTCCTTTACCAAGAGTTCAAGCCTTCGTTCAGTCTCAGGTATTCTGTTGTCGAAGAAATGATCTAAATCTCTTCGGTCTTGGCTTGTATCCTCAGAACAAATTGAGGGGTACAATATGGAAATATATATATATAAATATATATATATTCTATAATATATATATATTATATATATATATATATATATATATATATATATATATATATATATATTATCATATATATATGATATATTAGTCATAGGTATATATATATAGGGCTGGGCGATATAGAAAAAGTTAGATTTCGATTTTTTCCCCAAAAAAATTTCTATTTCGATTTTATATCACGATATGACAAAAAACACTATTTTTATTATTATTATTATTTTTTTATTTTCTGGTCCAAAAAACAGCATTACATAACAAAATAGCTCAACAGACTATTCAGGTTTCACAGAACAAAAACAAAATGGTTGTACAATCTTTTGTCAAACTAGACCCTAGCAGGTCATTAACAACAAAACAAACAAAAATACCAGTAACCTATATATACCTTTTAGTGAAAATTGTAGCAGCTTTCAAAACAGAACAAAAAGTGCATTTAACTTGTGCTGCTATGAAAAAAAAGTAGTGCAATAAGTAGTAGTGCTCACAAGTTTGCGAGCGAGGAAGACGAGCTATCTACCGTCTCAGGTTTCAAAGCTGCCCTGTGGCAGGTAACAATGTTACCCCTTGTGCTAAATACCCTCCCGAGGGCGTGCTTGTTGCAGGGATGATTTTTTGAAGGCATCAGCTTATTAGCCTGGTTCGCACGCAGATCCTCGTGCAATGTCCGCCCGACTTCGTGAGCTTTTTTTTTTTTTTTTTTTTTTCACATCGAACGTGTCATTTTCAATCGTAGAAAAAAATTACATCGCGAATAAAATCGAAATCGAAAAATCGGCCAGCCCTAATATATATATATATTATATATATATATATATATATATATTATATATATATATATATATATATATATATATATATATATATTCATTTATATATATTCATATATATATGGATTATATTGTTTTCATAGTGTTTTTTTTTTTTGTAAAATGATAGTTCACTAATAATAAATGTTCAACCAAGTCAAAGTGGCATGAACGAATTGGAAAGCTATTGATATTATTTACTAATAATATTTGTGGATTAATGTTACTAAAAAGTAGTTAAAATATGATGATTCCTGATATGAAACTAAGCATAAAAATGCTTTAAATGATGACACGCTTCTTTATTTATAACTGAAGGCTTCTCTCAAATGAAATAGGGGCTTTGCTTACCTGTTTCCTGTGGTAAGCCGGACAGTGTTCGGATTTGGCCTTTGAAATCAAGAAAAAGTTACACATGCGAAGGCCATCGCGCTGATGCTGAATTCTGATGGTTACATTACAGAAATGCTTCTTTTATGACATTTATCGATTGAAAAGCATGTCTGTTGACTGGGCACAACTGATTTTCAGTAGTAGGCACTCGCAGAGTTTGTAATTAATTTATTGGTCTAGTTAATGGACAAATGCATATATGTTGAAAGCCTATTTTTTTTTAAAGCACATTCTATTTTTAAAGTCCCTTTTATGCTTGATTGTTCCCTATTTACTTTTCAATAATTTAAATATCCTTCCAAACACAACTAATGCAACTTTTTTCCCCTTCAATTTCCTCCTTTTGAAAAAGAGGTGAAAGCACTTAAGCCATAGTTCAAACGTAGGGGGGGGGGGGGGGGGGGGGGTGCGGGGACTTTTGATGAATACAAAAGATGAAATGAGGCAAATGTCTCTGTCTCTGCCTCCTCTTCCTCCTCCTCCTTCATCAGTCTTGTTCTTTGATGTTCTTTTCAAAAATTGAAGAAAAGAAACTTGAGCATACCTCCTTGGTTCCTGCTTTACTTTTATTTATTTTGTAAAGAAAAAATCAAATGCTTCTTAAGGGGGAAATATAAAAATGGGCAATAAAAAGTTATCGTAGATCACAACAACCTTTAGTTATGTTTAATTAAAATATGTATTCTATTTATAGGAGTTCAAACTGATTATATATATATATATATATATATATATATATTGTTTTTAATAAATATACTGTACCTAAATATATTGTCCCAGCCGATAGTTAATAAATATACATTATGTATGTAAGTATAGGGAAAAAATTGCTCCGTCAATCTTTATTTTTTGCACTTTCCCCTTTTTCATCAATATGGTGGAATAATAATGTATAAAATAATAATAAATAACAACCCATTTTCCCTCTTGAATCCGTCTTATATTAAATTAACAATAGAGATTGTAATATTGGCTTTTTATTCATATGAAAATAGCTTCATAAGCATGCGGGAAACCATCATTTATATATATCTTCTTTACTATAATAAAAGAATTTCGTTCGTTCGTTTGTTCGTTTCCCTGTATCTCCCGAACGGTTCATTAGATCTTGACGAAATTTTCTGTGAATAGTTTTGTGAACTCAGGGAGTGTTTTAGTAGGGTTGCCAACTCCCGGAAAATTCGTCATCGCCATGCTTATTTTATTCGACAAAACGTTTTTTGCCATTTTTTTTAAAATTGATAAGTTAGATTTTCCAAATTTTCTGTGGATAGTATGAGGTAGTAAGACGTGTTTTTGTTTTATGGGTGTTTCCCGGAAAATTCGTTTTCAACATGATTACTTGAATTTTTTTCTGTCCCTGTATGTCCCCCCAAATACTCTAATATTCATCACTACCATACATATCTTCAACACTCTATGTTCTCTATGAAATGGCTTCAAAAGTGATTTCTCTTTATGAAGTTTAAATACCCAGCCTTAAGGAATAGAAAACGGAAAATGGCAATGTCGATGCAATGACGACTTTTTAATGAGTCTAATAAAACGTTATAAAATGGAAGTAATTGCATAATAACATGAGTCATAACCCCAAATTTGATATTCATTAATTGAATACAATATTAATTAAAAGTCATTAAAATCAACTCAGTTTGAATTAATGAATAGTTATCGTCCTTCGAACATCAATGTTTTCTATCCTTGACATTTTCTTCTGGACAGCGTTTCATCCAGGAATTCTTTACTGGATTCCTGCAATGAATTACCACCTATCGTTGCACTTGTTTTTAGGTTAGTGTTCCCTCTCGTCGAGGTCTCCATCCAACAGCTCTTCTTATGATACTCCACCGCCACTCCCAGCTCGAAATAAAAACATGACGACACCGCCCTCCTCCAACCACTACAACCACCCTTCCACCCCGTCCTCCCGCCCAGACAAGTCCGAACCCTACCCCCCCTCCCACCTCCACTCAAGTCAATCCCATCCAACTCTTCTTCATCCTCCTCTTTCAAGGAGACTCGGAATGAATCTCAGGTACACCACCTACTGACGAATACTTTTTTCTTTCCCTTCTTCTGACATTCGTCTCCTCTTAATACTTTCAACTCATTTTGAGCTAAGGCACCGCTTTGCTTTCCATTTAAAAAGAAATCCCAAGGCACTCCATTAACAAAAGCTATAACAAATTAAACTTTTACATCGCCAAGAACTATGAGTCACCTGTTGCTGTTCCTGCCATTTTCTGTAGACCTCTTTAAGGTATTAATTTATGGTGAAACGTCAGTATTCTTATTATCCACAAGCCAGTTATCCCTTTGGTATTTTTCTGGCACCTCTTTCCTAAAGCTCTTAAATAAAGAGGATCGATGTTCAAGAGCTTTAGAAAGAGGTGCCAGAAAAATTACCACAGAGATAACTGGCTTGTGGATATGAGATTACTATTTGTGTCTAAATATTGGTGCAATAGTTTTTTGATGACGACAGCGGAAAGAAGCACATTACTATATGGTATTCTCTTCTCTTGCCGGTGTGACGTCATCAAGAATCGTGCATAAGTGAAAAGTCGTATATCTTGGCAATATGTACGTACCTTGTTTTTCAATATACTTTGAACCTCGTAATATATCACTTTTTTTCCTAGGAATATTCAAATAGCGAGTTTCTGGTTTTCGAAGGCTAAAAAACTAAGAGTTTTTTATTAGACCCCTAAAAATGCCTGCTGCATGTGTCTCTTGTAATGTTTAATGATATAATATTTAAAATATTTAATTTTATAACGGTGAAAGTTTTTAATAATTATAATGAATATCTTTGATTTTCTTAAATGCCTTTGAAAACCAAAAACGCGTCTATTTGAATTACTTCTAAGAAATGAGTGAAACTTGTAGGAGTCGAATCAACTCATAATACTTGTAGGACCAATGATACGCCATGATTGTTCTGCCAGTCACACAGATTGATCATTTTAACGACACACAATATGTTGCAGGAAAACAGTGTGCTTCGGATGAATTTTTTTCTTCTCTATATTTATATTAAAATGACGGAATGTTTACTACATTGACCAAAACTTAACTCCCCCTCTCCCCATCTCGTTAGCTATGGTCATGGGCGTGTTTTATTCGATATATTTATTGCTGAAGGAAGGCGAGGTTGTGGGAAATTGATTTCTTCAGGCCTGTTTTTTGAGTACCTCAGCACAATAATAACTGCTGGTTTAATAATAGATATTATAACGCAATATTGGTGTAGCCAGCTTATATTATGTACACATATATAATGACCGCATTCTGACGTCACGTTACAAATATGTATGTCAGCCAGAAGAAGGGTAACCCGGGTTTCATATTAAGTAACTTAAACAAAATTGAGAACCTTCAGGCAGACGTTCCTCCATATCTTTTTTAGCGAAGGGATTTTCAAGGTTAATGTCTGCAATTCTTGTCTCTGCAGACTAAAAAAATATATTTCTTGGCTGGATGCAGGAGTGGGGTTTCTGAATTTTTATTGTTTTTCGCAAGCAGATAAAGATGTCGTTTTATTCTAGTGTATAAAGAATAACAGTCACATTTATTTCATGTTTTATATAAACATTGTAGTGAAATGCCCTATATTTTTTTATTATTTAAAATATAAAAAAATATGTTATTAAAAGGAATCAACCGATTCGACGCAATTGGGGTATTTGATTGGTCGCAGAGGTATTGCTAAAGGCTTGATGGCAGTCCAGAAGGTAACATTCCATGGGGTTTGATTTGTTTTTTCTACTGCCATCCTCTGTGCATGGCTACAATCTAGTGCAAAGCTGGTACACACAGGAACCCCTGTTTTCTTGTTGAGTTCTACAAGTAGTCAATGAGAACCCTTTAGCCACTGATTTAGCCGTAATGGTGAGATAAAAAGGAGCCATTCAGCTACTCTACAAAGTGTTTCAACAAAATTGTCCTTGATGTTCTGTAAATGAAATATTTGTTTTGTATAATATAAAAAATATTGTGGGCTTAACACATATTAATCCATACAGTCTTAAATGCTCCGATACTATTCAAGACTGACATTACATAAAAGCTATAATTACCAAGTTTAATTGAATGATTGATAAATAATATACATCCCGGTGGTTATTCTAACAGATTTATTTTATTGTTAGGAAGCTTTCACATCCCTTCATATCCTAACCAATAGTTTGATTTTTGAATAGATTCTATTTTTCTACGCCAGAGAGTCTGAGGCATGATCCATATATACACAGAACTGAGCCAAACACATAGACGTTATTTACCCCTTGAGTATGATGAGATGCATTTTTTCATCAATAGTAAAATGTGAAAAAGGAGAAGGAGTCCATTCAGTGGATTCAACATTGTTACATATATGCCTACGATGACGTAGGCATTTCTTATCATGAATTTCTTCAGCAGCCTCGAGATAAGTGTGATATGCCAATCCCCATTTTATATTATTCCCTTTCCTCTTATTTCAACTAATCAGTGTAAAAAAACCACCATCTATTCTTATGACTACTTTTTTCAATTTTATTTCACACTTCTTTATACCAATGACGAGTAAAAAACCGCATTGGTACGTATCCTACCACCACCGTCTGTGTGTCCGTGCTTCTTTTATATTAGACAAAAGTATTGATTGTTATTATTGATGTTTTATTTCTTGTGTTCATTAAGAAGTAGTAGTACTAGTAGTGAGTTAAGGTAAAATAGGAGAATGTGAGTGAGAATGATTACCTCCATCAAATGCATGAATATTATATATATATATATATATATATATACACCGTGCGGAAGCAAAAAAAGGAATTAACTTTAAATGTTTATATCTCACTAATTAAGGAATATATCGGTATTGTTTTAATTTTTGCAGAAAGTTCCAAATCTTATCTTTTCAACAAGATGCAGTTGAGTTATGTAGCTTGCTTAGTTATTGAAATGGATGCAAAAGGCAACGAGAGTCAGATCTACTCCGTGCGCTAGAAAGTGTTGCGGAGATTGTTAAGATTGTGGGAGTCAGCAAAACCATGGTATACGACACCAAGAAAAAGCTTGAGGCCGGGGACAGCTTGGAGAGGAAGCCTGTAGCGGTGGCCACAACAAAATTCTGACAGATGAGTTCCTGGTAGGCCTCTTTGCTGAAATTGAAGAAGATGCCTCCATATTGGTTCCCTAAGGGCCTCCGGGTGGGGGCTAAGGAGCACCTGGAGGTTTGAGGGACATTCTAAAGCCTGGATGGATGCAACAACCCCTGAATGCAATTACTATTGCAACAGGATGGAGCCCCGGGGCACAAAGCTAAAGCTGTGCAAAAGTGGTGTCAGGAGAATTTTGCAGATTTTTTGACCTGACAACTTCTGACCCCTGTCCTCACCCCGTGCGGCGCCTTTGGACCATGTAATCTGGGGCTTTGTGGAAAGTAAAGCCTGTGCAACTCCTCACCCGAGTTTTAACGCCCTGAAGGCCTCTGTGGAGAAGGAGTGGGCCGCCATGTTACAGGAGCATGTCAGTAAAGTGCGCTGGGCCTTCCGACCTCGTCTCAGGCCATGGTGGCTGCCAATGGTCATCATTTTGAAAATTAATTACTTAATACTGTCTTACTTTAGAATAAATAAAGTCAACCATTTTCATTAGCAATCAGAATTTTCCGTTTTTTGCTTTTTATCTATTATATATATCTATGTATATATATATATATATATATATAATATCATACTTGTTTTACATTGGCGAAAATTGTCGTTTTGTCGTTCGCCAAAAGTTATCTTTCGTCGTTCATTGTTCGTTTGTCGTTCGCCATTCTGAACAAAAATGAATACGGTTTTTTTTAGAAAAAAAATTCTGGAAAAGTGATGACGTTTTTTTAGAAAGGAAATTTGTCCCATGAAATTAAAATCTTTGTTTTTTTTGGCGCAAAAAAAACGAACGACGACAATAAGGAATTTTCCTTGTCGTTCGTCAAAAGCTTTGTCGTTCATCGTTCACGAACGACAACAAATGAACGATAACACAAGTCTGATAAATATATAGCACTATATACCGGGTGCGTGGTATTCCGCGGACTTTTTTTTGCGCAACACAAAGGTGTCCACGACGTTTTTCTTGGGCAAGTAGCTTTTTATTTCATAATATCATTTGAAACTATTACCATTTAAAGTTCATTTCTCGAAAATGGACCCTTCAGCATCAATGCAGAGGTTGAGGCGCTTCCTGATGTAGGTTTCATCCATGGCAGCCCAGACATCATTGACAGTAGATTTTAGGTCACTGATGTTGCTGTGGTAGACTCCACAAGCCTTGTTCTCAATGTGCTGCCAGATGGAGAAATCCAGGGGGTTCAGGTTCGGAGATGAGGGAGGCCACATTTCTTTGGATCAGAATCCCTTGGATCCCAGTTTGTTCTCGAGGTACTTCTGGATGGCCTTGCTGGTGTGGGCAGGGGCCCCATCTTGAGTCCAGATGTACCCATTATGCCCGTAGGTGGCCTCTAGGACAGGGAAGACATGCTTTACAAGGGCCTTCTGTACGTGGTGGCATTGACAGACCCATCAAACCAAATTGGAGGAAAGGCCTTACCATCTGAGCCCACGAAGCTTAGCATCATCGCCTTTTGAGGGTGCTTGGACCTTGGCATAAACCTGATCTCAGGGTCAGCACTCTTTGTGGAGGGGCTGATGTACCTGTCATTTCGCCTGTTTGTTTTATTTGTCCACAGAAATGTCTTCTCATCACTGAAGACAATAATTCGTCCCTTAAGATCATTTTTTATAAAATTCTTGATTTTTCGGCATCTATCCACCCTCTTTTCACGTTGAAGAGAGGTTAACATCTGCACCCTCGTCTTGGCCAAGCTTTTCAGACCCAAGTCCTCCTTCAAGAGCTCTCTCATGGTTTTTTGGGCACCTCCATCTCCCTGGAGAGCCTCCTAATGGACGTTGATGGGTCTTGTGCGATGAGTGCCCTGGTTTCTTCAATTTTTGCTAAAGTTCGAGTTGTCTTTGGCCTTCCTGGTCGTTTTTTGTCTTTGAAACTGGTATCTCCATTGTTCATCATGTCCCTAACCTTGTAAACAGTCTTCACGTTTATGAAAAACCTCATGGCGATGTCCTTGAGCTTGTCTCCAGCCTCAATTCTCTCTGCTATTTTCTTAAGGAAAGCCTCCATTTTTACCTTCGATCACCAAATGTTGTTTGTTTTTGTCTGAAGTAAGCTAGCAACAACGGTAAAAAACAGAAAATATCTAAGATACACTCACGCACTTCTCTTAAATTATAATTTGTCCATTGTCAAGTATTTTAAGAGTTATAGCCGTTCAAAATCACATCCGCGGAATTACCACGCACCCTATATATCAATATATATACTTGTATTTAAGCTATATATATATATAAATATGTATACTATATATATAGCTATAATATAAATAATTATATTTTTAAATATATGTACATATATATAAATATATATAACTTATATATAGCTATATATATAAATATTTATATTTATAAATATATGTACATATATATGTTAATATATATATAAATATATATATATATAATATTTATGTATATATAATATATATATAAATATTTATGTATATATATATATATTTTATTATATATAATATATATATATATATTATGTATATATATATATATTTATGTATATAAATATATCTGTATATTATATATAAATATATATGTATATATATATATATTATATATATATATATATATATATATATATATATATATATATATATATATATATATATATATATATATATATATATATAAGTTTGTGTGACTGATGTAGTGTATGTTAAGAATAAGGAAAAAAGTAACTATGGTATAAAATTGGATGTCTTACTTTTTCGCCTTGATGATTGATTAGGTGGTCTATCGTTTTCATCTTGATAAAGACCATATTCTTGCTCTTTGGCATCATCTTTACGTGTTAATAACACATGGGGAATTATTATCTATTTATCCATGTGGGTATTAAAAGTGTTTCTTTTTTTTTTTAAATATACACGATAACTTGGACATACGAATGAATTATAAAAATAACAAATTTGATCAAAGAATATTATTTTCATGGAATAAGAAAAAATAAACTATATTTCAATTTTTATATATATAGATAAGTATTTTTATATATATTAATATATTATAATGATATATATATATTATAATGATATAAATCAGTAAAAATGTATGAATAAGATAATATTTTTTCAGTTAATTAGTATACATTTTTTAGGCAAAATTAAATTACTAAAAAGTTGATACAATGATATTTTTTTGAAGAAAAAAAATGGATCCACTTTTTTCGTATTTGACAATTTCTCGTTGAAGTTATAAAATTAATGTATTTCCATTAATTATTTGATTTTATAGAGAATAATTAAATATGATTCAATTGTTGTGGTTGAGTTCAATGGCTAATTTTGTTGATATACAGTAACATACTTTAGATTAATCTTGCACATATTGTTGGTCGATAAAAAACGAGAGTATACACTAACTTCCGTTTCTTGATTAGCGTCTTGTGACGTTCTTTCCAGTTTTAAAAACTTATACCATCATAAACCTCAATTCTAAATGTTAGAATAAAAATACCTTTTTTACAGACTTGTTGACGTTCGCGAAAAATTGTCGTTCGCCAAAAGTTATCGATCGTCGTTCATCGTTAATTTTAAATTGAATCGTTCATCGTTCGCGAACGACAACAAATGAACGATAAATCAACAAGTTTGCTTTTAAACTAATCCTAAAATGATGACTTTTTGAAGAAAAAAAACCATGCCAACTATACTAACTGTAGCAAGAGGTCTATTCAGAATAGTTAGTGAGTCTTGAATGTCTTCATTATATACTTCACTTTCCTTCTTTTAGTTGCTTGTGCCGAATGATGAGTAATTACTCCTTTCATTGACCTTTTCCTATATTTTAAACCTTTGATTGAAGGGTATATATTTTGAAAGCCCTTAATTGAATAGTCCGTATAATAACTAAACGCCAAGCTTTATCCCTACAATTACTAAGGATGCTACTAATTATAAGCTTTATAAATATGGAATAGCTTTGGATACCCTTCTGCCAATAAAGTATCCATTGAATAATTACAAACATCAGAATAATAATATACCAAATCATGTCACTTCAACAATTACTTTTTAGTTATTTTTAAAGGTTCCTATCAATGTTTGTTCAGTATAAGATTGATTTGGGTTTGTTACAATGGGCTTTCCTAATCAATGCCGCAAAATGATAAACTTTTTCTGTAAAAAATGTATTTCAAGAAACACAAACTTAATTACATCATATTAGTACAAATTTTTCAATTTCCTATTGAACAATATCTTAGTATGAAATAATATTGTATAGATAATGTGTCATCAGAAAGCATAGTAAAAAGCCCAATAGGAGTCAAGATCAGTAAGGTTTTTGTCTTCAAACGCAGCATACATTATTTAATAATCTGCTGAAAGAAATGCATTGAAAGCCAGCTGATTTGCTATATTATGTCAGAATTGAAAATCTACTCTATTTGCGTTATCAAATAATTGAATATGTAATTAAATATAAAGAATGAAGCTATCCACATTCAAGACTTACTCTTTACTCCAAAAACCCTCCTTGAATTACATCGAATGAAGCCTCATTTTATCTACATTTCTTTTATATCAGATGCCAAAAAACCGCTTTTATAAATTAGGTTTAATCGTTATTCTTAACATGAAATTTCGAATTTATTTGGTATATTTGAACTCCTATAGATAGGTAGGGGAAAATAAGACAAAAAAATATGACCTGATTCACTTGTTAAAACATAACATTATGTGATAATTGTGATTCCTTGCGGTGTTAAAACAATTCACATGAATCATATTTTTTTTGCTCATAAATGTATGAAAATTGATTATTTATCATGCTTATTTATATACAAATTGAACCTGTTTCAATCACCTTTATATAATTACAAAAATAAGGGGATATAAGTGTATAGAAGCATGTAAAGCAGCTGAGTACTCCCTTAGGCAATGGCTGATAATAACATTTATTTATTCCATTTATATCACCCACTTCAATGAGTGTTTATGGTTTTTAGAAAATATATGTCCAAGGAAAGTAATTCATAAAAAGAAATATAGCAATTTTATATGTCAAATTATTATAATACCCTTAATTTTTCTAGATAATTATATTCTTCGCTTTTCGCTTCATATATGATTTGATTCAGGATATGAATAAACATTAAAACCACTCAATCAAACATAAGAATATCTTGTCAATCATGACGATCTTGGGAGGAAGCGAACGAAGATGTACACTCTTACACCCTTAGCTAATGTGCTTCTTAGTCTCACTTTTTTTGCCTATATGGTTCGTTAAAATTGCAGCTTCCCACTGGATATAAATAAGCATTATAGCATTAAAATTAGTCACTAGAACCTAGGATCTTTTTTTGCCTATATGGTTCAATAAAATTGTAGCTTCCCACTGGATATAAATAAGCATTATAGCATTAAAATTAGTCACTCGAACCTAGGATCTTTTTTTGTCTGTATGGTTCGATAGAATTGCAGCTTCCGACAGGATATAAATAAGCATTATAGCATTAAAATTAGTCACTCAAACCTAGGATTGTATCAATGAGGTAGCTGACCAAAAATGACCATCCCCTCTCGGGAGTATTCGAACCTGCACCCCCCTAACAACATTGAGAGTTGAACACGCCTTAACACGCACGGCTATCCCACCTCGTTTTATATTGCAATATACTTCCATAGCCATGGAGCTCCTCCACAAGAACTAGTTACACTTAAATAATAGATCCTGGATACATAGAGTTATTAAAAACAATATACACAACATGCCCCTATTGTTGTCGTTGCCTCGGGCAACGATCCACGTTTCTCAAGCTTCTCAACCCCCCCTTTGTTTTTCTTGTCCCCCCCCCCCCCCTTCCACAATTCTAGGCATTCAAATTTATTTGTACAAATAAATCACTGACAACAAATGGGGTTGTATAAATAATAGTTATATAAGGTTATATATTTATTTGATCTAGCACACGAATGGTATATTTATTATTTTTATTTTTAAATATTATCATCATTTATATATGTATTTTGAATTCAAGTTTTTTCAATAGAATATGAAAATCATAGATTATATTATTATGTGTGTGTGTGTTTATATATATTTATAAATTTAACAATTTCATATAATCTTTTTATTATTATTATAATAATTTGAGTACTTCCCATCTAAGTATATATATATATATATATATATCATTATATTATTCATAGTTACTTTAATAAATGTATATATATATATGGTTTTTATTAGAAAAATAAGTAATGCACTGATTTGTAAGTTAGCCTATAAGGCTTCTCGACTTTAAAAAAAATATTACTAAATCAATAGACATTCTCATAAAAGAGGGGGGGGGGGTTCTGTGGGAATTTTTACGAGAGGTGGGGAAAAATGGTTTCATGGATTGGATTGCTATGGTCCTTGAGGATGTCTTAGTCGTATGTTATGGCCCCTTTTAATTTCAGCCTCCATTGAGTAAACTTAAATATTTTCTTATTTTTTATAATATATATTGCTGAGATTTTTAAGTAAAATCATTTTAGGATCAGACATAGATTTAAATATCCTTAATTTAAATAAAAATCCTCGGCGTTAAAAATAGGAGTTAATCATTTGTGATCAATGTCAAATATGTACTTTTTAGTTTTACAGGAAAATAAGATTAAATCCCATATTACCTTGACCACAAGAGAACATTTATTTTGTTGTGAATTGTTGTGTCACTCAAAGAAAAACAAGATGATCATCCTTTTTTCCTTTTCTAAAGTCAGTTGTCAGTTTGTAATTAGTTATACATAAATCACAAAGCTCCAATGTATGCATTAATTTCAATCTTTAAACTCTATTGATAGATGTATGATCTCACTATCACATGTTAAAAAGGAAGCTACTGATTTTATTATTATTTTTATAGTTATTTTTGGGTGGCCAAAACGTTGTACGTTAGTAATTTTTCAAGGCAATAGCATTCCAAGGGTCCACTGGATTGGGGAAAAGGATACAGGGGTGAGGGGGGGAGGGGGATAGCTCAAAATGTCTGACTTGCCTCAAGCAAGTCTTTGTTTTAATAATAATAATTAAAATATCTTTTTGATGGATATATTTTTAAAAAAGAAGAACATTTTTGAATCGTCCTTCGTTTCTTTAAAGAGTACAATAAAGAGAGAGTGAGACTAATAATAAATAATGTCTAATATATATGCTTTTAAATTATTTGTAGGGAAATACTCTATTGCTGATAAGGCCTTAAGGATTTTTGGATAAATTTATTGCTCCTAACAATATGATAGGATTATTAGAAATGAGTGACTGACAGAAGGAGGAACGGATTGATAGAGAGGAGAGGAAAGGGGGGGGGCGGGTAATTGTGCCCCCCTCCTACTTCCGCAAACACACTTGCGTTCTGGATAAATGTAATAAATAATTCGTTAAAACGTCATGCAACACAATATACAGAGAAGAAGGGCTCTGTGCATCTTCATCATCATACCCTGAAGGCGTTTTCTGGGGAGACCTTTTTGAGTCGTATACAGATTTGTACTCATACCAAATGCTATAGCTAATTGTCAATAGTTCCGTTTACGCAGTTACTCACAATAGAAACAGACAAATTGGGTTTGCAGAATGAAATGATTTATTTGTGGGATTGAAGGTCTTTCTCACAATATATTCAAGGTAGTTTTCGTCACACCGTCACTCAGAAATGAATCAGCGACAAAGTGTACTAAATTAATTTATTTTTGAGAATGAATGGATTTTTACTCTTAACATAAACAAAAGTGATCCAAAGAGACTTGCTGATTTGTAGCTGGTGATATTCTGCTCCATTTCATGGCATTTAAATAAAAAAAAACCATCATACTTCACTAAAGAGACTTTTGGGTTGCATATCTTGTGACTGTTTCTAATATGTGTAGGAATCAATGGAATACAAATCGCTAGGCTATCTTAATGGACATGAATACGGGTGACTCGGGTTTTAATATATATTTTAATTTTAGTAATTGTCTGACTAACTGATTGGAATTGTCTTTTTATTCAAACATGATTAGTGTCTTGTTCCTCCGCATGATTTTCGTTGGATTTCCCGTTTTTCTGTCTGAGGGATGCTCCTCCGGGTGTTTCGGGTTTTTTCTTTTGGCTGTGCTTGTGCCCGTAGTTTTTCCTAAGTGCCAGAACGACGCTGCGGCTGAGTTTCCTGGGTGGATTCGTGAGCAGCCTCTCGAGCCTCTCCTCGATGGCGTAGCCCATGAGGTCCTTCCTCGTAAGGATCCCGTGGATCTGGTTTGTGGGCGTCACGACAGTCATGTGTCGTAGGCCCAGGGTTCGGAAGAGGATGTAGGCCCGGTGCAGGGAAAAGTGTTGTGGGACGCAGACCCCAGAGTCGTTGATATAGGGTGAGAGATTCACAAAGTAGTCGCTGTAGGTTTCCTCGTTGACGTACTGCTGGAGAAGCTCGTCCGTGGCGAGGTGTGGGGACTTTTTGGAGACTCGAAAGTGTGGGTGCATGATGTCCGAGACGTGGGGCATGCGGACAGTGGCGTTAAAGTCTGTTTTCCGGATGAATAGCTCGGGTCGCGTCATGAGGTTTCGTAGCTCTAGGCGCGTGATTTCCCCGCAGAAGGTATTTTCCAGTCCAGCACCAAGTGACTTGACCACGGGGAACCCGCAGTGCGTGCAGCCCAGGAGCACCTTGCAGATGCTGTGAACAGAGGCAAACATGTTTACAGTTTTGACAGGGGAAGACATGGCATCTTGAGCAGTGAATAGGTCCAGGTTGAGCACGCTTCCGTCGCTCTTGATGAGCATGGGCTCGTGCCCCAGGAAGGGAATGCACTTGAACTCCAGGAGGGCGTGATACAGTGGATGAGAGAGGAAGTCCCCCGTCCACTTGGCTACCATGATTGTGATCATGATTAGCAGAAGCTGGTGGATGTCGTTGGTGATTTCCACCATGATGACCGTAAGGGACATCGTGAGCCGCGTCACTCCCCCGAAGAAGGAGACGGAGCCCAGGAGGGCAAAGGCCCCGGGGTCCATCCAGGCCCAGTATTTGTTGTGCTGGATCCCGAACTGGTCCACGAAGAGGCAGCCCACCATCCGGCCGTATAGGCCACCGATGAGGAGCATGGGCACCACGAGCCCGCTGGAAATGTGGGTACCCGCGGACCAGCAGGCCATGAGGAAGTAAATGATGAGCATGGTGGACATGGAAGCGTAGCTGAACTGCTTATGGGTGTGCTTGGAAAAGAGATGGTAGACGGCCTGCTCGCCCGTACCGAAGAACAGCGTTGCGGACTCGGAGTAGGATCCACGGCGATGGATCATGCCATCGCCCTTATCGCTGGAGTTGTCCATGGGGGTATCAATGAGCTCACAGGTGTAGGCCACGACGTTGATTTCTGTGCGGGAGTCGTTTTTGTCGTTGGGAAAGCATTCGTTGCTCCGTTGCGTCTCGTAGCCCAGTGTGTGTGTCTGTAGCTCTGTAGAGTAGTTGCAGTCTAGCGGCGTGCATCCCAGGAGCCCCGGGAGAAAGATGTGAATAGTTGACATGATGGCCAGAATGAGGATAGGTTCCAGGAGCTTCACTAGGTTTTCCAGTCCCTTGCCCTTGATGCGCGACATGAAGCTCTTCCTCAGCTTGCCGATGACTATGTTGACGTGTGTGAATCCGGATCCCAGGATTCCCCCGCCGATGCCCATGAGGATGGAGGGCAGGACGGCGATGACGTTGACGGCAATGAGGTCCTTGGACGTGAACTTGGTTTTGAAGAGACCGAAGTCATGCTTGTACTTAAAGCCGTGGAAGGAGGAGTTGAGGAGGTCCGTCGTGAAGGTGGCCGTCATGCAGCAGAAAAAGACCTGCCAGGAGAGCTTGTTCTTCCAAAAGGAGGACACTTCCTCCATGGCGAAGAGAAGGCCGCCCACGGGTGCACCAAAGGCCGAGGCAATCCCTGCAGCAGCGCCCGCGGATATGAAGTTGCGTCGGTCTTCAGAGTTCCGGAAGCGGGAGAAGCAGGGCATGCTACATTCGAATGTGGCGGACTTGAACTGGCTCATTCCAGCGGCAACGAGGCTGCCCAGGTGTATCATGGGCCCCTCGTAGCCCACGGGCATGCCGCAGCCCACGGCGAAGGCACAGGAAAGGAACTTGACAATGAGGGTCTGCACTTTGAAAATGTCCTTGATGCGCGTTCCGTTGAGGAAGCCGATGATTTCGGGAATGCCAGAGCCGGCGGCTGCAGGCTGGTAGATCACGAGCATGGAGCTCACCACAAGAAATAGGAGGGAGTACCCGAATGTCCAGCACCACGCCGTCGTGAACTCCTGAGACTGAATGAATGCCTTGGTTTGCTCCCACTTTACCTCCGAGATGAGGTCGATGATTTGGTGGAGAAGGAAGCCCAGGATCCCCACTGAGAAACCGATGAGGCCCATCATGAGCCACCGATCCCAGTCAAGGCGGGCGGGCTGTTGCTGAAGCCAGTTGCGATAAACCTTGGAGTGCGGAGGAAGATACTCCAGGCTCTGGTAGGAGTTCAAGATCTGACGCTCCTCCTCAGTGTAATTGTGATTTACGGCCGCGAGACCGAAGGTTGACTTTAACGCCATTGTTGAATCACACTATAGAGACACGAAAGGTTGTTGTAAATCACGGCACAAAAATTATCACAAGTGATGGATGGGGATGGATAATTCCTTCATTTTGTTCTGCCACAACCCAATAAAAACTCACTTCACGCTCACTAACACACACACACACTCACACGAATACCAGACAAAATCCTGGAAGGGGTAGGAACGAAGGTAGGAGAGAGGGAGGCAAGGAAAACCTCTACAACTTGTTGGCCGCCTTTAAGAGTTTTCTCCCTTACATATTTTATTTTTCACCCGTTCCCCTTTTTTTCAAGTTTGTCACCCCCGTTGTTACTTTTTCCGTAATGCCGTCACACACAAAAAATCTTCTTTTATTAGAACCTGACCTAAGGATCCATGGCTTTTGTTTCAAAGAAATGCCACAAAGCTTTAACAACAACAACAAACTTTATTTATCTCTCGAGCCATCACTGCACGTCATGTTGATTGTTTCCTCAAGAACTGAACTTGAGAACGTTCCTTTTTTTATTTCGTCTTTCCTACCAAGGAGAAAATAATAAGAAAACTGGGAGAGAGAGCTCAAAACCAAGGCAGTAGAAGAAAAAGAAGAAGCTGGTTTCTTTTTTTTTTCTTTGCTTTTTTTTCTTCTTCGTGTTGTGTTATACTTTTTTGAAGGCATTCATACTTTTACTCTCGGTAATTCAACAACATCGCCTCTTCTATACGCCCACCTCTGCGTTTTACTCTTTCCTCTTATATTCTTTCTCCCCCAGTAAAATGTTCTGGGGAATAATAACTATTACGACGCTTCATTTCTAGAACTATTATACTACTAATCAAAAATTTCGCTACTAAAATCATAGCCCTCCAGCAGGGAACAAAGACTCCAGGCGATACGAAAAGAAATCAAAACTTCGATATTTGCTTAAAATGCTACATGGAGCTTTAATTTTATATTAACTACGAATATGTAGCATTGATATTATTAATTGAAATGGTTTTAAAACCTTTTTTTCCCTTCTAAAAAATATAATACTTATTCCATAATTTTTAACGTGAGATTAAAATATGAATATAATAGGTTTTAAGGAAGGGTTATATTATTAGTTATATAAAACATCCTCGATTAATTTAGTTTTCTTGATTTCTTGACCTATTTATCTATTTTTCACTCCCAATATTTTGACTTTTACAATTACGCCAGAAGTACAATACATGATGGATGTATTAATTCCTATAAGACATGCCTAAGATACAACCGATTCCATTCCCTGTTATTGATTTCTTAATGCTTAAGCAATAATGTGCTTTTCAAGATGTTGTAAAATTACTGCAAATTAATTGTATCGCGCACTATTAAAGTAGTTGCAACTCTTTTTTGTAAGTTATTGTAAGTCATTCGACCATAACTTTATATCATTATATAATTGTTCAAATTTGGCGTTAAAAATATATGAATTAAAACAGTCAAAAGTAAATTATTTTCGTACACAAATTGTAAAGGGGAATAAACGTTACAAAATGCGTATATTTATATATATATATATATATATATATATATATATATATATATATATATATATATATATATATATATATATATACAATATACTGTCAACAATAACTGTCCTCAATGTAACAAGCAAGCCTCCTATTCATTAGAAAGTATGCCCATTCAGAAAATGTTAAATAATTATTTGAACAATCTAAAGGGCCCTTATTTCCTTATCTCAGTTGGTCTACTTGACCGATAAATGATTATTTTTTTACCCAATCATGACGTCATTGAATCGTCATTTATAAAGCAAATGAAAGACTTATAACAAATCGATTCTTGTTTGTGCAGAATATTGTTTTAGCAAATTGTTACTATCAACTAATTATGGAAGATAGACGATGTAATTTAACTACATTTTAACATATTATCCAATTCCAATACAAAATATTTTTAAAGGGAACTTTGATTTAAAATATTTAAGTCTTAAATGATATTATAATGCTCCATAACTCTGTACAAATTATAACCGTTACGCTCTAAGGATTAGCCGTAGGCTTTCACACGAGGGGTGAATCAATTCCTATGGTTATTATAAAATACTATTAAAGTGAACTTAAACCTTGATTTAAAATATTAAAGTCATAATGAAAGAAGGTTCTAATAAGTTTATTTTCCGACTTTATAGTATCTATTTTATATTTATTAAAGGATAGTTAACCAAATATACCAAAATATTAATATTATTTTTTCTTCTGAAACTCGAATTACAACTTTAGTATAACTTTGATGTAAACCAGTAGGATGAAGCTTTCAATGTTCTATGGTTATTGATTATAATAAAAAAATATATATTTTTAATTTCTGCCAAAAAATAATTTTATATAAAATTACCTATTTTTTATTAAGGTTCTGAACCCAAAAATTAATATTACTACAACAATTTGAAGTTCATAAATCCATTAGATTGCTAGCAAAATAAAAGTTATGAAACTGTTAATTTGATGCTCACCACAAATTTTATTTTTAATGTTCAATAACTCTGTACAAATTATAACCGTTACGCCTTAAGGATTAGCCGTAGGTTTTCACACGAGGGGTGAATCAAGGGTCCATTCCTATTGTTATTATTTCTTTTTTTATTTATATCCCATCCAAAATGCACACTCATACACAGACACACATAGTTACCAAAACGGGAACTCAATGAGCGCCCTCGTAGGCATCAAGAGCTTCTTTCCTCTATTGTCAGCGGTGAAAAGAAAGAGCTATTTGAAACAGTCGTGTATATATGGCAATAGTTAGGTAGGTATATAATAGGCCCAAAGGGCCTTTCTAAAAGATACTTCAGTTTCATAGAAATATATTATGAATAGTATATATATTTTGATCCTGATTGTATGTTTTAAGTAATCGCCCTTATATTTTGTTTTGTTTTAAAAGTTATGTTTGTAATAACAAACAACACGCTTGCATGTATTTCTCGCGGTGGTGGTGCAACAGTTGTTGCGTGGGTGTGAGTTTTTTTTACTCTCCCTCCTTATTTACCTCCTTCCATTGCTTTCTAAACCCTGTATATATATAAATATGTATATATATATATATATATATATATATATATATATATATATATATATATATATATATATATATATATATATATATATATATATATATATATACATATTGTTGATATTCGCGAGAAATTGTCGTTCCTTTTTCGTTCGCCAAAAGTTATCGTTCGTTGTTCATCGTTAATTCTAAATTGAATCGTTCATTGATCGTTTGTCGTTCGCCATTCTGAAAAATTGGCGACTTTTTTTTAGAAATAAATTTCTGAACAAAAGTGATGACGTTTTTCTTAGAAAGGTAATTTGTTCCATGAAAATCTTTGTCTTTTTTTTTGGCGCCAAAAACGAACGACGAACGAAAAGGAAATCAACAAGTCTATATATATATATATAATATATATATATATATATATATGATATGATTCTTATTTCACGTTTTTCGGATTTGAGTCGGGCTCCCCTAGGATTTTACTTAAGGCCATGGAGACCATCATCTTGTGAAAGTTGAAACGGAATCGAATAACGTTAAGTGTCTCTTCAACGGACCCAAAAGTTATGTAGTAAACTTATGTAGGGGTTTTTCGATATTCGATCGCCTCTCATATCTTCAATATATTTTAAAATTTTAAGGTGTAAAATGTAGGTGTGATCACAAGGTTTCCAAATATTGTTTTGTTTTTATCTAAAATTATTTATATACAATATTTATTTTTATTGCAATGTTAATACAAAAATGAATGAGAATTTATAGTTTTGAAATAATAAAATCTCTGGATAATACCCCTAAAATGACTATTTCATAATTCTTAATTCTCAAGTATTTTTCAAATGTATATAAAATACAAAAACTAATTTGGTAATATATATGCAGGGGTTTAGAAAGCAACTTTTAATAAAGTAATAAATTGAAAAAATAAAATTGTTAAGAGTCAGATACAGATAATTTATTGAGGAAAAACTTAATCTAGCAAAAGCTTGTAAATACAAGGATATTGTACATTTTATTATAAAACTATCATTTATCTAAAAATTGGCCTTACTTTAATTATTTGTAATAACATTGCAATAAAAAATAAATATTGTATATAAATAATTTTATATTTATTTTATACCATGAGCAGTATTTCATTCATATATTGTCTTATTAATATACATTACATTTTTGCGTAGGAAACGTAATGCTTTTATGCGGAAAATGATGGAATATCATAAATTTTATAAAAAGCAATCATAACTTAATTTTATTTACTTATTAAATATAAATAGTTCCTATTAAATTATAAATTTTGATTTCTTTTACAAAATACTATGCACGCAAGATTGACATCTCCAAAAATTGTGTCTCTTCCAATGAGACCTCTCGTATATTTGAACACAAAGTTTATATGGCTTTCGCATGCTACTTTTATTGGGGTCGATTATAATTCATTAAATATCTAGTTACGTGCTCCTTTTTATATATTTTTTTTTCATGTGATACAAATAAAATAATATTAGTTATATTGTTTGTGAGATATCAATACAAAACGATACAGAAAAATGAGAGGTTTAAAATTAAAACTCTCAATGTTGGGGGCGCAGGTTCGAATACTCCCGAGAGTGGATGATAATTTTTGGTCTACCTCATTGATAAGAGATTCCTAGGTTCGAGTGACTCATTTTAATGCTATAATGCTTATTTATATCCTGTTGGAAGCTGCAATTCTATCGAACCATATAGGCAAAAAAAAAATCCTTAAGAAATTTAGCTTTTTTTGATGATTTACAATATGAATAGTTTTGAAATTCAGTTTAAATTGCTTGAAATTATACCGATGCAAGATGATATTTGAAATGATATAAAATAGGATGATAGTTGTCTGAAGTATAAACATACATCAAAAGCATATTTCTTTGTTGATGCATCCTAAGTTATTGAAATAATGTTTTATATTTAACAATTATAATACTAAAAATGTATTGTTTTTATGGTAACAAAGCTAATTGGAAAACTGTTATAATTATTTTTTAAATTCTGCAATAAAATCAGAGATATTTCAAATTGAAAAAACTTATTTATATATATATATTAGTGGTTTTTAAATGCGAAAAGCGGTTATTTGCATTTATGGCTTAAGCCAGTAAATCAGACAAACAAAAATATAAATGTTTCATATTGCGTATGAACTCAAGACTCTCCATTAAGGCATGGGTTTCTTAAATAACAAAATTTAAATTGAGAGGATGCATTTAACACCTTCGCCTATTGCTTTTCCTTCATACATCTTATTCCAACTGATTTTTTATTCTTTGTTATCTTATAGCCCGTTTGTAAAAGCCCCACCATGTCAAACTTCTCGGATCCTCCAGACAGTCCGCGCTATGAAACCCCTCCCGGTACGCCGCCTCCTCCATATGCCCTCAAGGGATTCAGCACGATCGAAAAATCCCCACCCGGCGGAGGAACAATGCATTTTCAGGTGAGTCAAGGAAAAAGTTATATTTTTTAGTCAGATGCTAAGATTGGGGCTTATTTGTCTCTATGAGGCATTTGTAATGAATATCGTTATTATATAATTAGATCGTATCTGTATGCTTTCATTTACAGCATGTGCGATTGTATAAGTATTTCATCATGGAAGTTACTTTGTACATATTTAATCTATCGTGTCATTTGTGTATGTTTTAGAGTCTTATGGACCTTTTGTCTCTGATTTTTGTGCTTGTTTGAACAATAAGCTCGGCTTTAAACCGAACTGCCTTCCAATGTTTCATAAAAATGTATACCGCCGACTTCCTCAAAAAATGAACCATTAAATTAGTGTAAAACAATCAAGATATACACTAAGAAAATGTAAAATAATGCAACGAAAGCAACCTTCTTTGTTCTTCTAGACCTGGTTGAATAGTCATCGTTGGTCGTGCAAATATTCTTTTGTGTTTTAAGATGTTTATTTATTAGTTAAAATCTATACAGTGTAAAAAATAAGATTACACTAAAAAGTAGGAGATAAAAAACACAATCTTAAGACAGTTACGTTAAAAACGAAACATAAATGAATATTATAATTCAAAATGACTGTCTAAAGATCCAACCATAATATAAAATGACTTATTAAAAATAATTTCTTATTCAATATAAAACGTTAATGTCGTCTTACTGTCGATTTGATCAGTTTGAGGTATTCGAGAGAATTTGAAGGAATAGATCTCCGGCCCATGACGTCGCAGATTTTTATTGAGAGGGCTGAATAACGAGCCGCTGGCCCCCTCATAATTGCTTTACAAAACTAATGTTCTCATCACGGATTCCATGGTTCACTAGTACTATTGAGTATGTTAACAATCTGAGTAGTCAATATGTAAACGAATACTCATGTATTGATGTATAATTGCCCATAAAAGAAGTATTAATGATGAAATGTAATTTTTGCAACATTGAAGTAAGAGGAGTTACTTAAAAAATCTATAAAATAATTTACTTTCTTTGTAGTAAAAGCAATCAATTATTTATTTTTACATCATACACATTTCCTCGATTTGGTAAATTACAACATCTCTCCCATTCATATTGTTGTGTACAG
Source organism: Caligus rogercresseyi (assembly GCA_013387185.1). Taxonomy (NCBI): domain Eukaryota; kingdom Metazoa; phylum Arthropoda; class Copepoda; order Siphonostomatoida; family Caligidae; genus Caligus; species Caligus rogercresseyi. The sequence goes on from CP045891.1 coordinate 18,789,115, forward strand.
TTTATAAAAAGATAGTCTCCTCCCATCAGAGACATCATTTTGGTTGAGTGACTAATGGAACCAGGCAGCATAGGATTAGTTATATTTCTTGTCTTCTTCTTCTTCCCTCTGGTAAGCTTTTTTCTTGCATTAAGTTTTGATCAAAAATTAATGGACTGAAACAGAGGGGGGATAAAAACAAAGAAAAAAGGGTTTTTGAAATCTTGTCGTTATTTAGACTTTCTTTTGGACAGACATGGAGCATTGTTTTGTATTCCGTCTTCTGTATTTATTTTCTGAAAGTAGTACTTTTTGCTTTGAAGAAAACATTGTTATCCTTCCTATGGATTTATTACGTAAATAGAACAAAAAGCAAAAAGCATGTTTGCAATTAAAACATAATTAAAAATTCTAGTTCCCCATTAGACTCGCTTTCAAATACACGCCACCATCCAATAAAAAAGTAATTCACTTGAACATTGTCTTTATTTTCCCCCCATTTGCACAAAGAAGACATTATAATTGTAACATCCAAAAATTATAGCAAAAATAAAAATTTACTCCATTTCTGGTTTAAAAAAGTTAATAACATACGTATTGGGTATATGAAGTCTCATATTATTAACTCTTAACTTCATTTAGTGTATATATTATTCGCTGTTTCTCAAACTGCTATACATAGCTAATTTCATGACAATATTTATATATATCATCTTTCATGATTAGCTCAGTGGTATGGTTTATTAGTTACTATCTTAGTTTTTTTATATATTACATTTATACGTTTAATTAAAGATTGCAAGTCTTAAAAGATGACTGATTGATTTAGTTCAGTAGATAAATATAGTTTTATTAGCTTACAATTATCTTTGTTCATTTTATTTTATGTGTAACATTCAAAATATCAATTCTTATATATATATAAGTTCTTGACGATGACTGCTTTATTTGGTACAAAAAGGTTTTTATGACTCTTATGACCACATGGTAATGCTCTTCTATGTATGCTTCGATATTTAATTATATTTGCTCATGGACCATGAAGAAAAGCAATTCATAAAATCACATCTGCAAAGTTTGTTAACCATCCCAATTTTTTTTCTGCACAAAATATACTTTTAATACTTTTCTCTTTAGCTAGCATAAGAATGATGGGTATTGGTTATTGAAGGATTGTAGAGCTACTTGAGTTTGCAATCTTTTGTTTTTTTAAACCCTCTAAATTATGGGTTCTCAAGGAGTCATCTTTTTTAAATGTACGCTTTAAGGGCTAAATCATGACGATGACAAATCGATTAAGTAGTCAACAAAATACTTTTCAAAGAAAATACCAACTAATATACATATATATTGCGTTTTCTCTTTATGAGACAGTTAAATATAATCATAACGAATAATTATTTAAAAATAATAAGTAGTTAATACAAATGGCAGGCAGAAAAGTTCTTATTTTTTTGCGTCATCATCCTTAAAATTAAAGAAATAGGCGTCAAGACTTGCTCATGGATTACACTATGTAACAGGATTTTGCTCCTGGGCTGAAATTCTAATTTGAGTCCCATTATTTACGTAGTTCCAAAAATGCCACTCAAATATCGTCCGAAAAAAGGCTTGGACTTAATGGCCTTTTTTGAAAATCAGGATTTTCATCATTTTTAATGGTTCACGCCCAGTTATCTTCGTGCAAAGTACGAGTAACCACAAAGTATTTATTTTTCTAGTATGTCTATGCATTTCAAATCAGTTTTATAATTTCAATATCTTGCGTACTATTCGAAAAAATAGGCTTTATATTTCAAAAAGTTGATCATTTTTTGTGATTTAATTAAGCGGCTATATTTTTTTGTTTCAAGCTTACTGACTATAATAATATATAATATATTTTTCGTATATGTCAATGCATTTCAGAACAGTTTTTGTAATTTCGATATCTGGGATGAAAGTAAAGAAAATATCAATTTAGTATGAACAAGTATTGATCAATTTATATAATAATAATCATGAGGTTGCTTTACCTTTAATTGTGATTTGTTAGGAAGAAAAAAAACATGTTTGTCTTTTTATTTGCAAGTTCCTTAATAATTTGAATATTTGGAGAGTTACTGTGATTTGGAAATGGGATTTAGATTATTTAAGAAACTCTTAGAGAATTCCATGAAGAAACTTGCAAATATAAAGGCAAACATGTTTTTTTTTTCTTCGTAACAAATCACAATTAAAGGTAAAACAACCTCATGAACATTTTCTTACTGTCAAAATTGCAAAATCATTTAAATTACGAATCAATTGAGGCCATTTGATTTTTTTTCTCCACAGTAAGATCTTTATTCAGCTTGAATGTATATATAACAACAATAAACATGAAATTGAATATAATGTAGGAAAATTGTGTTGAAAAATACATAACATAAATAAACATTTTTACATTTTTTAATATAATAAAAAATTGGCTATTCTATATCCCTTCATATTCAATTCTCTTTTTCTATCATTACATTAATAATCTTTACATTTTGTCTCCACAAGATGTGACAATATCATCCTAGCGGAGCAGTCTTTTCTGCTGCTCAGAAGAGGAGGAGAATAAAGCGGAAAAGGCCGTTAGAGGGCATTCGTCCTCTTATGAGTGCTCTAGATAGAGTCTCCTTCATAATTAATCATTTTCTGTAGACGCGTTATTATTAATGAAAAGAAAGAAGAAGGAGTTTTGTGCTTAGGAAAAATAACAATATATTGTGACAAGATAAAAACTCAGTGGATGTTCACATTATCTATGCCTAGATTAAGCTTATCTCATTTACTTATAGTTAATTGAACGACAACTGTGAGCACATATTTTATATGGAGGAGATTTATGGTAGATCCTGAGACCGAGAGAAATTAGCAGTGATCTATTGTACATCCGCTCGCTCGTCTTTCAGCCTTACGATTGTTTTAGGAATATGAGTTTACATATCTGAGGAGGAGGAGGAATTGAATGGCGGTGCTAGCGTACAATTCTGAATGTCTAATTATTAATACTAAAAAAGCCGTCATCAAAAGACAGTTTCACAAATTTTAAATAAACTAGAGGCATATATACACTCAGAGAGTGCAAACCTCCGCCGTCACGGGGTCCTTATGAGCCTTCCGAGGCGGATTTTTCACGAGTGGGGCGGCGTAGAGGGCGGGGGAGGGTTCCTCTCGACGAAAATTCCAAGAGGAAGACGCTCCCGGCACCCAATTTCACAGCACAGCGACATCTATTGGCAGAGTAGGCTAACTTGAAATATTTATTAGTATTTAGCTCATTTTGCATCTTAAAGAAGCATCAAGATGCCAAAATTTAATCACTTGTTTCTTTTGGCATTTCCAATAACTCCACAAAGTTTCATCCGAATCCGTTTCGTACTTTTTGAGTTATCCTGCTGACAAAGAAACAAACCAACGCCAGTGAAAACAATACCTCCTTCGGCGGAGGTAATTATTTTGAATTATAATGTCCATTTATGTTTTGTTTTTAACGTAACTGTCTTAAGATTGTGTTTTTATCTCCTACTTTCTAGTGTACTGTTATTTTTTTTACACTGTATAGATTTTAGCTAATAAATAAACCCCCCCAAAATACAGAAAAGTAGTCATGAAAAGACAGTTTCACAAATTTTAAAATAAATTATTTTGCTTCTATGTAAATTAGATAAGAAATACCTTTTTAACCAATTGAAAGTAAGTAAATGGATCGCCTTTTTAATTATTATAGTTGATGAGTTCAATGGTGAAGCATTTTCATTGAAGTTGGATAGATAAATAATTATATTTAACTGCCGTATTATATATATATATATAAATTAATATGTAGTGTATATAATAACGACTGAATTATATTTCCTCTAATCTGTGTCCACGTTTTAGGTATGGTTATGTTAAAATCTAGGTTTGATGGATGTAAAGAGTGGGCAAGTTATTTTTGTTGTATAATCTAAGCTCTCTGATTCGCCAAGATCACTTGGCAACGCTTTAAGTAGATATTAATATTATGTAAGACGTACACTTCATTTTATGCATGAGTCAATTATTTAATATATATTTTGCGTATGTACATTTGTAAATAATTTTCTTCATACCAATATATATATATATATATATTATATAATATATATATATATTATATATATATATACTATATATATATATATAATATATATATATATATATATATATATATATATTTATATATATATTATATATATATATATATATAATAATTATTTATATTCATATATATATATATAATTATATATATATATATATATACATATATATATATATATATCTATATATATATATATATAATATATATATATATATATATTTATATATATATATATGATAATATATCTATATATATATTCATATATATATATATATATACATATATACCGGGTGTCCGATTGAATTTACACACTCGTTAATGCTCTCTGTAGGTTAGTGATTGCAATTTGTATTTCCAATATTTCATAATTCTCCCCTCTAAAGTTTAAAAAACAACTACCTATAGTTAGTTGTAATCGGACCACAGATAGCTGAGTAAATGAGCTCGGAACGTGAACCGCGACTTCCAGTACGTGCACTTTTGGATTCATGGCAGACCCCACTGAGATAGCGTGCCAGTTGGGCATCTCCTGCAAGACGGTGTACAATGTAAATGCTGGGGAGTGGAGAGGAAGGTCAGATCGGGTGGCAAGAGACGTTGGACGAGGAGAGGTGATCAACGGCCCTCGAGGAGGACCCTCTGAAGTCATTGCGGTTTCACGCAAGGGACATGGCCTCCCCAAGTCCCACGTTGGTGGACCTCCCCAAGTGACGTAGGACACTGACATCGGCGGAGGAGCTTGGTGAGGTTGGAGAGCCACTCCTTGCGCCTGCCATGAAGGAAAGCATCTCCAACGTTGTCAAGCTCTCCTCAGGAACCTGAAGAAAGGAGATGTGGCCCCCCCAGAGCCCGGACGCCAATCCCTTAGACTACTCTTTCCTGGTGCAAGTCGAGAGCAAGGCCTGTACGTCCGCCACCCGAATGTGGAAGCTTTGAAGACCGCGGTGGACGAGGAGTGGAACAGGATGACGACGGACTACATCAAGAGGACGTGCTCCACCTTCAGGAGAGGAGCGAGGCCATCATTGCTGCTAATGGTGGCTACATTGAATAAATGTGATGTCCAAGGCTGTATTTAATAGAAAATATACAAAAAGCTCCAGTACTTTCCCATAGTGGGAACTAAGTCATGTTACAGTTTAAAGTGTTGAGTGTGTAAATTTCATCGGACACCCGGTATATATACAATGAATGACAACAATGATCTTTGCATTGTATGTTTGAACAGTTCGATTTCTCATAATTTATTGGTTTTCATTATTTTGATGGTAAATTGTGTCATTGCAATAAACTATCATAAAAAGATGTGATTTTTCCATTTGCATTCATTTATTATTTTTTCTATAAATATTGATTCTTGGATGATCAATATAATTTGAATATTTGCAAGGTTTTATGTAATTTACTAACTAAAATGAATCAAAGTATAATATTTTTGTGAGAAGCCCTTGTTTGTCATTTATGTTGAGCTTTGTCCGTTTGACCCCTTCCATCGGTATCATAGCCTTGGGTTTTACTATTGAGTTTTTGTTTTGGTCAAAATCAGTTTAAAAAACAAGAAACAGTTGAATTCTTCTCAGGTCTTTTTTACTTATTTAATAGGATGTTGGTGTGGTTGGTATTTCATCTTGGTGTTGTTCATATTTTTGTTATTCAGGGCCGGTTTGAGGGTATGCCCCATGTTTATGCTTTTAAATCAACATAATTAACAATTTAATGTATAAATACTTATTTATGTCCCTGCATCCCCATTTAATAATCCATTTATAAATTAAAAAAATACTCATTTGTCTGTTTTACAATAAAATGGAAATGGGTTCCAGACGACGACCATCATGCGATTAAACAATCTCTCAGTAAAATAAAGGGGTCCAAGAATGTTCACCGATGTACAGATAAAACATGAGCGTTTTTAATCAATGCATGGCTTCATTTTTCTTTGTTTTTATTTAAAAAAATTAATTTATTCAACAAAAAAATTGCCTCCTTTATGTTGTAGCAAAAAGTCCACATTTCCTCGGACCCTTATGTGTTTCTACTTAATTATTTTGAATTTGTTATTGTTAAGGGGGAGCTGCTTAGTTTGTCCATATAATGTGGTGCATAATCACTACTTTACCAGCAATGGCAACTTTTAATTGCATACAAATATGTCTAACTTATATTTTATATATATATATTATGCGGTAAGATTGGCTGCACACAACAGCATTCGTCATGCTTAGGTTTTGTTAATTGTTAAATGCGTTGTGAATTTTTTGGCCTTTTACCATTTTTTTGAAATACGGTCTGTATGATGAATAAAGTGCACACAAAATAAATATGAAGAAAATGACGTCATAAGATCCATTCTTATTTTTAACACATACCACGACGTGAATTGAAACATTGTTTTTTTTTAATTGTTAGTTCTTGATTTTCGTATAGTTTTTCTTATATGTCTTAATACTTTTATGATATGCAATCATTATCCCGTTTTTGATCAATATCTTATGTCCAAAGTCTCATTTTTATTGTTACCACTGATTTATTCCTATGGTTTTTTTTACATGAATGAATAGCATAATATTGTATTTATCTATTTAATTTATATTAGACATGCAGTTATGGTTGTTCTTATTTTTCAAATGTTTGAAATGTTAGCAACATTGTGAAATTTCTGTTTCTTGGTGATAAAGAAGACGACATACAAAGTTTGAACAAAATCGTCAACATTACGAGGTCGCGCAACGAGGTCAAAGTTTTAAAA
>CP045891.1:18796074-18825596 GCA_013387185.1 Caligus rogercresseyi
TATATGATATAATATATAATATATATATTATATATATTAGGGTGATTCTTATTTCACGTTTTTCGGATTTGAGAGTCGGGCTCCCCCTAGGATTTTACTTTAGTGTATAGAGATATCTTGTGAAAGTTTGAACGAAACGAATAATTGGAAGTACATGCTCAATGGGCCCAAAAGTTATGTAGTAAACTTATGTAGTAATTTTTTTTTCGCTATTCGATTGCCCCTAATGTCCTTAATTTTAATGCTATTTCAAACAATTTGCCGCAAAATGTAGGTATGCTCGCAAGGATTCCAAATCAGTTTTTATTTTTAATGTACATCCAAAATTCAACGAGAAAATTAAGTTTTGAAATAGCATTTTTATGCAAAATACCCCAAAAATGAACATTTTGAAACTTTATTATCTCGTTTGATTTTGATGTCAATGAAAAATAAAAAAAACTGATTTGGAATCCTTGCGAGCATACCTACATTTTGCGGCAAATTGTTTGAAAATAGCATTAAAATTAAGGACATTAGGGCAATCGAATAGCGAAAAAAAATAATTTACTACATAACTTTTGGGCCCATTGAGCATGTACTTCCAATTATTCGATTTCGTTCAAACTTTCACAAGATGATCTCTATACACTAAAGTAAAATCCTAGGGGGAGCCCGACTCTCAAATCCGAAAAACGTGAAATAAGAATCACCCTATATATATATATATATATATATATACAGTGTACCAGTAAAAATTAGAATTAAGTTTAATTGTCTCTGGCTACCCTGGGGTGAGCTTTAGTGATTTTTTACATTAAAAATTCCTGTAGTACCAGCCATGTAGAGTGCTTGTTAGTAAACATTGTTTTCACTCACTCTTCAACATGAGTCATGAGGAGAAGAATCGTGAGAGGATCGCGACCTCCTTAGGGCCAAGTGAACAAAAAAGATATCGGAGATTGTTGGCTGCTCTTTGGCAACATTTACAATGTTTCAAAGGCTCTAAAGGATGGAAAAGGTACTGGCAGGACTCGAAGCAGTGGGGAAGCAAATAAGAAGAAGACTGAGGACTCTCTGGGAAAGGTCAAGGAGACGGTGAAGGAGGATCCCACAAAGTCAATTTGAAGACTGTCTCGGACCATGGATGTGGGTACTTCTACCATGTCAAGGGCTTTGAAAGATTACCTGAACCTGTAATCTTATTTCAGGAGGCCCAGGCATGACAGAGGCAATGAAGGTCAAGAGGCTCGAAAGAACATAAAAACTCGCTCAACCTTTCACAAGAAGAAGTCCACTATGACAATTTTCTCAGACAAGAAGATTTTTACAGTGGACCAGGTCTACAATCGGAGAAACGATCGGTACCTTGCAGAGTCAGTAGATGAGGTCAAGGGAGTGTACAGAACCAAACACCCAGCCCAAGTGATGATTCTAGGATTCGTGGCATCTAAGGGAAGACCATGCCTCCATACTATTTTCGGGCAGGAGAGAAAATTGACCGCCATGTTTACGTGAAAGTCCTGAGATACCATGTTTCGCCCTGGTTGAAGGCAAAATACCCTATTGGCCACTATGTGTGGACTCAGGATGGAGCTCCCTCTCACACATCAAAGTTGGCCCAGGACTTCTGCTCAAGTAATTTTGCGATTTCTGACCAGCAAACTACTGGCCACTCTCAAGCCCAGATCTCAATCCCCTGGACTTTTCTGTGTGGGGCTTTTTGGAGAGGGAGACCAACAGCACTCCTCCAGGGCCAAATGTCTACCGACTTCATCAAGAAGAGCTGTGCCGCTTTTGCCATCGTGTTGATGCAGTCATTGAAGTTAAAGGAGGCTACATTGAATAAGAAAGATTGCCAAGATCTTTCTTTCTAACATTTGTTTCAGATACTTCTTTATAAAAGATCAAATAAAGTTTCTAGAAGTAGAGCAAAAATGGATTTACAATTTTCTAAATTTTGCTGGTACACTTGTATATATATATCAGTCACTTTCTAACTTGAAAGGCAAGGTATATAAGGCGGGTAAAAACGCTTTCATTGGATTACCCATTTATATTTTTATGAATATGACACAATGGTTTTGCGTGTTGGGATCTACTAAAAAAAGGGTTCAATGCCATGCTGCCATTAGTGAAAGACCTCGCATATCTGACTCTAGCCATTATAGCTTCCATATAAGGGGATACACTATTTTTAATCCCTTTAATTACCCCGAGTAGGTTTAGTAGTAGAAGTTAATAATTGCAAAACACATTCCATAGAGAGAAAGCATAAAAAAATGAATACAACTTAAAAAATAAACCAGATAAAAACTTGTGAAAACTCTTTAAAAAAAATAAAGTAATGAACTTTTAAGTAGTACACAGTAATAAGGATATACTTTAATAAAAATCACTATAAATTTAGAGCCTTCCTTATTAAAAGTATTGGGGATTTTAGAAAGCCAAAATACTATTTTATTGAATAAAAAATATGTTAGCAAGAAATGACCGAGGAAAATACGGCCTATGAAGGAGTGGCCAAAGAAAAATGGACAAGGAAAAAAGGACCTAAGATAGAAAAGGAAAATGATGACACATAAAAATAAATTTTAGCGCCGTCTACTAATAATAATTATTTATCTGTTATTTCAAAAATAATATTACTTTTTGCCATTAATTACTCAATTTATATTGGAAATAAAATGTGTACATTATAATTGTTGCATTCCACTCCAAACCTTGCATACCCATGTATTTGGACCATTTTTCCAGTGGTTATCATTTTTCTTTTCTATCTTGAGCTATTTCTTCCTGGGCAATTTCTTCTGGACACCTTTTTAAATATATAAATACCGAAATGTGAAATATAGCGATCATTCATTGTATTATACTTTTGATTAAAAGTGAAAGCGCCTCACTCCAATGACCATCCAGTTAAAAACATTCACAAGCTCGACCAATAATAGAACAAACATTTATTACGGTAGCAAAAGAAATGGTAAATGAAAAGGAAGTTGTGAAACAAATCAATCCCATTGGATATTACAATTATACAAAGATGAAAGTCAAAACAATTAACTATTATAAAATATGTGCATTATTTGAACGAATTCGGAGGGCAACATAAATATTGAAAGTGATTTGTATTTTATGCATGGAAATAAATGATGGGGATATGCACCTAGACTTAAAATGTATTTATTTACTGTGAGGAGGACCCATACTTTTCTTAACCCTAACCAGGCCGGGGGGGGGGGGGGGGGGGGGGGAATCACCCCCCCCTCCGGTTTTTCTGGGATATTTTTGTGGAAAAAAATAATTACGCGCCAAAATTTTATGACTTTTAAGATTGAAGTATTGCGCATCTTTTGATACCATTTTCGAAAAAATCGGACCTACCCCTACGGCGCGGCAGGTCATTATCATTTCAGATTATCATTTCATTGATTGCATTAATTGGAAATATGCATAAATACCGACTAATTTGCATAATTAATTACTGTATGCAAATTAATTTTACCTGTTCTGTGACATGTATGATATATCAGTATGATACTATGATGTAATAATGCTAAAGATTGATGCTAGTGGCATTAATTTCTGTTATGTGTATGAAAGATCACATTTTGATGCAAAATTTGCATATTTGAATAAATTAACATGCATAATTAAAAAAACCTTTGTTCTATGGTGATGAAATTCGTGTGGTTGTACATTAGTGGGAGACCTAGTTGTGTGCCAAATTTCACAAATTTTCGTCGCTCCGTTGCCGAGATCTGAGGGGGGGGGGGGTGGAATCCCCCCCCCCCCCCGGCTATAGAGGAGCCAAAATAACCGGCTGGTTAGGTTAAATGATTGATAATATTTCTAGATATTGTCCAACTTTTTCGTTCTGAGCAATTTATGTTTTCCAGGTCTTTAAACTACTCAATTGTTTTTTAATAATGCCATAATTATTTTGAATACATAAAATTTAAAGGATTTGAAAGTGTTTATGATTGTAATTTTTTAATTAAGATATACATATATATACGTATACCTATATAATTTTCAATGATAAATAATACTAAATATTGCCCAATTTCTCCGTTTCAGTTTTCCGTAAATTTCAAACTAGACCGCGTTTTTTAATAGCATTATAATTACTTGTATTTGGAGATTGATTAGCGGACTTCCAGGGATGAACAGCCGCACTGAGGTCTCGATCCGAGAGTATCCGACTAAACACGCCCCCACGGGTCTTTCGACGTGAGGAAGGTCCTGTTGCAACGCAGGTCTCCTCCACGTGCTGAACATATTTTCGATAGACATCAAACCCACAGTCTAAAATATACACAGGAAAAAAAATTCATGAAAGACGTTCTCAAATTAAATAAAGAATATGAGAGAACAACATTTTTCATAAGAAATTCCATAAAAACTTTAATTCCCTGAAAATAAAGATGTTTTTTTTCTGGTTGAAACGTAAAGAATCAAAAAAAAATATAATTGTCACAGGTAATAAAATCAAGAGATAATAAGATAATACAATTACCATGATATCAACTAAGAATAAACCATTTTTCAATACAACGCCGGGTCTGAATGGATAGATTATATTTACTAATATAAGGATACGTGAAACACGAACAAGCATATAAAAATTATATTCAGCAAATCGATCAACTATCTTTGATTATTATTGAAATAAATTAAAAATTGTGAAAAGTAAATACACTCATAAATATAAAAGAACCATTACCCGAATGAGCAAATAGCTTGCATTTATGAGGAAACTATTTTCCGTTTATCCATTTTATTTATTCTAATACTAAAATGATAATAATTAAATAAATAAATAAAAAATACTCTTGACAGTTGCGTTAAAATAAATAACATGAATGAACATTTTAGAACATATTTTACACTGTCTTATAGTATTTGATAGCCGAAAAAATAAAAATTATAACCGTAAAAAAAATAAAAAAAATGATAAAAAATTTCTGCAGAACATTTGAATGTGATATATCTTGTGCTTCTTTCTTTATTATATTTATTTTATTTTCATACCCTACAAGAAATATATGTTGAAGAGTCTCTTCATTGTAATAACACATTAATTATCTTCATGGATTCATCATCTCTTTAAATGTCAGTATGCATCATTCTATGTATCTCCTTCTCTTCAATGGATACATTGTGTTTTTTTTTTAGAAAGACATGCATAGACACTTCTGAAGGGCGTTCACGGGTACATTCAAATTAGGGATTGCATTAATTCATTAAACGGAATAATATTCTCTTTAAATAACAACATTTCGTAAAAGGCGAAAGATTTATTCGTGATGTGCGAAAAGCTTGAGTTTTTGGGAGTACGATAGCCGTGCGTGTTAAGGCGTGTTCAACTCTCAATGTTGGGGGTGCAGGTTCGAATACTCCCGAGAGGGGATGGCCATTTTTGGTCTACTCATTGATAAGAGTATCCTAGGTTCGAGTGACTAATTTTAATGCTATAATGCTTATTTATATCCTGTCGGAAGATGCAATTCTATCGAACCATATAGGCAAAAAAACCATTTTGGTCAATGTAAGAAGAAGAGAGCCCTTGGATGACCTTAAATATGAACTTCTAATCTAAATTTCAAGTTAAAATGGAAGTAGTACACCCCAATAATTTATTTGTACAGTTTCGAAAGAAAAAATGAGTATTTTATTGTAACTTTTTAATATGATATAAACAAGTGGTATTTTTTTCAACTCTTACAGAGGTAGTTAAACGTTTTTGCTGGTACTTTGCATCTTCAATGGTCTGTTTTTTTAAGGTTTCAGTTGGATTTATTTCCTTTGAATATTTTGCTTTCCCTTTTACCCCTGGTCTTTACGGGTGTAAGATCACATATATAGATCAAGCACAAAGATACTACTCACTAGAACATCTATATCCTTGGGGTCCAATGCCCCAGATCATGATTTGACTTTGATTACAGTAAGTGACTTCATAGTATTGCTTGAGCTCGAAGTTGTGTCCCTGGACTTGTAGACTCTTTTTGTTTCTCCCAAAGAGTTTATTTGACTTTTTCTCCTTTGAAACGAAGGTGGGGCACTTTTCAATGAGGGAAATGGCGGTTGGGTTCCGTGTGAGGAATGTCTTGGAGAGTATGGTGGCCAGGGAGGATGCAATGGTGAGAGAGCGCTCCGTGGCGTTGTCCAGGTCCTCCGTGAGGCTGTCCAGGAGGGGAATGATGAGGTTGTCGATCACTTGGAGCTCTTTGTTCCGGTTGTCAATGCACAAACGGAGCTCAAGCTCGGAGTGCCCGAAGATCCCTCCCAGGCCATTGTTTTTCTTCTCACAGAAAACGAGGAGCTGGGACTTGATCTCCTTGCGACACTTGAAGCGAACCTTCCAAAAGAGCTTACGAAGAACTTCCTCCTTGTCAAACTCCTCCTGTAGGGCTCTGTAAATAAAAAAAGATTTAGCAAGTAAGTCCACAAAAATCTGCTTTTTTAGTACATGTCTATTACAAGACCCAAATTTATAAATATATAACAATTGTGATCATTTACAATGTTTATTTGTGTATTTTGATGCTTTAGCAAAAGCTTTGTTTAAAATTTTACTGTTTGTTTTCTGAAATTAGTGGCGGCTTTTTGAAATATAGATTTTTTGGAAAATAAATATACAATTTCATAATTTTATAGTTATAACTTTACTGCTTTCGATATAATGAGTTTGATTTAAGTATCTTATAAAAATATTTATGTTTTATAAGATATAAAAGTATCTCCTAAAAAAGTCATATCTAAATTTATGCTTGAGCCCTTTTAATTTCCAATGGATGACTCTTAGAAAACATTCTTGGCAGAAGAGTCACGTTGAACAAAATTAAATTGCTAAGAAAAAAAAAGGAGACAACAGCTTGCGAACTCCTCCTGCCTTCTTTATCAACCCATTTAATATTGTAAAACAATGAAACTCAATAATCCAATAACTAGATGAGGAGGCAAGGAACATTATTTTATATGCATTGGCTTGCAGATAATAAAAAAAAGACATTTATAATTTATTCAAAATGTAGGCCAGATTTTTGAACATGTCAAAAAGAAATGCTAAAATGATTTTGTTTTATTATGAATCTGATCTAAACAAATATTTACATAAATTTTTTCCCATGAAACAAAAGCTTTCTTCAATAGTTTACATTAGCATATAATTATTTAAATTAAAATATGGAAAAAGCAATACCTATCTATAACATTGACAGTGTTGTTTTCGATTTTATTGATGGGCAGTGGGGCGCCGGGAACGAGGAAGGATGAGTGGATTTCATAGGCCCAGCGCTGCATTTCCTTGAGGGAACCCTGCTTGTAGGAATCCGTTATTAAGTAGAAAAGCTGAAAAACAAATCATAAATGAGACAATTTAAAATTAAATAATAAAAACACAAAATATTTTTTTATATTCATACTTTATCAGAGGACCAATTGGACACAAACAAATTAATGCCACAATTGCAATTCATAGAGAAATAAAACAATTCAATAAAAACCCTTTGGAGATGACTGGTTCAATGGTGATCCATTAAGATTTTCAGATTAACTGCAGTTATATTTTTAAATTGAAATATTAAACCTTCAATAATATTAAAAATTGATACATTTTGAAAATGTTAAGATATTTCTTATACAATTTAATGGAGTAAAATATGCACACACACAAAAACTAGATATCAGAACTTTAAATTTACTTGAAGGAAACTTTGGAAAAGGTTATCCTCATCAAAGGGTTCCTTACAATAATAAATATTTATATTTATTTTAAGGAATAAATTCAGTAGTTCAAAATTATTATTTTTTAATTATTAAAAAACGGCTTTTCTTAAAATATATACTTTTCTATGTTTGAAGAAAATACTATATTTAAAAAATTGAATCCATCAGTTTATAATATTTGGTCATTGTTTCACTCGGATTTTAATAAGTGATTCAAGTTGATTTAATCCTATAAATGCCTAACGACGAACTACAACTTGTAGTACAAGGCACACGTAATGGGTCTATATCATAGAGATAAAAAGATATAGAGAGCTTATTCCCTTCATCTGTATCTGTGTGTCCAATATAAACAAAGTAATTTATACTACGTCATCGTAAGCTGATCATAGAAAAAGATTTTATCTCTATGATCAGCGTCATATTACTTGTTTATAGTGGACACACAGAATACAGCTGAACGATGTTTCTCTGCTATTGAAGGGAATAGGCTCTCTATATCTTTATAGCTCTATGGTTTATATTCATAAACCCAATCCAATATTCTTTTGCTATATAATTAAATTTTAATCATGATAAATAAACATTATTCCTGGTAATATGGTTTGAAAACTAGTTATTATTATCATTTGTGAATCTTCTATAAGTCGTGAGGCTATGTATATTGTGTGCTAGTTAAATTAGAAATGAACATAATTTTCTTTTGTTTATTAATTTCAAATATGCTAGAATAACTATAATTAACGATTTTTCGAAATAAATAAAAATATGTGCGAACATCCATGGATTTTATTTTTACATCCACTTTAAGTGGTGTGAATGTTTTTTACTTAATGCTTCTTCTAATGCCCTTTCATTCATAATTTCAAACTAATTTCTTTTCTTTAAATTATTAATTAGTATAGAAGTCGCGTGTGGATGTACCACCTTATGAATGCAAGACACTGATTTAAATTCAGAATTCAAACTTTATTTTCTAATGAGACGCAATTTTAATAATGATAAATAAAATCAATGCACACTTTTAGAGCTTTATTGTTGTTTTTTACGAAAACAAGTTTGATTTTATTTATGTATGTTTTTAATGGATGTCAAGGATTGGTAAGAATTTTTTAAAGCATTTTTTTTTGACTATTTTTCATTTACATTATATACTAAAACTTTTTTTAGTATTACACATATTGATTATCACAATTGCCTTACCAGAGGAGCAGGATCCGAGATGGATATCACAAAGTTGAGGAAGACAGATAAATGCGCATGATGACAGAGAAGGTCTCGAAGGTTATTGAAGGGCCCATCCACGTCAGGGAATTTGTCGTCGTCCAGGAGTGTTCGATCCCCGATGACGGATCGGCGGGTGTTGTCATGATCCGACAACTCATCCTCTTCGTCTTCATCATCCTCCATGTTCAAGATCTCACCTCCGCTATGGAAATGCTCACTCAGAGAATAAGGGGACTTTAAATGCTTTCTTGAGTTAACTGAAAAAAAAAATGTATCTGGTTTAATGGAATTGCAGTAGTATGATATGAATAAGCGTTAATGCATTATAATTAGTTCGTACAACCTGTGATCTATAAAATAGATATCTCTATTATGTTTCATTTGTATTTGTCTCTGAGCACAATCATTACACGTACAATGCACTTGAAGAGACCATCTTTTTGACGCTCAAGTAATTTATTTCATGAGAACTATCCTTGGTGACTGAATCTACGTTACGAGACGAAAGAATGCGGAAATATTATTTTTGTCCTTTATGAGTGAACAAAGAATGAAATCAGGGCTTTCATTTAATTATAGGATACTGGCTTTTATATAAATAAATATCTTAAAGAAATAACAAATATATTCGCCAATGTTTGACATTATGTCTAAGGATTAGGTACTTATGTCACTTATCAGTCGTCATAATATAACAATAATAAATAATGGCTGTGAGAACTCGAATTGTATTCATAGATAAGATATATATTATCAATAAAAAACACTTGTTTTTTAAGCTGACGGATCACAAATATCGAAATTCATAGAATGTTGTTGAATTCTACGATTAGTAATAATAATAATAATTGTAAATTAATATCAGACAGATAAGAGAGCCTTAGAATTATTATCTACTCGAATTCATTTCTTGCTGACGGATCTATCGCATTCTACGATTAGTAAGTTTAATAGATAAGAGTTCTTTTCTTGTTTGTTCTATACAGCAATATAGAAACACACGTAGTTCAAATAACTACGCGTTTAAAGGGCTAGGAACAACTTTTTTTATTTCTCACTATAGTGAGATATATATATATATATATGATTCCAAATCAATTTTTATTTTTACGTACATCCAAAGTCAAACAAAATAATAAAGTATCAAAATGTTCATTTTGGGGTATTTTCCATAAAAAAGACTATTTCAAAACTTAAATTTTTCGTTGAATTTTGGATGTACATAAAAATAAAAACTGATTTGGAATCCTTGCAATCATACCTACATTTGCGGCAAATTGTTTGAAAATAGCATTGAAATTACGGACATTACAGGTGATCGAAAGGCGGGGAAAAAATTACTACATAAGTTTACTAAATAACTTTTGGGCCCGTTGAGCGGACACTTTCCATTATTCGATTTCGTTCTAACTTTCACTAGATGATCTCTATGCACTAAAGTAAAATCCTAGGGGGATCCAAATCCGAAAAACGTGAAATAAGAATCAATATATATATATATATATATATATATATATATATATATATATATATCAGAATTGACCCATTCAATTTATAGAGAAAGTTTAGATTTTTAAGCAACTTATTCAAAAAGACAAATCATTCCCATTTAACAAAATGCGTATGTATATCATATTCATGTTTTTAAACAACTCATCATTTTTTCTCCATATTGCATGCAAAAAATGAATGTTTGACGTTAATACTTTTTCAATATGACGCACTCACTTGGTTATTGTTATGAAATTAATTTAATTCTTCTCAAGACACTATTTACATTAAGCTAATATAGAATTTCATTGTAGGAAACCCATTTAAAGTCATTTCTGCATCTCATTTTAACAAAAACAACAATTTTGAAGAAGAGAAATGTATCCTATTTTAAAATTAATATTGTACACTAAAAACTCAATTTTTTACACTCCAACAATAGCCTATGCGTTCTTAATATCTTTCCATTATACAAGCATTTCAGAATGCCCTGAATCTTTGCAAAATATTGTTTAAAATATACATGTTTTGAATCGGATGTTGATAAGAGCAATCAAGTCCCCAGCCAAATGTATAACTGAGCATATAATGGAATACAAGGATGATAGGAAGTATTCTTTCTTCCACTCGATTAAAACAGGGATTTTTCATGAAATGTAATGGAAAAAGTATGTTTTTTGATGCGTGCCATAAAATTTATTTGTTATTGATATTAAAAAAGAGTTATTACGTATTTAAAGCTTAAAATGGAAGTATTTTAACTTTTTCATTGATTAATCCAATAAGAGTTAAGGGAGCTCGATAGCCGTGCGTGCTAAGGCGTGTTCAACTCTCAATGTTGGGGCGCAGGTTCGAATCCTGAGAGGGGATGGTAATTTTTGGTCTACCTCATTGATAAGATCCTAGGTTCGATAGACTAATTTTAACGCTATAATGCTTATTTATATCCTGTCGGATGCATTCTATCAAACGATATAGGCAAAAAAAAATTAAAAATTTGCTAAAAGAAAGACAAAAAATATAATCAATCTTTTGTATTTTATTTATTATTTATTATTATTTTATTATTATCTGTATTTCTATTGCAATATTGTTTTTTAATCATTAATTTTTGTATATAATGCTGCTAGATATTAGATTAGAGATTTAATTTTAAACTAAAATGTTTATATATTTTTTAATATCTCTAAATCAATAAAGTCTCTAAAAAATAGCTTTTCGGTAAACTGTATTACCATTAATTTTTGTATAATATCCCATCCACATTTAAAAGACTTATTTCATTAGCATTTTGGTAGGATTGTTTACACATCTTTGCATACGATTGTTCCATGATTTTTACACAAAAACTATATTTTCAAGGACTTATGCAAAAAACTCTATAACAACAGACTACCAACAATGAATCATTCAGGATTATATCCAGGGCAGACTTGTACACCTAATTGTTGTTATTTGCAAGAGTCAGAAACATAACTCTCTTTATCAACACTGTTGTTTTAATCATGATAACCCTTTCCCCTCCCCTTTAAAACAGCAGCATTACTCAGCGTTTGATTAGCTTCCTGAACTTCATCATACATACAATATTACAAAAAAGGAATATGACATCTGGAAACAAAGCCGTCCATAATTTATTATTCGACCTTAGAAATCTTATTAATCTACCCCATCATTAAAGTGCTATCACAATAAATACAATATATAATACCACAAACATATAACGAATCATTCAAAATTTAGCTAAAAGATCCGACGACGAACAAATTTGAATTATAAAAATATAAAAGAAAAATTGGAAGAGAAAAGTTGAATAAATTTGATTCCATAATAACATTATTCTTATTGTCGATTAAAAGCTATTTTATATTGTGACGTCATGATCTAAACCCTCATCAACAAAATTGGGAAGACATTAATAAATGAACGTGTTTCCAACACGTACTTATGAACGTTATGTCATACATCAATTAAGCCACAGAAACTACAATTTATATTTTTGGATCAACAGTGTCATCATAATATTTTGCAATCATTGACGACATATGGATGTGATTTATAAGCCTCTTGTACGCAGTAGATGGAGAATGTTGATGAAAATCAACGAAAATCACTGACCATTCTGATACATAGTATATAGTTGATGCTGGAGGTAATAAAAATACAGCGACGTATTTTTAGCGTATAATTTCTAGCGAATTTTTAGGTCTTATAACGACCAAGATATTCTTCCAAAAAGTATTTTAGCACCATTAGGTATTATAATCATTTTGGTGAATCGAGCAGTAGTATAACGAGTAAATAGTTGAACCCGACAGCATCATCAAACGGTTCACCGGTATCGTGTCCACCTGATTTTAACACCCTCTTGTTATTATTGTGCCAGTCAATGTATTAAAAAAGCATATTAATCGCTAAATGGAAGCCTTTAAGAAAAGATGGAATTGTAAATAATAAAGTGGAAAAAGTATCTGCGTAGTATTTAAATATGATCAGATTTACACACAATAACGTGTGGTTACACGAGATAAAGAAGTCTTCAGGACATGTTCCCAAGGAATGACTCAAAGTTGCATGGCCTGGTAGATGTATCCGATCCTATTGTTAAGATATAGGACTGTCAAATTAAAGGATGTTTTTTTTAAATAGCACTCTTAACAATTTACACCAGCTAAAATCAAAGCGTCCTATCACAAGTCTCTTGTCGATGTAATGACATTAAGTAATGGCGGGTCATAGACATATAAAGACATAGAGAGCTTATTGGATTCCTCAGAAAAATACGTCATAGTGTCCAGAATACAGCTGAAGAATGTTTCTCTGCTATTGGAGGGAATAAGCTCTCTATATATTATATCCCTATAGGACCAGTTGGTAACCCATTTTGTAAAGCATCACCGCTTCTACATTATATTGTGCTGATTAATATATATATATATATATATATATATATATATATGTATTATATATATCATCCCCTTATATTTTTCATTTGATGAGTCAAATTAAGGCAATACTGGAGACACAAAAGTGTGTCACTCTATTTATGCACTCTCATGGCACTTGCCTCCTCCCTCTCTTTAGCCTCCACTCCTCCTCCGCTGTTCATGAAGCGAGGACATGATCTCGACGGATCTTTTCCCGCGTGGATCTCCGAATGATGGCTCCCTTTCGCACAAAGAGACTCGTGCTACGACGCTTGACCCAAGGGTCATCATCACTTTCCTCCTTGAGCGGCGGCGGACCCAAGGAATCATTCATGACACACTCAAAACTCACTTCCTTCCCACCACCACACAATATAAAGAGTCTTCTTCACCCCACCACTTTACTCTTTCTTCCTCCTCACTCTTTTCAGAGTTCCTCTATTGCAGGCAGTAGCACAGATACTGCTAGCAGGACTAAGGAGTCACACACTACTCTAATCAACGACATCATCATGATAAAGGGCCACCACTAACACTATGGCGAAATATAAACGCTCGCTTCTCGTCGTCTTCCTCCTCCTCTTTCAAATCATCAATTTGAATCATTATGAGCAATATATATTTATCTTTACGTCGACTACTACTCACTATTACATGATGAGTCTCCTCACGCCAGAAGGCTAGCTACGTAAAGGAGCATATCAGGAGCAGCAGCTAACTATGAGCGCCTTTAAATGGATGAATTCAAGATAAAGGGTTCAAAGGAGGAGGGATTTATTTATTTATGATTTTGTTTAGAGTTTCTTTGCTTGAATTTCTTTATGGATTATAAGTAGTTGTTTCTGTCATAACCAGGGCTGTAGGAATCTGGTAAATACACTTTCTGGGCATAAACGACCTTTTAACGCATATAACGCATATTGGCCTTTTTATGCATATTTATCGCATATTTTGAGGAGTACATAAATATATATATATATATATATATATAGGTTGTTCTTATTTTTCAAATGTTTGAAATGTTAGCAACTTTGTGGATTTTCTGTTTCTTGGTGATAAAAGAAGACGACATACAAAGTTTGAACAAAATCGGTCAACATTACGAGGTCGCACAACGAGGTCAAAGTTTTAAAAATTTAGTAAAAATACAGTTTTCCACAAATTTCTTCAAAATGGTGGACGTTACAGACTTCAATAATAATTATTAATTTAAAGGAAATCTAATTTACTACCAGACGTATGTTTGATGTTTTTTAATAAAACAAAGTTTTCAGTAAAAACAAAGCAAGAAAGGGAGTGTGTATTGTTAGCTTATTTCATAGCTTTTTTGTATCAATTAACTCACTCGCCTGTAGAAGATGACTTGTTCGCTTCAGAGTAAAATAGTATTTTTAAGTTTAGTAAAGCTTTAGATGATAAATCCAAAAATGACCTTGGTTGCATTCTATCAATTCAGAATTCAGTACTGCAGGATCAAATCTTGTTTGTTCTTGGGGATGAGACAACTGTCAGATGTGGCAGAGCCATGACTGCAGTCCTCTCTGCATTATATATAATATATATATATATATATATACATATATATATACATATATATATATATATAGCCATATACATATATGAATATATATATATAAGAACGGCTGCATACAAGGATCAAATCTTGTTTTTTCTTGTGGATGAGACAACTGTCAGATACGGCACAGCCATGACTACAGTCCTCTCTGGGCCCCTCGATGGACGCTTCAAGGATCGACCCTTCCTGTTGGACCTGCTTGACTTCCATGCTGCCATCAACCAAAACATTCAACGGCCGTGACATGGGCACTCTTCAAGGTGTTTGGTGAAGATTTTGACTACAACAGTCTACACCTGCTCATCACTGATTGAGCAACTTACTGTCCGAAGGCCGGTCGAGGTTTGAAGGAATCTTACCCAACATGATGTATGGCACCGGCATCTGTCACGCTCTCAACAGGGTGGCTGAATTGGTTCGTTACGAATTTCCTCTAGTGAATGAACTGCTCTCTGATAAGGTGTTTGTGAAAGTACTTCGACGCAAGAAGGCCCTTGCCACTTCCGGGCAAGTTCCTCCTGTCCCAGAGCCTTGCCTGACCAGTTGAGGAACTTGGCTCGAAGCGGCATTCTACTACTGCGACCATTTCAAGGGGATTGGAGACTTCATAGAATCTCTCACGACGACAGCTTGACATTTGTCAAAGCCAAAAAACTGTTCAAGGACCCAAAACTGCCGGGTCAGCTGTTATTCATCAAGGGCTACTTAACTCAACAGGTAAGCGCCATTTCAAGCCTGCAAGAGCACCTTCCACTGACGGAGAGCATTGGAATCCTTGAGAGGGTGCAGATGCAGCTGACCGTTGCGCCCAATTGCCAGCAAGTTGAACAGTGTCCTTGAGAAGAACCGGGCTTCGAAAAAATTAAATTCTACTCCAGAATTCTGAATAGAAAGACATTGGAGCTCAAAGATGATCCCAAATTGCCGTTCCTCTTCTCGTGCGCTCCAATTACCTCTGTGGACTGGAAAGGGCCTCCTCCAAACTAGAGTCTCTTTTGTCAGACTAGCGAACCAGTCTGCCAGAGAGGCATGTAAAAGATATGCTTATTCTTCAGTGGAACAATGATTACAAGATATAATGTTGATTTATTTAGAATATACATTATTTTTCCACATATTAGGTTTTTTTTTTGTTGCTTATTTAACGTTTTTTCGCTTATTTTTCCGCATATTTAGTTATTTTTTCCCGCATATTTCTGGGCATATAGGGCATTGTTTTTGTTCCAAATTCCAACAGCCCTGGTCATAACATATAAGTTATTTCTAAAGCATTTTTGGGATATCTGTTATGTATGGTAATAGAGGTTTCGACTGGTATATAGATATCACTTTGATGTGTTTCGATACTAAATAGTACCCACCTCATCGGAACTTATAATTTATATTAGACTCAAATGTTTAATATTAAATTGAATTTTAGTTGCTGCAATATGTTTCTTTTTTTAGATCATATTTGTGATAAATTTAACTGCCTGGTATATATATACATATATATTCATGATATTGGTACTATTGGGCCGTGCAAAATTATTTACCATTAATAATGTACTTTTTAAGAGGTTTCGTGGCTACCAATATGATTGTTTTCGTATTTTTACTGTTCAAATAAACAAAATCCTTACTGTGAGAGCGTAACAACTTCCACACGTTAGACCATGTCCAATCAGGAAACAAGGAGGATCGAAATTACAGCCCCTCCTCCGAGCGGGAGTGCCTCATAACAACATTCAGGAACAGGTTGGGGCCTCGTTGAAGACAATTTTACAACGTTTCCAAGCCCTTGGAGGCTGGGGGTGATCTCAAGCATTCACCTGGTGCTGGCAAGAAGCCCACTGTCTCAACAAGGCAAGTAAAGGCAGCGTTCAAGAGGACCCCCAACAGGTCCATTACCGGCATGGCCAGAAAGATGGGAACGTCTAGATCAACTGTTTCAAGGGCATTGAAAAGGGCTGGAGGAAAGTCCCTGAGGCGTACTGAACGCCCTCTGCTAACTGAACGTCAGCGAGAAGTCAGACTTGAACGTGCCAAGAAAATCTTGAATGATATCAAAATCTCATCTGGACGCATCATCATTTTTTCAGATGAGAAAACTTTTACAGTCGATTCTGTTTTCAACAGGCAAAATGACCGTGTTGTGAGCTTTGGAGATGTGCAAGATAAGCACAGCTTTGTGGCAACAACAAAACACCCTGCTTCGGTGATGATGTTGGGTCTCGTGGCCTCTAACGGGAAGGCCTTGAAGCCGGCATGGTTCTACACACTGGGTGCAGATTAACAGCGGAGGATTATTTGAAGATTCTGGCGTCCAAGGTCCTTCTGTGGATCAAATCCATAGTCGGCAACTCTCCTTGGGGTTTTCAACAAGATGGAACACCCGCCCACGCTTCCAAGAAGCTCAGGAGTGGCTCAAGGACAACATGAACTTTTGGCCCAAGGACTACTGGCCCCCTTAGAGCCCAGATCTGAACCCACTAGACTTCTCCATCTAGGCACACGTGGAGACGAAGGCCTGCAAAAACGACACAAGAACATAAATGCCTTAAAGGCTGCTGTCAACAAGGCCTGGGCCTCCATGGACGCCGATTACATCCAGCAAGTCTGTGGCAGCTTCAAACGTCGCCTGACCAGTGTCATTGAGTCAAATGGTGGCTACATTGATTACATTTGATCACAAACTATTTTATTATTCTAAAATGTATGAATAATTGTTTCTCAAGTCATTCGAATTGTCGTTATTGTCCGCGATATGTTCTGAACAAAAATCGGTAAATAATTCTGCACGGCCCGGTATTTTGGTGATTCCAAATCAGAAAGCGCTCCTCTCTGCACAAAAACCAGTCTCAATACATTTTTAGTCGATAGTCAAGGTGACTACTTTGCCTCCCATAAAGAAAAGATTGAACTATACATTCAATGACGTCAGTCAGATTTATAATCAAACATTGCATTTCATCTCTCATCAAAATAGTAATATGACATGCTTTTGAACATGAAACATAAGTGTTATGAAATGGCTGGTCCGGGAGTGTTTATAGACATTTGTTATGACACTTCAACTTCGAAATCAATTCCGAAAAATTATACATCAACGAGTGACTACGTGATGTTCAGGTTAGTCAATTATTCAACTAGAACAATACCTATATAATCGTCACTGTCTCGACTGGAAAATAAGGAAAAATAGACAGAGCCCCTATGATATAGCCATAAGAGAAAAGGTTCTGCTGGTCGTAAAACGATGTTGATACTCAGTGGTAACATATAAGTATGTTCTATTTCCACACCATTTTTATCTATATAGTATGCAAGCAATAACTTGTTCTACGTCTTTGAATGACTCTGGTTTCAATATGATAAAAACAATTCGACTGTCAGTTCCGAATACATCAACCATAATTAATTAATTCCTTATTAAGAGGTCTGATATATTTGAATTATATTTTTTTTGCCTATATCGTTTGATAGAATTGCAATATCCGACTGGATATAAATAAGCATTTAGCGGTAATCTATCGAACCTAGGATCTTATCAATGAGTTTGACCAAAGTTGATCTTCCTCTCTCGGGAATCGAACCTGCGCCCCATAACGTTGAACACGCCACGCTATTTATTTAAAATATTAATTTTTTGCCTTCATAAGCAGTTGTTAGCAATGGATTTCGGAAAAGTGGGATAAAATAACAGAGAGTTAAAGCACCAATCATTGAAGATAAGTTACCACTCTTTAAGTTATAAGATTTAATACTAGAGTGATTACGCTCCTGAGTAAAATTTCAATAGTGCCCTTCTCGAAGTTTTTATTCAAAGGATCGCTACATCACTACTCACTCAAACAGGTATTCTCATTTTTTATTATTGAATAATGCATACATACCTGTAATTAATACTTTGCCCCTATAAATAAAAAACTCCCAACTATTATAGTAATTATATGCATTATCATAAACTAAAGCTCCACACTGAGCGAAAATTTATCTTCACTCAAATTAACTTCGTCTTAAATTAATAGGGATATCATTAAAAACAAGGCCTGAGACACAACATCAAACCCGTTTATATGGATTAATTTCATGGAAACAGATGTAAGCTGGGCAGCAAGCATACAAGAGAAAAATTATTTTTAATAAGTACTTGCAGGACGAATTAAGCTGACTGCAAATAAGTGACTGAGGAATGCAAATAAGACATTATTCACTTGAGGACATACTTATATATATATATATATAATACTAAAAACTTGAACTAAAAAACAATATGTGTATTATAGAGAAGAGTGATTTGATAATAATAATAACTAGAAGCACTCTGAGAGTGCAACCTCCGCCGATCCCCACCAATGAATCACTTGGTCTTTTTGTCATTTCCAACCCTTAACTCTACAACCTGCTCTTTTATTGTTTACACTCTAGAGGTACATGGAAAGAAAAAGAAACTGACGTCATCAAAGAGGAGAGCACAGCACAGCGACATCTATTGGCAGAGTAGGCTAACTTGAAATATTTATTAGTATTTAGCTCATTTTGGATCTTAATTCTGCACTCAGAGATGCCAAAATTTAATCACTTGTTCCTTTTGGCATTTCCAACAACTCCACAAAGTTTCATCCGAATCCGTATCGCACTTTTTGAGTTATCCTGCTGACAAACAAACAACCAACAAACAACAAACCAACGCCAGTGAAAACAATACCTCCTTCGGCGGAGGTAATAAAATCAGAAGAAGCACTGTTGCACAAGGAGCAAACATTGATTTTGATTAAGGGGGAATTTCCTTTTTAAGAATCACGTGGTGTTAAGGTTTGGGAACGTGATCTTAATATACATTTATTAAGAAATGATTTCTTCTCTTCACGATAAACAAACGCAAATCAAAAAATCCATTGACAACATCGTAATATTAAAAAGATACACTCTCATGGTCTATTGGACTTTGGCTCACGTTTCCTCTATAGGCTGCCTTATTAAGACAATTTAAAAATATATATTTAATCCTCATTGATATAAAACTATACATCCAAAAGTTGATACAAAGAAATTAAACGACCCTTTAACACCATTTCTTTTGGTGATAAAACAATCTTTAGAAAAAATATTGATTGTCTTTGTTAACATGAATATTGATAATAAGTTAATATCAACGATCTTTCAATACAACAGTCATCATTGGCCCTGAGAAGAACAATTCTATTGATGTCATAGATATTATAATGCCACAATATATACTAAGTGGTAATCAATGATTCTCTTATTAAATCAGGCACTCCAGCTGTTTCTAAACATTTAAATTGCCTTGAAAAAAGTTAATACAAATACTATATGTGCTTGAAAGATCGAAGCTCTACATAAACACTATCAAAAGGGTTTAAGAAGTCATCGTTCATTTTTAAACCAATCTAATAAATGATTTGCCCTTTTATATAAGGTTATTCTTCAGGGCAGTAAATATGAACTACAATCTTCCTTTATGTATTTTGGCAACTGCCCTGAATAGTTTTACTCTGTTTCTGTATATAATTTTAGTGTATTTTATTTTACACTGTGTAGGATTTTGCAGTTAACCGATTAAAATGTTTTTACCCGAAAAAAAAAAGTTTATAATATCGTCAGAATATCATGATCCTCTCGTTACATAACCACAATTGATGTTCCTAATTATGAGAACAATTTGACAATACACTGATGACGTCATATTGGCGCATGAAAGGCGTCATATCAAAAGGGAACATACAGCGAGAGCGTTTCGATTATTTTAGTTTAGTAAAAAAACATTTGAGCATTTCCTTACCCCTATTTTTAGGGTAATCTTAATATTTAAAATGTGCATTCAGAACTTATGTTGATATAAAAGTGTGTTATTGATCAGTAAACCAAAATATGTTTATAAGAGCAAAGGCTATAGAGGGGAAATAATAGGAGGTAACTGCTATATGATTGTCCTAAGGGAACAAACATAAAACTCTTAGAACACCAGGGGGTTTTAAAATATAAAAATAGAGTCCTTTGAGGTGTCGTCGTCTATAATTGTTATATTCTTCTTTCTTGGAAGTTGTTACGTTGTTATTGTTATTAAGGGAGAAGGGATTTAAAAACCCAGAGGTGGTGCTTAATTTATGACCAAGAAAGAAAAGTCCTGCCATAAACATATATATATATATATATATATATCTTTAAGAAACAGCACAAGAAGAAGGAGGAAGAAACCATGTAGAATAAATAAAAAGTTATGAGTCCTATCAAAGTGGTGGGGGGAAGGTTTAAAAAAAGCAAATGTATAAATAGAATACTTTTTATAATAATAATAATAACATTATATAAATCAGGCCCAAAAGAGTTTTTCAGTGCTTTTTATTATTTTTTCTTCCTTAACATACACACAAATATATATATATATATATATATCTTCATTCCAACAACTTTCTACGTTATAAAAAAAGTATTTTCTTCTTTTATTATACCACCCAACACCCTTTTGGCCGATAGGGACAATTCTCAAGGACGGCAATTTTATTTGAGTCTTAAGAAAGCAAATGACTCCAACTTACTTAAGGGAAAGAACCTTAAAATATATATGTAGGCATAGTATGGAGATATATTAAAACTGTCTCTCTTCGAAGAGCAACGCCAGCTGTCGAGATATCATTGTATTATTAGATAAGGTGAGCGATAAAATATTATTATGCCACCAAGCTAAAAAAATGCATTATTGTAACTATATATATATATATAATATATATAGGTGAATAAAGAGAAGGGACGTAATGAGGGCTTTTACCTCTCATAATTAATGTATGACGTCATAAATGGGGGAGTAAATAATTTACATTATGCAGTATATGACGTCATCATTAAAGTTATTTCAGTTGAAAAATAATCAACTATCTGCTGGAGTAAGAGGTTAAGTGATGTGCTTCAATAGTTGCAGCGTGTATTAGTAGTAAATACATTCGTAAACAATTATAATATGATGGATGCCAATATACGTGACGTCAGCATTAAAGTTATTTCAGTTGAAAAAATAAACAACAGTCTGCTCGAGTAAGAGGTGAAGTGATGTGCTTTAATAGTTGCAGCGGTTGTCAGAAGTAAATACATTCGTACACAATTATACATAAGACGGCTCCCAATAAACTTACAATAATTAAGTCTTTTTTATTGTACATGTATTTTATTAGTATATAGACCATGGAAGGAAACAGCATGTGAGCTAGATGTTGAAGCAAGTCCTGATGTCCAGGAGTCTCTAACTGATGGGCCACTATCCGGACCCGGACTTCTAACCATTAAATCATTTTTTCTGTCATATTCTTTAACAACTAGCAGAACAGTGCTAGCTAGTGATGATTGATATTATTGAATATTTTCGAAACAAATTCGATTTAACGGTCCGACATGGATTACATGCAGACACGGAATCAAGTTCAAGAGACTCTTACAACTTCAGAATCTTATATTATATTCAGAAGAATATATCTCTGGAAACATTTTAAAGATGCATTTACATAATAATTTTTATAAATCATGTGTTTTTTAAACCATATTTCAATATTAAATGTCTTTCTCCTTTTAGTCTATATATAATCAGTGGTTATTTTTATTGATTGTTAAGAATTCTATTAACTGATTAAATAAATTTATGTCTCCACTTGGGATTTAAAAAACCCTTTCAGAATCGTGGATAAAAATTATATTGCAATTTAGACATTGTGATGTCATGAACAGCTAATTTATAATTTTATGGAATTATATTTTAGTTAAAGACCCCTCCTGTAGGTGCTAGTGTATATTTCCTTGGACTCGCGTATAAAGACCTTTACAGCCACGTTCCTTGATAAATTTAAAAGATATCCTCCCCATCAGTCAAATACCGTGATGAAACACTCACAAATTGATAGGAAGGGAAAGAGGACACACAAGAAGTGAAGAAGAGAAGATAAAAATAAGAAAAACATGGGAAAGTGTATGAGAGACGTGCCAAGATTACTTAAGACAAATAATAATAATAAAATATAGAAAAAGCATGTACAAGACAATGTGTTTTTTCCATCTACTTCTTTTTACTGTTTTTTGTGTGTGTCTTGTCTTGTTCACTAGTAAGAACACTTCAAGCATACATTTTTGAACAGGCAATTCTTTTTTTTTTGGTGTTGTTTCTAATAGAAGAATGAAGTGATTATTCTTATTATTATTGTGTCTACTAGTATTTTGTCAATATTTTCTTGAGAAATGTGACAGTTGATGTGTCTTAATATGAAAAAAATATATCCAACACATTTTCATATTTATGGACAACTTAATATCCTTCTTTCTATTTTGTTTTATTTCAATGTTCAATCAAGTACACAGAAGTTGACACTGCAGTAAGCATACATATAAAATTGCAAATAGATCAATCCGCATATCAATTAATTATATTTTTAACATTGCGTAGTTACATTCGTCGCTATTGCTTTAGTTGCTAATAGTTGTTTATCGTTATATCCTCTTAGAATAAAAGCAAAGAAATTAATATTTCAAACATTTTTGAATTCCAGCTAAAAATACTCTAAAACTATATTTGCCTTATCATCTAATGTTGAATAAACAAAACTAATTTTAATAAAAATATAAACCATATCAGCATTTCAGTGCCAAAAGTGACTACAATAAAAATCGAACTATTTATTGATTGAACTCCTTTATATGAAACTATTTCATGTTATTGTTTTATCTATGCCTTCTATATATTTCTACGATGTATTTCATTTTTTTTTGCCGAATTGTTTCTTGAAATAACTTAATCTAAGGCTTACTGACCTAGAGATACTATATTTTCAGCACTCTTAGGCAACAAATATATATATATATATATATCTATATATATATATATATATATATATATATATATATTATATATATATATATATATATATATAACTGTTTAAAGTGCGTCTTAAGGGTATTACATCCCAATATTGATATCCATATTGGTCAATCTGACTGTACATAATAATAATTTATAATATAAATCTATAAATGTTTATCATTTGTTATGGTTGTCGGCCATTTTTTAATATTTGGCTTTTATTTATTTTGTTATTGCTATATACACAAGCTGAATAAAGACCTTACCGAAAAAAAAGAAACAGCGAAGATGGACGAAGCTCGGACCATGAAACACTATATTTGAAACTCCTTCTCAACTTAATATAAAAAAACTTACAGAAAAGTAATGCCTTCCGAATAATAAAAAATGATTTAGTTTCATAAACTACTACCATGATTCACTAGAACTTTTATACCAACGGAATCTTAACCACGAAAGACACGCAGCAATGCTTCTAAGATTACAATTGCGTGTTTATAGTCCAACTAATTAAATAACTAAGTAATAACTAAACAATTTTTTTGTACATAGTTACTGCTATGGATATAACTAAAGCGTTAAAGTAAAGTAGCGCATGCATAACATAAAATTCTTCCTTTTTCCCAAAAGGAATTGGCCAAAATTTTAGTTCTTCTTTAGTCCCTAAGGGGCACTTTGATGCTAGAGCTCTTTGAAAATAATAACAAAGTCCTTTCATTATTTATACTTGGAATCTCGCAATAGTGATTTGATATATTTCAAATCATCAAACTTAATCCCTTTAAACCGGTTTAAATAGGATTGTGACGTAATTTCATGGACTAGCGACATCTAACGTTAAAGAAAATAATCAACATTTTGACCCATTTTTTTGTTACTTTTTCCTTGCATGCGCTACTTTACTTTAACGCTTTAGATATAACTTAGTAGCATGCCTTGGAATCGCAATATGGGTAGAAACATGTGAGTGTCATGGACATAGAAGTCTCATAAAGATGAATAATTCTTGCATTATGTAATGATGGTTACTTCTGGGGAGCCTTGCATCAACATAACCAAAATAATGATCAAGGGGACTAATGCCTGTTGTGTGTGTTAGGTCTACAGAATATTAGCGTTTATAACGTAAAAACGGAAGGTAATACAATAGTTTTGCTATTTAAAAAAAACATGATCCAATTGTGGATAGAAATATTAAGTATTTATTTTCTTTTATAGGGTATATAATAATGTACACGTCAATGAAAGGATTTTTGATGAATTTTTAAACAAATGTTATAATACAGCCAACTATATGGATAAGGTACACATCTTGGAAAATAATATTATATAAGTAATTTGTCATAATTATCGAAAAGATGAAGTAGATAAAACAGCTATTAAATGGAGGTAGTCACTTATTGTTTTATATCACTACATATTGGTTGTTGCTGTTGCATTGGAATAAGTTTAGAAGGTATTGGAAGTATATAACCCAAAATAACTGAATTCCTGTATATATCACTAGACCAGTGTTTGTAGGCTGGTAAATCTACTTTCTGGGGATTAACGACCTTATAGCACATATATATGTTGTATATTTATCAAATATTTTGAGGAGATTCATATTTTTCTTAGTCACTAATAGAGCAACATTTGTGGACCGCTATCACTTTTATCCATAATGACATTAACAAACATGTATTGAAGTCCTTTTCTAAATAATGAAAAGTTGTCACCTTTCGCCCAGAATGCATATTTTACCTCCGCCGAAGGAGGTATTGTTTTCACTGCGTTGGTTTGTGGTTGGTGGTTGTTTGTTTGTCAGCAGGATAACTCAAAAAGTACTGAACGGATTCGGATGAAACTTTGTGGAGTTGTTGGAAATGCCAAAAGGAACAAGTGATTAAATTTTGGCATTTCTGAGTGCAGAATTAAGATGCAAAATGAGCTGAATACTATAAATATTTCAAGTTAGCCTACTCTGCCAATAGATGTCGCTGTGCTGTGAAATCGGGTGTCGGGAGCGTCTTCACCTCGGAATTTCCGTCGAGGGAACCCTCCCCGTCCCCTCTATGCCGCCCCAGTCGTGAAAAATCCGCCTCGGAAGGCTCATTAGGACCCCGTGACGGCGGAGGTTTGCACTCTCTGAGTGTATATTGCCTCTAGTTTATAATTATTTCGCATATTTTAGCATTTTTTGCTTATTTTTCTGCATATTTGTTTAAAAAATTCCACAAGTTTATGGGCAATTACGGCATTATTTTTGGTCCAGATTCTTACATCCCATTATGACATATTTTTTTTAAACTTAAGATCACACAACATTTTGCACTAACTTAGTTACATAGCATTTATAATGTGAACATGAGACGCGATCGAATGGTAATTTAAAAATACTACATAACTTTTGGGTCCATTGAGCGGACACTTCCCAATATTCGATTTCGTTCAAACTTTGACGAGATGATCTCTATGTATTGAGGTAAAATTCTAGGGGAGCCCAACTCTCTCAATCCGAAATACGTGAAATAAGAATGCCCCCATATATATATATATGTATATATACAGGGTCCCCGCGCTAATTTGACACTTTCGAAAAAATAAAAACAAACATGGATAGAATCTTTATTCTTTATTAAATCAAAAAATTCCAAAAGTAAGTTGTCTGTATTGGTGTTGGCTTGGATACTACTCGAAGTACGCGCCCCTAACTCGACGACCGTCTTCAGCCGAGACTGGAACCTGGAGCAAGCGCACCTGACCTGGTCCCTCTGCAACTTCTTGAAGCAGAGCGTGATACGAACCTTCAACTTGCCATGGTGGTTGCAAGCAGTTCGGTTGGTATCCCTCTCAACTGCGCCCCATGGTAGAAGTCTTACGGGTTGCAGTCGGGGAGTTGGGCAGCCAGATGTTCGGCTCGTGTAGTCGTCCAGGTTCTCAGACAGCCACTTCTGGGTTTTGCGCGAGGTGTGGCAGGGCGCCGAGTCTTGCTGGAACACGTAGGGCCTCCCAGCGGCAACCTTCTTTATCCAGGGGGCCACCACATCCCTCATGAGTGCCACATACCCCTCCGAGTCCAGTATCAGGCCCTTGGGGAAGAAGTGAGGCGGCATGACGTCACCGTCGGAGCTGATGATGCCGAACACAATCACGACGGCCGGGAACTTGGTCTGGGCGACAATGGGCACCTCGTGGGGGTTCCTAACACAACACCTGTTTTCTGGCTGTTGTGTTTCTGGTCCTGGGTGAATTCTTCTCGTCGGAAAAGAACCAGAGAGTCTCGTTGTGGACAGGGTGCTTTCAACTTGTTCAGGAGCTTCAGGGCCTTGTTAAAACCGGTTTTCCTGGGCCTTCTCGGTCAAAATCTGACCTTTGCGGCGCTTGTAGAAGTGGTAACGGAGGTCCTCGTTGATACACACCCTAACTGTGGTGTTCCCGACCCCCAACTCCTCCGCCAGCTTGGTGCAGGACTTGCTGGGGTCCTCCTGCACCTTCTTCTGGAGCTTCTCCACGAATTCCGGGGTCCTAAGGAAGTCAGAACGTCTTTTCCCCTTTTTTCTCTCCACCACCTTCTCGTAGTCGTTATTTGGACTCCTCCAGCTCCGATCTGATGGACTTGACAGTGTTCCTAGCCACGCACGCCGTCTTCATAATCTCCATATCCTTGCAACCGGCGCGTATCATCATCTCTGCAGTTACGCGTTTCCAGGATTTGGGCTGGTTAAAATTGTCAGACGCTATTGTTATCGTTACCAGCTGTACTCAACTACTGAGGCTAAAGGTAGAAAGCCCAGCTGGCCCGATCGTAAGCCCCATAGCGGCCG
This sequence comes from Caligus rogercresseyi, assembly GCA_013387185.1. Classification (NCBI taxonomy): domain Eukaryota; kingdom Metazoa; phylum Arthropoda; class Copepoda; order Siphonostomatoida; family Caligidae; genus Caligus; species Caligus rogercresseyi. The sequence goes on from CP045891.1 coordinate 18,823,657, forward strand.
CTTCGTGCAATAAACTAAAGTGTCAAATTTAGCGCGGGGACCCTGTATATGTATATATATATATATATATATATTCAGGGTATAGAAGCAAAACGTGGACTCTTAATAATGATAATTTTCCTAAAAATTACACTTTGGGTGTTAATATTTCTTGAGATTCCGATTTATTAGCCTTTTGAGTAGAAATGATCAATAATAAACAATCTTTAATTCTCAAAAAAGAGCGAGCAGGACGCGAAAAGGAAAAGGATCTCAGATCTGCTTGACGCGGAAATTGAGGTGGTAAAGATCATGGACATTGTCAAGTGCTCCAGGAGCCTTGTTTTAAGGTTGCCAAGATGAAAAAGGACGGACAAGGCCTCAAGAGGAAAGCAGGAAGTGGTGGCCACAATTTAAAGAGGACTCCCGAGTTCCTGGAGAGACTGGAGAAGAAGACCAAGGAGGACCCCACAAAACCTATGAACTGCCTCTTCAATGACTTCCCTGTGGACCCCATGACCATCAACCGGGCAGTGAGGGAGGATCTGGGGTTACCTCATACACGAAGACTCTGAGGCACTTGTTGAAGGAGGATATCAAGAGAAAAAGGCTCACAAGATGCTAAAAGTCCTCACTTGGTTGAAGGGTAATGGCTCCATTGTGAAAATCTTCTCCTACAAGAAGATTTTCACCGTGGAACAAGTCTACAACAGAAGGAATGACCGGTGGCTTGGGGAAACAACAGAAGAGGTACAGGGGGTTATCGTACAAAACATCCGGCGCAGACAATGGTCCTGGGAGTCGTGGCGTCAAACGGGAAGAAGATGCCACCCTCCTTTTCAAGGCCGGGGAGAAGATTCGCAAGGAGACCTACTACAAGGTCCTCAGGTACACAGTTTTGCCATGGCTGAAGGCCAATTACCCGAGGGAATATGTGTGGACGCAGGATGGTACTCCATCACACACGTCGGACCTGTGCCATAAGTTCTGCACTGCCAACATGGCTCATTTTTGGCCGAAGGACATGTGGCCCTCCTCCTTGCCGGATCTGGACCCGTTGGATTTCGCCGTGTGGGCGAATTAGAGAAAAAAGCCAACAGGACTCCTCATCCAAATGTGGATGCTCTAAAGGCCACCATCAGGACGGAGTGGGACAACATGTCGGAGGAGTTCCTCATTAACTCCTGCAAGGCTTTCCACGTCGTGTGGAAGGTGTCATTGAAGCTGAAGGAGGCCACATCGAGTGAGAGTGCTCACAAAGGCCCTGCCCATAAGTTTTGTTAAAATAATTATTACTATTTAATTAAATAAAATTATATTATTACTTTTCTACAATTGTCTCTAGAGTCCACGTTTTGCTTCTATACCCTGTATATATATATATAATATAATATATATATATATATATATATATATATATATTCTAGATATATATATATATAATATATATTATATATATAAATAAATATATATATACATTATATAATAGTATAAATATATTAGGTTATATATAATGTTTCTTCAAATCTACAAAGATCATGCAAAGCATCGAGCCAATTAGGTAATGAATGAATTACTTTAATGCTAAAATAGCAGTTATGAGGGCGAGAAGAGCTATGGCCAATGGACACTTATATTGAAATTTGAATGAACATACAAAATAAAACTACAAATAACCTTTCAAGGTTTCAAAATAAGATTTTGGTCTCATTCTTATACCTAATGTAGGTACAACATTTATTGAAAGAGCTCCATTATTTAGCATAATTATACCATCTTTCAATCAAAATGTAATCACGTTTTCATTTGTCAATTCATGTTTATATATTTTTAAAAATACAGTTGGTATCGTGAAAGGACATAAAATATTATATAAGTATTATAAAGAAGATTGAAGTACACTTGAAAGAAATAATGATAAAAAAGTAATAATAGGAGAATGTTTCTTAACAAAGATAAAT
>CP045891.1:18825696-18887601 GCA_013387185.1 Caligus rogercresseyi
TATCATACAGTGCGTTTTCAAAAAAACGCGGAAAATTTTCTTGCTCGTGTAAATGGCTTATTTCTAGTGCATTCGTATAGATACTGGCATTTTTTTATACTTTATTGAAAAGCAATTTTACAGAGCTTTCAGATAATACCCATATTGTTGATGTGGGACTTCCGGTCGACCTTGAATTTTAGGGTCAAATTCATATTGGATTATTACCAATTTGAAAATAAATTGGAAACTGTGGCAACATGCTTTGTCCGATCAAAGCGAAATTTTGGCCAATTATACGTAAGTATTGGTAGTATTGATCGCACCACTATTGTTCCTAGAGTATGGATATCGAGGACATGAAGTCCAAAAATATCCTTTTACCTTAGTTCCTGTTTTAAACAAGATTTTGATAGGTTGCGTTGAAAGAATAAAATAGTTCCGAGTTCACATAAGCCAATCAAGACACAGCTTTCAAATGAGCTATTTTGAATTAAAATGGAGTACTTTGAGCTGAGATAACAACAAATGGAAGTAAAACGAGAGCGTGTGTCAGCTCTCCTGGCCGCTGGGCTCAAAGTCAAGGACATCTGCAAGGCCGAAAATGTGGGTAAACCCCTTGTGTACAGTGTTAAGACCCTCGTAAAGAAAGGAGAACCTCTAAATCGCAAGTCTGGGTCTGGACGACCTGCAACATAGAACAAAAGGCAGCGATCGTGGCCACAGTTAAGGACACGCCCACTGTGTCTTGCTCAATGGTGGCCAAGGCCCTTGGGACGTCGAAAACAACAGTTTGGCGAGCTGTGAGGAATGCTGATATGAAGTTTTATATTCCTCGACGCCGTCAGCTACTTTCAGCGTCCTCCAAGGACTCCAGAGTGAAGAAGGGCAAGAATATTGTCATGGCTGAAGAAAAATCCCCGTGTTGTACGCGTATTCAGCGATGAAAAATTCTTTGTTGTAGATCCATCCAGGAACATGCAAAATGACAGATATGTTGCCAGTTCACCTAGCAAGTCCCTCCCCACCTCCAGACCAAGCATCCAGCTGGTGTCATGGCCCTGGGCGTCGTGGCCAGCGACGGCAAGTCCATGCCCTTGCACTGGTTCCCCCATGGCCTCAAAATTGGCACAGATCAGTATTTAGAGGTCATGAGGGATGTTGTCAAGCCGTGGTTGGACTCAACTTACCCTGATGGTAATTATGTATGGCAACACATGACTCCGCACCTGCCCATAGAGCCAAGAAAACTCAGGAGTGGTGTAAGGGCAACTTGGAAGATTTTTGGGCATGGCAAATGTGGCCTCCCTCCTCCCCAGACCTGGCCCCCCTGGACTATGGAATTTAGGGCGATCTAGAGAGGAGGGCATGCAGAATCCGTCATCCAAATGTTGAATCCTTGAAGGATGCGGTCAACGATCAGTGGGCCACCACATCCGAGGCCACCATCATCAGGGTCTGTGCCCCTTCCGCCCCCGTTTGGAGCGTATGTTGGCCGCAGAGGGTGGACATTTTGAAAATTAACTGTCAATATATATATTTATAACCCCAGAAAATTTCATGTGTTTTAATAAATTATTTCTCGAGATATTTCACCTTCATTTTGACCTAGATTTTTCCGCGTTTTTTTGGAAATGCACTGTATATATATATATTATATTGCTGACATACAAATATTATTTATTACCATAAAAGGAAATAAGACTGAATAATATACCTGCTTCAGTTGCTTCTGCCAGCGTTACTTCAATTTTTCACAATCCAGTGCGATGTGCACAGTATAAAGCCTCAGCTAAGCACCACACCACCTCTCACGCCGGTATCTCGTTGGACACTGAAGCAGACACAGACGCGCAGACGACACTGACAGCAGAAAGCAGAGTATTTCTGTAACTGAAAATCCTGACGTGATACAGCAAAACTGTTATGATTTTTGAAATCAGCGTACCCGAATTGGTCTATATCATTTTAAACATCTCCAGTATTTTTTATTTTTTTGAAATTTGTTATTCATTGTATTAGCTCACGTGTCACAATTGATTCCCCGTAACCCGTCAAGTTTTTTTAATTGAGTTGAAAGTTTTTTCTCAATTATTTAAATCATTTTCTTATATATATTAGTTTTAATCATATATTATTGTTTTATTAATAACTTTTTCATTAGTTGATTGTTTAAATTGGCCACTTTTCACGTTCATTAGCATTGATAAACAATGAAATATCATTTTAGATCAATTATGAAGGGGGGAAATCACCAATGACAAATCCCATCAACTTTTTACAAAGATGAATACGATTTTGAGGCAAAAAATGAACATGTTTTATTTTTATTCAATTAAGGAATATCATTTTTTGAAGGAGCATAAAAAAATTAAACAATGAATAAATATCAATTTTTAGTCCTTTGACGTGAATTTAATGTCTACTATGCCCTCAAGGGTCATTTTGACCCTCACGGAGTTGTTTCTCTTATTACAGAGATTACTATTCTGTCAGCCTCATTATCTTAGAGTAATCAACACTTACTTCGACAGGGATCATTGTGGGATACAAAGGCTGAAGCCACCATATTCCGGATTTCTCCTAGTTACGTCGTGGCCTTGACCAGGGATATAAGCCATACAGGGAACATTTCATACAAACAATATTATATATCATTTTTAAGCTATAGTAACAATTTGAAAGTAATATATTTTTGAGTTGAACAATTTAAACACAAATAACATTAGATATTTTTAAGGATCATGGTTATATATATATATATATATATATATATATATATATATATATATAAATATATATAGTATATATATACATATTAAAGTTGTCAAAAAATTTGCAGCAAAATGTAGGTATGATCGCAAGGATTCCGAAACAGTTTTTATTTTTTATATACATCCAAAATTCAACGAGAAATTTAAGTTTTGAATAGTCATTTATATGGAAAATACCCCAAAAATGAACATATCTGTATATTATATATATTATATATATTTATTGATTTATTTATTTCAAAACCAAGAACAGTTAAGCAACCGGGAGCAATCCTAAAAACATTAGTTTTATTTTTCCATACTAACTTTTTCAATCCATTAGAGAGAAATGCAGAGCCTTTCCAAGCTTCTATAATGCTGGGATTGTCAAGGGCGTGCCCTGCCTCATAAAGTGGTTGTTAAATGGTTTTGTATAATAATAATTATTGTTATTACTAATTCGCCACTCTTTGTGTATGTTGTCATAATTATGATTATTATTATTATTGGTCTTCTCTTGTGTGTTCTTTCTTATCAATTAGTGTTCATTTAGAGACAGGACATTATCTACTCTTTCTCTCTCTCCATATTTTTCAGCTAAAGAAATCATACCTTTAAGCATCAGCAACAACATCGATGATTCCATAGATGATCATAACTCCACCATTATTTCCCTTCATCAGCTCTCTAACACTGGATCAATCAGGAGTCATGGCGGAGGTAAGCGGCTTGGCCATCATTATTATTATTACTTTTTAAGGAGTTAAAAGAAAGGAAAAAAATCGGCAAAAGGGTTAAAAAAGTCATTATTTAGCGCAGCATCACTTTACTTCTATTAAGAACAATAATTGCATTTTCTCATGAGGGCGACCTGCACATCCATGTCATTTGCGAGCTCTTTTGAAAATGACTCATCCAATGCCCCACGACTATTAATAATAATTGGCGCGCATGCTCAAGAAATAATGAATGTCATATTGTGTTCAAACCATTGAGATATAAAGATATAGAGAGCCCTCATAAGAGAGAGATCGTTCAGCTGTATTCTGTGTGTCTAATATAAACAAGTAATTTGTATTACGTCATAGAGCTGATCATAGAGATATATTTTATCTCTAAGATCAGCTTACGATGACGTATGTAAATTACTTTGTTTATAGTGGACACAGAGAATACAGATGATGGGAATAAGCTCTCAATATATTTTTATCTCTATGGTTCAAACATATCTGGTTATAAATCAATCTCTGACCTTAAAGCGTAGGAAAAAATGAGTTGTCATATATATTTATTCTTATTCTTTAGTTTGCTTCCATACAATATCCTTAATTATATGACTACTGCCTTTTTTGTTTTAGGGTCCATTCATTCAAAAGCATTCATTGGTGTGCAGACATTGTTATAATTGTTATACCTTTATTCAATTATTTATTTGAGGAAGATGATCACTACTAGAATTATTATTTTATTAGTTGGGTATTGAGCTTCCTTCTTCATCCTTTTGTATTTAATATTTCCGGAGCTTATCTATACCATATGTATATATACACTCTTTCTCCAAGAAAAATAATAATTATTTTTTGTGAGTAATGCTCCCTCTCCATTAGCTTTTTGGGGGTTCTTCTTCATCATCATCATCTATAGAAGAATAAATGAAATCTCAGGCTGTTTTTTTATTTTGCTCTCTCCCTCCCTTTAAACATACATTATCATCATCATCTCTGAGTTCTTCGTTATATATCAGTCCTCTCCTCTCCTATAGAAATCTACTACTACTACTTTGGAAACAACTACTAATCTAATTTTTTCAGAAGATAACAAACACACACAAACTAACTTTTCCCCCTTTGCTAACTCCTCCCCATCATCATATGTTTGAAGGTGAGGAAACTCTAAAAATAAATAATCAGCTTTTTCCTTTTTGGACCTTATATAATATATATATATATAAATGTATATATATATATATATATATATAATATATATATATATATATAAATATATATATATATATATATTAGGGTTGTTCTATTTTTCAAATGTTTGAAATGTTAGCAACATTGTGGATTTTCTGTTTCCTTTTTTTTTTTTTTTTTTTTTTTTGTGTACACCAGTACAACAATTTTATTTTCATTTATATCCACCACACGACAATAACAAACAAAACTTTCAAAAAATCAAACCTTTTAATAAAATTTTAACTAAAAAATTAACATTTTAAACTGTAGGGGGGAAAATTTAGGGGGGCTCTTAAGATATTTTAAAAAATAATGAAAGAGAAGGGAGAGAATTGAGACAAAATACTCTCTCCCTTCTTTTTTTCCTTCTATCCAGGTAACACTAACAGCCGTTACCAAATGGTAATCGTATATTCTCATATCAAAAGATCAATTTTTGGGGGAGAGTACGTATTTGCTTATATCTCTTAAAGTATAGCGATTTTTAAAACACCAAACATATCAAATGAAAGCTTGGTTAACCAGCTTTAATATTTTGGTATACTAAATCATGTCAATTTAATAAGTAGAGAGTTATATGTACATTAAAAAAGCCTATCTCGCGTACAAAATGACGCATATAATGGATTATGTATGCGTCAGAGACAAAGTAAAATTTTGAGAGGATACCTTGACGCAAATCTAAGAAACACATTATTATTTATTTTTTCATAATCGATTTCTTATAGGTCAATACAGGCTCTGAATCATATGATGTAAACTCAGATTGTACTGAATTCTGAATTGATAGAATGCAACCAAGGTCATTTTTGGATTTATCATCTAAAGTTTTACTAAACTTAAAAGTACTATTTTACTCTGAAGCGAACAAGTCATCTTCTACAGCCGAGTGAAGTTAATTGATACAAAAAAGCTATGAAATAAGCTAACATTACACACTCCCTTTCTGCTTTGTTTTTACTGAAAACTTTGTTTTATTAAAAACATCAAACATACGTCTGGTAGTAAATTAGATTTCCTTTAAATTAATAATTATTATTGAAGTCTGTAACGTCCACCATTTTGAAGAAATTTGCGGAAAACTATATTTTACTAAATTTTTAAAACTTTGACCTCGTTGCGTGACCTCGTAATGTTGACCGATTTTGTTCAAACTTTGTATGTCGTCTTCTTTTATCACCAAGAAACAGAAAATCCACAATGTTGCTAACATTTCAAACATTTGAAAAATAAGAACAACCTAATATATATATATATAAACAGGGGTGCGGAGCTACAATCGGGAAAATATGTAATCAAGATATATCTCCTTATATTTATTAACAAAACTAGTTGGCAAGAATTATTTTTCACAAAAGTTGTTCCAAGGGGATTTATTTTGACCTTTACTCAAACCATCCCCGTCAGCCTCGATGACCGCCTCTAGCCTGGACCGGAACCTCGTACAGGCGTTGACAAGGTGCTTCCTGTTCATGCTTGCCACTGCCACCGCAATGAAGGCCTTCAGCGATACAACGCTGTTGTGAGCGCGCTTGTGGATTCCCTCTCAAAGACGCCCCACACGTAGTAGTCCAACGGCTTGCAGTCCGGCGAGCTAGGGGGACATATCTCCTTCGACCAGAATATGGGCAAATTGTCCGAGAGCCAATTTTGGCATTTGAGACCTCAGATAGCATCTGTCTGACCTTGAGTACGTAACTCTGCTTCTGAGATCCTCATGTGCGGCGATCCTGATGGTTTTCTCGTCCACGTTCATCTGGCGGCCAGGTCCCTCATAGAGGTACCGAGATCGTCGTTGATCCTCTCCTGGAGCTCGTGGAGAAACTTTGGAGTCCTTTTTTGCTTCTGGACTGGTCTTGAGTCTTCCTTAAGGGTGTTGCATTGCCGTTGGACTCATTCAACTCTTGTGCCACTCGATAGACAGTGTTTTGGGAACTAGATAATTTATTTGGGCGTGCAGCCCGCTTGGAGGGCGATCAAATGACTGCACAGCGGTCTTGTTCTGATGACATTTTCAAAAAAAATATTTTTTCTATAAGATGAGAACCAATTACAGATATAACAGTGTTTTTAAAGTATTCGGACTAAGGGTTCCCAAGTTATGGCCTTTCAAACTTTGTCCCAATTGTAGCTCCGCACAGTGTATACTTCTTCCCGAATCATTATATAATATGACTTTTTGCCATAGTCATGGATTATGATGGTGATGCCTTGGGGGGGGGGGGGGGATCTTGTTTTGATAGAGAGCTCTACAATAGGCCACCAATCTTTGACCTTTCACCTTTTAATAATTATTGATGGTGTTCTTGTTTGTATTTTTATTTAGACCTTCTTAAAGGCTTTTTTTGCCTTTATGGTTCGATAGAATTGCAGCTTCCGACAGGATATAAATAAGCATTATAACATTAAAATTAGTCTATCGTACCTAAGATACTCTTATCAATTAAGTAGACCAAAAATGACCATCCCTTTTCGGGAGTATTCGAACCTGCGCCCCCAACATTGAGAGTTGAAGAAGCCTTAACACGCATGGCTATCGCCCCATTTTATTTCTACTTGTCCAAATAAAGTATTTTGGTTCAGCTTCATTTTAGAGCATACAATGAATCCTTCACAAATATGACAGAAAAATATGATAACTATCTGATTTTTTCAACGTAATAGTATTATTATACTCTTCATAAGTTTTGATTACATCTTGGATCAAGAAGAAGAAGAAGAAGGAACCTAAAAAGAATGACGGCTCTCTTTATCCTATATGAATCGAGTCCTCTGAATGAATGATAAAATAAGTTTGTTTTTATCTTTTACGCTTTTTTGCTGCACTGTTACATTTGTTAAGACATTGATTTAAACAGGGGCCCAGTATAATGTTATGTTGACTACTAGCATAATTAATGAGAAACTACAAATACGGAGGAAGACGTTCATTGGATCATACCGTTTTACTGCATATTTTTGTGCAGGGCATAGTAAAATCATAACAATTAACATATAAGTCCGAAATACCTTCAATAATGTCATGAATATACGATTATTTTTGCAATAATATTTATGTTGACCCTCTTATTGTTTATTCAAAGAGGGCTTTACAAACTTATAGTTTGTAACTAAATATTTAAATAATATGCCTCCAATATGCGTCTGTCAAAGCCGTGCATGATAAGGCATTTCCTTAAACATTTAGCTCAACAAAAATGTTGGAAGTCACTGAATTTTTACTCCCTAGTGAAAGTGGCTGGGAAGACACATCTAAAAAAGTGTTTTAATATTAGGGAGATACAAGTAAATGTTAATTGAAAAATGAATATTATTTAAGGGCGTCCCTGGCGTTGCTTGCTGATAGCAATTTAATCATATTCTCAAAAAACAGTGGTTCTTTTTTATCACAAAATCCTTGAAACTAACCAATACTATTTAGTTTATTTGATGGTTTTTTAATCAATCATGTTAAAAATGTTTGTCTTGGTTTTTAATACGTTTTATCTCTCATGTTTAGTAGGATTTATCTAAAATGAATATTAGGAAAAAAATGAAGCACACGAGGGATGAGGAATCATGTAGCCCGTCCTTGGCATTGAGAGTAGTACAGCTTCGATTTCAAAGTAGTCTTAAATGGCAACTTCTTAAGCGGAATGTTTGCTTCGCTGTAACACATAAGAGTAGTGAGTGTGTTAGATCATATTGAGGTCAGTAGTTTTTATAAGGTCAAATTACAGCTTGAGTTACACATCACATAAGCAAAGAGAGGGGTGAAAGGCGAAGTAAAAAATACTTCTACCACATTCAACACCTTAAAGGATACATCAGCATTTTATTATTATTATTTATCCTAATCAACAGATACTGCGTTTGTATATCATCAAGAGTGTGATAGGACAGACTTATCACCAAATGATATCGTCTCTTTTTAAATAAGAACAAAGGGAACGCTGATTGGCTAATTACTACTTTGATTCATCCCCCTTCTATACACCACTTGGTGTTTCCTCTCCTATGCCCACTAAGTTAGTCATGCCTAGGCAATAGTGTTTATCAAGGACGACACTGACAGGGGGGGTGAAGCAACTTGGGCTCTTATTATTATTATAAATAGGGAAACAATAAAAGGGCTAAATTAAATAATCACCGTGCAGCGTGTAGTTCTAAGAAGAAATAAATGCTTACAAAATAGCATGAGAATGCAAAGACGTTGTATTGAGGGAGGACATTATTTTAGGAATGGCTTTGGTAATATTAAGGATGGATATTATCTTAGGGGGTATTCTTGATATTAATTTAAAGATCTTCGTTGTGGACTCTAGTCATTTTATTATGATAGAAAAAAAATGTTATTTTAATACGAATGTTATTTCTGCACCACATCTATTTGAGTTACATGTAAACACTTTGGATATTATATATATATATATATATATATATATATACGACGGGGACACCTTTTTTCGCCGGGACCCGGGCTGGGACTTCAATTTTTCAAGCCGGGCCAAAACCGGGCCGGGACTTAATGTAAATTTTCGTTCCTTCGACATTCTGAAGTGGCGCCGTTTTTTTTACGAAAGAATTTCCCAAACAAAGTGATGACTTTTTTTAGAAAAGAGTAATTTGATAAATTCCTTTCTATTTTTTTTATGAGAATATTGAAAAAAATTGATGTCCGGCCCGGTGTATAAAAAACGTGAGGGCCGGGACGCTCAAAACAGCCGGGTACCCGGTCGTTTTGATATATATATATATGCACATTTATATAATCTTCAAATCATGCACAAAAATAACTTAAACATTCATCAGGAGCCACCCCCATAATATGTAAACACAAACAACTCATTTACATTGCATCAATCCTTACTTTCGGCTTTAACTCATATTAAAATCCTAGAGCAAGGTACGATGAATCAGAGTTTGATCTTGATACAGACAGTGCTTTTGATCTGCAATTTTAATCATCTTTGATCAGATACAAAAATGAGTTCATTTTTAGTAAATATTTAAATTTAAAACGAAAAAAAGGCTCACATGCAAAATATGCATTTAAGAGTTGAAGATGCTAAAATATGTAAATATTGCCTTAATTTACATAAAAACCTAAAATGAATTATTTGAACCATTGAGAACTTAAGCTTTTTTGTAGATTAGAAAACAATGAAGTACATACATGCATGACTCAGTTAACCTATATAAAGTATAAATTAGATTTAAAAATAGTCTTATATTCATACAATTTTAAAGGGGTATTCATGTTTGATGGGTAGGAACAACCATTGTATGGGATGTTATATGTGTCAACATTCTAAAGCAGCAAATAGTAAATGGAAGGTTATAAGTATTATCTCTTCATGAAAGTTGTTTCAAAATCGATCAATAGAAGGCACGAACTGCGGACTCGCAGAAGAAAAACAAACATTTCTTATTATCGATACCAGCTGTTGTCATCTGTGATCAAATTAAAAATGTATGATATACTCTTTTTTGCAAATATGTAAATATAAGTCATCTAACTTTATAATGCATATGCGAAAATATTGCAGTAGTTTTGCTTAATAATGTTCAATTATGTTTGTTCTTTAACACAACTTTTTCAAATATTTTATTGTTATCCCTTGCATTTTTACCCTTTTTAAATTACAAAATAAAAAACCAAAAGAATTATTAAATAACGCATGACTATGCATAAAAAATATATGGCTTGATGATTCCTAAAAATAACCAACAAGGACCTAAGGTTTTTGTGATATAAAAATAACAAATATGACTCATTTAACTCATGTAAGGTTTAAAAATATTGATTGATTTAAAAATAGTATCATATTATTGGGGATTTGAGTCTCTACAATTTGAAGAAGGTATTTAATGGTGGATTGTTGTGAACGACTATGATATGTGATATTCTTAGTGGCCGAGTAAAGTCCAGAAAATGGTTACAAAAAAGTTCAATCAAATGGATTCCATTGAAGTCTGTTAGGTTTGAAAAATATAACTATGGACTTTGTAGAATGTGTTGATTATTTAATAATATTGTACTGATCTTATAAATTATATATATAGTTATGTTGGGTAAATTTAATATTTTACAGTTCATTGAAAAATAGTCACGCCCTTTAAATACAATTAGTTTATATGAAAATGACTTTTTATAGTTATATTCTACTTCATTATTCTCTTTTTTAAATCCATTTTTAAAGTACATTTTTCCTAGTGTCGGACAGAGTAGTATTATAATTCCTTCATACATCAAGAGACACCATTCAAGGTATATTGAAATACCATACCATATTGCCAAGACAGCTGTCTTCTCGGATTTTTTTTGCCTATATGGTTCGATAGAATTGCAATATCCGACCGGATATAAATAAACATTATATCATTAAAATTAGTCCCTCGAACCTAGGATCTTATCAATGAGGTAGACCAAATATGACCATCCCCTCTCGGGATTCGAACCTGCAACCCCAGCATTGCATCCGACTGGATATAAATAAGCATTATATCATCAAAATTAGTCTATCTTACCTAGGATCTTATGAATGAAGTAGACCAAAAATGACCATCCCCTCTCGGGATTCGAACCTGCAACCCCAACATTGCATCCGACAGGATATAAATAAGCATTATAGCATCCAAATTAGTCACTCGAACCTAGGATCTTATGAATGAGGTAGACCAAAAACGGCCATCCCCTCTCGGGAGTATTCGAACCTGCGCCCCCAACATTGCCGAGCATACGTCATTAAAACCCATCGTCAAGTGGGAAGAACTTCATTACTTGAATGACGTCAATATTGGGTATCATGACGCTTTATATACCCATGAAAATATGAAATAGATATATGTATACCTTACACTCTATATACCTTGATTCCACCAAAGAGATATAAATATATAGAGAGCTGAATCTCTTCAATAGCAGAGAAACAATGTTCAGCTGTATTCTGTGTGTTCAAAATAAACAAAGTAATTTGTATTACGTCATGGTAAGCGAATCATAGAGATAAACAAATCTTTCTATGCATAGAGGTATAAAGATATAGAGCTTCTTCCCTCCAATTAGCAGATAAACATCGTCGTTCAGCTGACTTCTGAACACAATGACGTATTTCTCTTCCCTCCAATAGCAGAGAAACATCATCGTTCAACTGTATTCTCGACAAATGACGTATTTCTCTGAAGAATCCAATAAGCTCTCTATATATTTATATCTCTATGGATTCCACCCACATAGCAGAAGCGTAGTACTTTTTTGGTTCCTTGTAAAGCAATATTTCTCTGTGAGCCTCCTTATTATTGCCCTCTCACTTATGATTATGTACTACTTCATCCACCCGACATTGGATTAGTAATATTATTCATGCTGCCTCTTTCCTACACATGCTCCTCATATCCAATATCTAGTTTGTCAATAACCCCCTCAAGGAGATAAGATCCCCCCTCTACTACTACTTCTACTCCTCTATGTGTCATGAGGCCTTGATATCTAACCCCCGAGTTGTAATAATAATAATTGATAATCAGTGTACCACTGAATCCGCCTCAGGATGGAGGACGATGATGAAGTAGTGGTTGAGGACGAGGGAAGTGATATGATGAAGGACGCCATGGACGCCTCTGAGGCAGAGCTGCTAACCTCACTGAAAAGACAGACCAGCTTTAAGAAAATGCTACGATTCCCACTTTGGTCTTCTCATGGATGCAGCAGCGGAGGAGGAGGTAAAGGTCCTGACTACTAGCATGAATGGCGGCCTCCATGCCAATGTCAAACCCCCACCATGTAAAACTATCGCAAACCATAGAGATATAAGATATAGAGAGCTGATTCCCTTCAATTGCAGAGAAACATAGTCGTTCAGCTGATTCTCTGTGTCCACTATAAACAAAGTAATTTGTACTACGTTATCGTAAGCTGATCATAGTGATAGATTCTATCTTTATGATCAGCTTAGGATGACTTAGTACAAATTACTTTGTTTATTTTGGACACACAGAATACATCTGAAAGGAATAAGCTCTCTATATCTTTATATCTCTATGGCAAACCCTGTAACTATTTATTAAGAAGATTTTTTAAATAAAAAGACACAGTTGATGAATGAAAGTGTGGTATATAATATTAGTATTAGAGGTAAATGGATGGGGATTTCTAAGGCGTATATAATTACTATATTTTTATTATCTGAAAAAGCAGAGAGCCGATACATCGGCAGATAGTTTGTCCACATATACACATAGTTATATTTCTTGTTCATTATTGTAGGGAAAAATAAATGTAGCTCTTAAATAATAAAATGACTCTATATGTTATTGTATATAAACATCTCGTCATTTATTACAACAGAAGATACTCGCACATCGTTTTTCAAGTTACCAAGCCTTACCTAACACTATGACCCCTGGAAAAGAAATGAGCTTTTACTCAACCCTTTAATTATATGAAAGTATATTTCAATAAATTAACATATAAGTTATAGCCATGAAATATTTATAATCATCAATATTTTCGAAAAACAATATATTTTTATTTCGGCAACTATCGGTGCAAAATTTGCCGATATGGATAGTTTGTATTAAGTACACCTTAAATCGATCCATCTTTAATTAGTATTATCATCGACTCAGTTTTTCAACGGCTCAATAAAAATCTTATATTGTCCAAAGGAAGGAAATAAAAATTAAGCAATTCATTGACCGGATCTCTTTTTCTCTCCATCAAGATTCCCCATCTAGGCCGGATCTACCTGCAACCTTTTAAAACCTCTGAGGTCCTCCCAAAGAATGGTTTTGGTTCATAACAACTATTCTGTAATGAGCAGGCAATGCCTTGCAGAGGTTTAAACTTCCCTTGATATTCCGAAGAAATATAATTATACAACGCAAAAGCATTCTTCAAAATAACAATCTTATTGACGCGACTCCCAAGTCTTGATCTTAATTTGATCCCTTGTATTTCCAGGCATTAAACTAGCAAATATTTTTGACAGGGTGATTTATATAATCCTAGTACGCTTACAAATTGATAATCAGTGAGTTATATGAAAACAGTGTTCATATAATCGAGTAAAAACATATTTTGATTGGTGAATGGTTGTTTTACAGTCAATTAATCAGAGTGAACAAGAATTTAGCTATACAATATTTGAACTCATTATGATACCTCATAGCAGTTTAAACTTAATTGAAATGATTATGATTTAGAGCTCCACTTTTAGAAAATGAAAATCAAATAAGTTTCAAAAAATTAAAAAATTAAACATATTATTTCCAGAAGTATTGAGATTTATATTGCTTTAGTTATGAAGCTGAACGTGAATCGTAAATAAACGCTGTGTAGAAAATATTCTGCCTTACTTAGTTTTATAAACCATGTGAAAGTGCATAATTTGAACCACATTGATACTTCATTATAACTAAATTCCTAGATTCATAAACCATGAATCAAAGCAGTTGATTTTATACATTACAAGTGTTATTTTATGCCTCTTGTCTCCATTCACCAGAAGATGATATCAACAAATTAAAGTATTTAAGAATTATAAATGGTATTATTTTATTTAATAATTAAGAATGGCACTTCAAATGTCACAATATATATTTTTTGGTACATGAATACATTCTATCTTTACTCTTTTTTCGTTCGATATAGCCTCATGTTTATATGAAATCGTTATCTATCCTTTTCAAATTGAATTCGGCAAATCAAACATTATAAATAAAACTATGTGGTTTGTGTATGGGGGGGGGGGGAGGTAGTATTTTGCATATTCCTTTTAAGGATATAGAAATGATGGGCTTATATGTGAACCATCTAATCTCAAATATGGTTAAGTCCTAAATATTCCACTGAGGAATGAAAAACAGATCTCAAATATATATTGATAATATTTGAAAAGTTATTTATAAAGTAATATTGTCCTATAGTTAGACACTCCATATAAACCTAATGGTTGATTCTATAAATAATGCCCAGAATCTACCTCTTTCTGGCTCATAAAAACTGTATGTAAGGGAGAGCGATAGCCGTGTGCGTTAAGGCGAGTTCAACTCTCAATATTGGGGACTCAGGTTCGAATACTCCCGAGAGGGGATAGTCATTTTTGATCTACCTCATTAATGATAAGATCCTCGGTTCGAGAGACTAATTTGGATGATATAATGCTTTTTTATATCCTGTCGGAGGCTGCAATTCAGTCGATCCATATAGGCAAAAAAATGTATCTTATAAAATAGCTTTACAAAAAAAATATAAGACTATATTTTTGTACTTTTCATTCATAATAAGGAGTTATTTGAATACGTTCATGTCGACATAATTTAGTACAAATTAAATTAAATATACTAATGCATGTTTGGCTTGAATATACATCATTTCAACCTACTTTTCTGTCTCGTGTAAAAGTAGAATTTGGTCATCAGATGTTTGGGATCATTGTTTCCATATGGGCTTAAGAGTTTTAATGTAGGTGGGTTGATTCAGGTCCGTATAATAAGGTCTGGGCAATACAAAAACAAACATGTAATTCTAGCAGTATAACTACTCAATGACGTCACTGGAGAACGTATATATATATAATTTATATATTTATTTATACCCCCGCATATATATATATATATATATATATATATATAGATAGATGTAATCGTTCTCCAGTGACGTCATTGAGTAGTCACACTGCTACATGTGTGTTTTGTATTGCCCAGACCTTATTATACAGATCTTGGGTTGATTCTCCCGTATGGAGGGAAATAAAAAAGAAAATCTGTATATAGATTTAAGAACCATTCTGCTGCCGCTGCCGCTTTTTCCTCCTCCACTCCAAAAAGAAGAATTCATGTACCTACATACACACACACACATAGGGCTCTCACATTTCATGTTTTTAATACAAATAAAAGAAGGGCGTCGTCGTCGTCGTTCTCCCTTAAGGGTCCAAGGCGTTTAAAGCTGTTCCCTGATGCACCCTTTCTTCATAAATATTAATACCTTCTATCATTAGTATTATTATCTGATCTTCCAAAGTTGACGATCCATAAAAATATAAAAATAGCCAATTAATCGACCGACTTTTTAGGGCCAATATAAAAAAAGAATCGTTAAGTTATTTTTCTTATATAACTAATTATTGGCTCACATTACGTCATGAATTAATTATTATAGAACTATGTATTAACAGGTTTAATCAACTTTTATTGTGGTATTCCTTTGTATTTTTAATTTTTAACGTTCGATAAAAATACTTAATAAAAAACTTTAGTATTCCCCTATGACTTGAATAATGCGTAATATCTTCTTTATATTTTTTATTATATGCGAATATGGTAATATTTTGCGCCAAGATAGTAAATTTATGACACCTCTGAAATCTTGTCAGTTTTCAATTTAAAATACCAAATATTTAGAATATTTATTCCTTGGTAACTAAAGCAACATCATTTTAACTTCATGCAGTCTCAGGAAACTTTTTATTAAATAATTCGTCGTATCAACTTGAAAAAAGTTAATATCTTGATGGTTATTTAATTTATAAATGATACGTTCATTTAATTTAAAAAAATTACTTGTTTATCAATTTACTGTTGGTCAATACATATTTTTCCTTAATTTAAGTGAGTTTAAGAATTATGAATATATGGTCCTATCAAAAATTTGCAAAATAGGGTAAATATACTATCTGTAGACACATACCTAGCTTTGAATAGATATTATTTTTGGTATATGTCTATGTAATCGTCTAATTTTCCCCAAGAAACATCCTAGCACTTCGGCTAGTCTGGGATGTCGGGAATTTTAAGATAGGTAATACAATATATATATATATATATTATATATGTATATATATATATATATATATATATATATATATATATATATATATATATATGTATATATATATATATATATATATATATATGTATATATATATATATACTAAAAGCAAATATTTTTATACCTTCAATTTAAAAAATACAAAACACTATCGTCTGCTAGTGATTATATAGGGGTACATTTTGCCATAGACCTGGCAACTTCAGACGTTTCCCTTATGGCTTAGGCGTTGTGAAGTGTACGGCTGATATTCCAAATAGCTACAACACCGGCAGTCCTAGAACGAGTAGATCCGACTCTACCTTGGTCACCGATTAAAATCTTGCCTATTGGGTGATCGTCATTGCTACCATCCCGGTTTGCAAACCATTTCCAGGTCTCCATTGCCAAAGTCCGAACGATATTCCGTTGAGGGATGAAAGTCTGGCCATGTGGAGCAGAGCATCGATCTGCATGTGACTGCTAGCCCTCACGCTGCGTTTTCTTGGAAACCTGGATCGATATTGCAGCTTTCAATAGCCCACCTAAGTCGTTTTGTAGTCGAGGTGCATTAGTCACAGCTGCGGCGTAGCTGACTCGATCAATTATAAGACTTTTGGCCAGTTGTTGCAAATATTCTCTGCGTGGGAGGTGATGCGGAAGGCGATGAATCAGTGCCGTACACTGTCTTGCTGACTTCATCACATTGGTCTCATGGGGACTGGTGGAGAAAGCACTATCAAACGTTACTCCAAGGAGCTCAATTGTCCTGGATGTTCTCACATCCACTTGATCTATTAAAAATGTAAAACTGTTGACATCGGCAGCCTTGGCACTACCACCTTGGTGTGACTCCTATATGTTTGTTAATATTCCAAACAACATATGAATTGAGTCAGGAAGAAAGCATTTCTAAATGAAAAAAGTAAAATGGAGAAAACGAATTTTTAAGTTTTTTACTTCATAAAAATATTGGCCAAATATTTTCGAAGCATTTTAGGACCAGTTGCGCACGTTTTTACCCATGAACGTTATTTTTTTTTCGATAAGCAAGAATGACTTTCTTTCTATTGGACTTAATTGTTATAGGGTTCAGTTGCACATGGCTCCAATATGATTTTTCATAGTCTATATATATATATGTCAATGACAGGGATTAGAAGCAAAAATGTAAAATCAAAGGTTTCATGTTCTATTTATACTGAATTATAAACTGAATGAGGCTTCCCCCCTCTCACTGCTGTTTAGGATCTTCTTATATTATTATGATTTCCTTCTTCTTTCTTTCTTGCCTCTAAACATAAGGAAGAAAGGTGTGTGTGTTCTTAAGAGGAAGAAGAAAAAAAAGGTCTCTTCTTCTTCCCATTAATGCACGAGCCGTTAAGTCCGCCTTAGCAAACAAATAAACACATCCCATGCTATAAAGACATTTATCACAAGTAGTAGTAGTAGTATTATAAGATTCTTATTCCATGTCATAGATGATGCACAAATCAATCTCTTGGACTATGAAAGCAAACAATGTTTTTAGAATGTTGTCATTGATACAAACCACCGAACTATTAAAATAGTAATTACTGAATACTCAGTAGATAATTTAAAAAAAACTTATTTGATAACAAAATCCAACCCTAAATGTGTCGGTCCCACTGGCTGAAGACATAGAGATAAAAAGATATAGAGAGTGGCCAGCGGGAGTACCGGGAATAGTCCCGGTACTCCCGCTGGCCACTCCGGCCCCATTTACCTGAAATACATTGTTAAAAAATTAATGAATACCTATTGTTTGCTTACGAAAATGATCTATTCCCTTCAATTGTTTCTGTGTGTCCACTATAAACAAATAATTCGACCTACGTCATAGTAAGCTGATCATAGAGATAGAATCTATCTTTATGATCAGCTTACGATGACATAGGTCAAATTACTTTGTTTATAGTGGGCACACAGAATCAGCTGAACGACGATGTTTCTCTGCTATTGAAGGAAATCAGCTCTCTATATCTTTATATCTCTATGGCTGAAGCAGTCTTGGGAATAGAAGAAAGGAAAATATTCCTGTGACGTCACTACCTTATGTTATGTTTCTTAAGAGTACAATTAAACCTGTGTTAGCGGTCACTCGCCCATAGCGGCATCGCAAAAGAAACAATAGTACTAAAGCCGCATTCTAAAATGTCTAAAATGGTTAATTTCTTGGGTTTCCTTGGTGTTCGCTAATGACAGGTTTGCCTCTATTATACTTTTACATAACAACGACGTCACTGAGTTTGTTCATCTTTCTCTTTTCCTATTCCTTAAGGCTTTGATTACTCACGGGATATACTACTCAAGTATACATTCCTTTTTTTCGTTTTGTATGATCTTATAGTCATAAATGGAGCTAAGATGGCTGCCATCAGTTGATGTGTCTTATTATTTTCCTTTTTTATTGAGTCTATTTATATAGATGGTATGCTCTACAAACTCGGACATTCTATGCATATTTTGAGCTGGTTAATGTTTGTTTAACTTATTATTTATCATACCATTGTTATTGTTATAGTTATTATTTATGTGTCTTGGAGTGACATTATATTTTGAATTTAATATTACGGATGAAATGTTGTGTATATGTGTGTCATCATCGTCTATCGTTAAGATCATATAAAAAAATAATACTGTCGTCATCCCTTCTTTAGGGTCACATAAAGAAATGCATTCACGAGAAAACCAACACTTTTAACCACTGCTTCCAGACTTATAAGAGAAGTCTTTTCAAATAAACATGTGTCTATGAGGAAAGATAACGACAGAAACGATAAGTGTATAATAATGAAGGAGTGCTTTAGAGGAACCAAATTTTATCTTTTGTGCTATCCATGCATAATATAACAAAAAAATCTAATAAAATGGTAAAATGTTGCTTGAGGCAAAGTATCTTGGACAGGACCTCATTGGCGTATCCTTTTAGTAATTATTACTAAAAATCATACCGAAAAGGAATTTTATGCTCCTTATCACTGCGGCTGCTTTAACTTGTTCAATTCAATTTCTTGTTGACTAAGAGTGTGGCATCGTATTCTCTAATGCATTGTGAACTAAAATAATACTAACATTATCATCTCTCAATGAGTATTTCTTATGACGTCAATTACTGTTGTGATTTAAAATATAGCGTCTAAGAATGGAGGCTACTGTAGACAATATTGCGGCTCGTATAAAACAATACAAAAAACCCTGCTTCGTTCAAATGTATTGTGTATCCTAAAAGACGTTTCCCCTCCAATAAATCTTGAATGACACCTTCTTGGTTGAAACCATGTATCGTCCAAGTCCATATCTTCCCATTCATGTCAAAAAGAATCCGTTATTACAGTGCAGTAACGAATTCTGTTCACAGTAACGTGACAATTGTCATCTTCGACGTAAAAATACGGATCACGTGTGGAGTTTTGCCGGTCCAATAGTGCATATTTTGCATGTCAACAAAGCCATTGAGTCAAAGAGGTGCCTCATCGTTGAAGATGATTTTACGGTGAAATGTAGAATCATCTTTTTCAAATGTTATTTCAGCCCACTTTACGAATTCCAGACGTTTGAAGTGGTCAAGTGGCATCTGTTCTTGTGTCAGCTTTATACGGGTCAAGCTTTTTTTTTGCAAAATTCGCCACATCGATGTCACAGAGATGCCCGACGATTGATAACGGCGCGTAAGGGACTAATTTGGGTCATATTGAATTGATGCACTTGCGAATGCAAAATAAATACACTTTGTGCATTTCTTTGCCTCACCGACTCAGGAACATTATGTAGCGTGTATATTTTTTAACCAAACGTTGAATTGTTAGTTTGGATGTGAATCGGTGTTAATACTCTTGCAGTTTGTAGTAGAGACTCACAACTTGTGTAATAGATTTTAATAATTTGCATGCATTGCTCGAATGATCCATAATGAAACTACAATTATTTCTGAGTACAGCTATTAAAGAAACATAAACAAATATGGCGTCGTTCTCGATATCTATATCAACGTAAAATGTAAGTGCCCTTTTTGACAAATTATTATATTAGCTCTAAATCAATTGTCACGTTCTACAAGGAGATATTGCTTAGGGTTAATGGCCTTAGATAAAGTACACAAATTTGGAGAGTTAATGCGGAAGACTTGGTTCAATTTTGGTGCTTTTTTTGTCATGGGCAATGGTCAAATTGCTTCTACTTGGACAAAGCAATAAGGTATAAGGGGGACTAACTACTCAAGCAAGAAGTGGATTAAGCCACATTTATATTATTATCTGGGGCCCTGAAATCAATTTTATAGGAGGAGGCCTTTAGTATCTCAAGACAGACATATTGTTCGTCAAGAATATCTTTAAAAAAACAATGATTGACATTCTTACAAATGACTCCGCACATTACCCCATGATGTAATATCCAAGTGTCGTGAGTAGTTTAAGTCTAGATGTGACTTCATCATCATCACTCGCAATCAAAGAATGTCGTTCTTGCGACTTTGTTGATAAAATACGATATGTCGTGCTCATAGAGATATAAAGATATATGTAGAGAGCTGATTCCCTTCAATAGCAGAGAAACAACGTTCAGCTGTATTCTGTATGTCTACTATAAACAAAGTAATTTGTACTACTACTTCATGGTAAGCTGATCATAGAGATAGATTATACCTCTATGATCAGCTTACGATGACGTAGAACAAATTACTTTGTTTATATTGGACACAAAAATACAGATGAAGGGAATAAGCTCTCTATATCTTTTTATCTCTATGGTCGTGCTCCATATCATAGCATTATTCGCAACAGATATGAAGGAGTTTTGTATGTAGTGTAAAGCATTGTTGGCCTTTTATAACTTGCGTTCTCCTTTTACTCAGCCTATCTCTGTTGAAGGCCATGGCCTTGAGGGATCAAATCCCTTGTAAATAATCCCTGTATTTTGAATTAGTTCCAATAGATGATGTTGATTAGTATGTGTTCATTGCCGCGGAAGTCGACTAAATATAAATTCATATATATATATATATATATATATATATATATATATATATATATATATATATATAGCTCCATTGCATTCAGTGTGAGTACGCTATTCCGTTGACAAAGAAGTTTCTCACTCACTCCTTCCCTCTCCTCCTCCTCCTATCAAATATCATTCTCGTCCCCTGCTGATGATTAATTAGTGCAATTTCTTTTTCTTCTTTCAATAAGAAGGAGGGGGTTGTCATAAGACCAAAAGTAAATACATATTGTTATGTAATAAGCCATTTACAATAAGGCTTCAATCAATGTCTATGAGAAGACTATATTATGCTCTATGTAGGTGGTCTTGAGCGAACGCCACATTTCCTTCTAAAATGATGTATTCTCATTTGCAGTAGTTTTGGAATAAAATGAGTGGTAAACGCGATCATTATAACTGAGATTTTTATCGTTATTTCTATGTTTTGAAAAGCTATCACTTATCGTTAGTGATGTACAATAGTCGATACATTTTCTTAATTGGATTGTGGAAACAAATGGCGAAATGATGGATTACGTACGTTGCTTATCTAATTTTATATTTATGTTATTGTAAGTTGATATTTAACTGGCTATAGTTTTATCTTGTTGAGGAAGTTTAATTTTTCTGTATATTCGCAAGTTGACCGAAATATCGTTTCATCGTTATCCCAGTTTTCCTCATTTGTAGGAACACGCCATAAATGGTTGTCTCTTTGATTTATATAGACATGACGTCATATTCGGTCTATCCTTCAAAGCTTCTGAGTATCATGTTCTTAACATGATAAGGAATGTCATTAGGTAGCAATAATAATAATAAGAATACTAGTTCTTTATTTCATTGATAACAGATGAGTGCAAGCGTCATCCTCTGTGTATTTGCAATAAGTCTTAGGAAATGATGTACATATGCAGAAAGATAAGCGAATAAGTCCAGTTGATTCTGACTGTTAAATGATTCATTCACAAAGCCTTTCTGATGTCTCTTCACTTGAACCTTAAGAATTTGAACCCCTTTCGGGTCATTGGTCAACAGTAATTGAAAATGACTAAGCCCCCTAAATGAATGAATAATTAATTGTGTCGAATTCTTTGTTGATATTCATGATAAATGTATAATGTGGTGGTACACTAATTAATTCTGCTTTGATGATGGATTATTCCGCCTCTTTGATAAGGACAAAAGAAGCCATTCACGGTCATCGGTCTTTTAAACATTGAACCTTGATTTCCTATCGATTATATGTCTTATTAAGGTGATTGCTTTTTGTTAACTTGTTTCTTTTTTAACCTTTCATTCTCACGATCCACAAAATTTGACAAGCCAGGCTACTTGCTCTCTTGTCCGTCTCTAAGACGTTGTTGGTTGCATCTCTCCTCTTTCCCTATCTTCTTCTTCTCTCCCTTTCTCTCTCTCTCCTTCCTTTGGAAGTCCTTTTACTTCTTTCCTTTTTTGTGCTGCTTTCATATCTAAGGATTTCCTATCGATTTTTGGCTGCTGCTGCTGCAGTTATTATGGTATGTGTATACATCTTATTCTTGTAGAAGAGGAGGAACAAGAAGAAGAAGGCTCTCCTGAATATTAGGAGAAGAATCCCTATCAACAGCAGCAGTTGTTGTTGTTGTTGACATTTACTCCATGGGACTCATCTTGAAATTCCTCCTTCTCTGAGAGCGAAGGAAGATGTGGCTCATGGATGGGACGGAGGGCGTCCCCTTCCACTTGGCCAATCTGAGGACCAAAATAAAGGGTGGCCGAAAAGGGGGAAAGGCCAGAGGAAACAACGATGCGGCCTCCGAGCGAGTGGACTGGGAGTTTGTGGGATTTCCCCATGCATCTAGAACGGTGGAAGATCATACTCATCAAGTCGTGCCACCCCGTCGGACTCATCGCCTCAGCTCCACGCTACATCGCGCACCCTCCAGGCAGACAGGAGGAATGTCCTCGTCTTCCTCACGTCACAGGCGGTCGCAAAGTGAAATATACCAGCACGTCCGTGACTCCACCATCACAACCACCACGAGCTCCATTCAACGTGTGCCCCTCCCTGCGCCCCCTGTGCCACCCCCGAGGACGAAACGCTCTAGACCCCTCTCGACGGCCACTGAGAGCTCTCCGCCTGCCGTCCCACCACACATGCACGGAAACGGCATACCCATCCCTCTGCCCCGAAGCCCACCCACACCTCCACGGCCTCCTCATGCCTCCTCCTCCGCCCCGCCCCCTATCTACTCATCCATTCGGAAAAAGAAGAAAAAGAACGATCCCCTCAAAAAGTCCAGGGTTCTCTCGAATCAACCTCACCTGGGGGGACATACAGGTCCTCCCTCAGATGTCTTCCGGCCTCGCCTAGAAAGCCCGCACCCAAGAAAGAGGAATACACTGCCGCCACACTTCCTTCATGGTCTTCTCATGCCACGCTCCTTCAGGATGACCCATATGACTCGGTCCTATCCTCTTCACAACAATCGCCTCCTATTTTCATTCGAAGCCACTGCAGTCAGGGTGTGTGGTTATATAAAACGAAATATAAACAGAGTCACAAAACCTCAATAGCGCATATACATTAATTTATGATCGTTGTTGTCTGGAGTTGACCAAAAAAAATAATATTTGATAAAATGTTTAAAGATCTGTGTTGTAGGCACTGAGTGTCTTTAAATGGATGATGTAATTAAAAACACAGTAAAACGTGTATTCCTTAAATGAATCCATAGTAATGATCATCCTAAGAGTAAAAATTATCATCAGGAAACCCCCCGTTTCCAAGGGTTACGTGAAAGCAATTCCATATACTCGATTGTAATAACTTTTGTCATCTATTGCAACGTATTCAAACAATAAACAATATGATGTTATAGGAGTATTATGGTAATAGTAGGACATAAATGCGCAAACATACTCATTCGATATAGAAGTAAAACACATTTATTAGCTTCCTTCCTTTATTTCTATGTATATTCATGTTACATCATTTAAATGATCCATTACTTCATTTTCACTTATGTTGCTTTCTAGGGCTCGAGCCATCCCGAACGTCAGCCCAGGCCAAGGGACCGTGCCTTCCGCCTCCCGCCTCTGGGGCCGTATGTAAAGGTGGATCCCTCCATGATCTCCGATCCCGAGATCCCAAGGGAGACGAAGCACGTGGAACTCTCAGGTATTAAAATATCCAACACCCAGGGTATGATTGTCAACCCCAACCACCAATGTAAACACTGGGCACAGCTAAATTAAAAAGGAATAAATAAAAAACTACGCAAACATGTATGTAGTAACACAGATACCATACTGTTGTGTGTTCAATATTCTTACTATAGTGTATGATGTATTATGTTTGTATATTAACTATTTATTGAACATATACATTCTTCCCGAAAAAAATCTTAGAATTATACAAACATTAATATTTAAAATATATACTTATTACTTACTAGTCTAAGATGTTCTAAAGCACTCTCTGAAGAAGCAAAGTACTTTTATCGTAGTCAGGGTATGTAAAAAAACCCAAATTTTGAAAAAAACCGAAAAAAACCGGGTTTTACCGTGGGTTTTTTCGGAATTCTGGTTTTTCATTACACCATTAATTAGCTAATAACTAATTAATGGTGTAATGTAAAACCCGAATTTCGAAAAAACCCACGGTAAAACTCGGTTTTTTCGGGTTTTTCAAAATTTTGGGTTTTTTACATACCCTGATCGTAGTCGATAAAAATAATTTATTTATAATATTCATGCTTTAGATCATATGACGTCATAATGAACGCTCTTTTTAAATAATTATAGTACAAAGTTTCCCAATTATTCAAGGAATCAGCAAATAATATATCATACATTTGCATATTCATCTCGCTGTTTTAAACCTACTTAAAAAACTACTTTTGCCACGAACCGATAGCTAAATAATAATTAACTTTCATTTTCTTTTGTGTATCCAGTGATTATATATTGGTTGGTAGGCATTTCACCTTTAAATAATTGATATAACGGAATGTTATATTCGTACATAGCTCGGTTTCCCCTGTGAATCAGATTTACAAGTTTGACATACGCATTACATTCCATGGTTTCAATTAATACTTTTATGAGTATATCAAACTATTTAGTTATATTGAAGAAGAAACGTAAGGCAGTAAAACAAGGTTCACATGATAAAGAGTGCCAAATTGATGGCTTAATGCGTGGAGATGAGATGAGTGCCACTTTCCGGATAAATCTGTTATTAATATTTAGCGTATTTGAATAGCAGTAGTTGGAGGGGTTTTGTTCAAATACGGAAGGAAGTAGTGATGACAATTTATTTTGTGCTTGAGTTTCCCTGGCTGAGACGAATCAATTTTCTATATCAGTGGTCTGGGGCCTAGGTAATTATAATAATAATGTTTTTCAATGCCGTGAACAGTAATAATAATAGTTCAACTATTATTGTATGTACATAGGAAGAAAGTGTTGTTGCTCCTACTAATGCATGATTACATAGAAGTAAATATTATGTATTCAGAACTTGCCGTGTAATAAGTAGTGTGACAAAGAGACTTTGCTAAACCCTGTAATAGTAGAAGGAGGGGGGTATTACTTCATATTTGTTATTACAAAATATCAAGTCGACCGGAAGCGGCCAGGTGAGAGAGAGAAGAAGATCCATGCTTGATGTGCGCCAATAGCTTTGTTCTTTGGTCAATTGTGTGTGTTTGTGAAGCTGAATTATGGGACGGAAATTATTAGCATGGATTCATATAAAAGCAGCTCCTTCCTAAAAAGTGCGTGCTGCAATGTTGGGCTGGTCAAATTTGTTTCCATGATAAATCAAGGACAACACGCCTGCAAACTTGTTATAAAAATAGTTTATGGAAGATTGCGTCATCAATAGGATCATATTGCAGCTGGCATTTCTCCTTTTTTTCCTTTGGTGGTAATGTTTTCCTATATATATATATATATATATATATATATATATATATATATATATATATATATATATATATATGAAGAAGCATTGATGGAGCTCGTGTATTGGAACTAGTCTTTTTGAATTCATTTTATAGTTGTTTTTAAGGGTCACTTTAAATTGAATGATAAATTATCGATGAGGTATACAGATTTTTTTTTCCTAATTAAAATTTACAAAAATATTTGTGCCGGTTTTCACGTTGATTAATCAAAAATGGTTGCTTTAACTGAACTGAATACCAAAATGCTCTATATATAAATATAATATTTACCTTTTAATGATTTGAACAATGATCAATTAAATTTGGATCCTTGAGTAAAATCAATAGGTTAAGCAGTTTGAGGATCACAAATGAATGCAAGCTTGCTAATTATATCATCAATGTCCATCAACTCTATTGGGAGATTGTTTTAAATATTAATCAAGGAATATAAATTAAGACATGTATTTGAAGCAAGTACTTCTTGGTTTAAGGATTTCTCAGCCTCTCCCAAGCTTGCCTTCCTAACAACTCACCGCGTGCCTCTGCCTTGATCCATCATCTTCTATGTGAGTGAATGTGTACCTTTGTGTTACACATAGGTAGTGGTGTTGTAGTAGATTGTAATATGATCGTTGGCAAAGGAAGAAGAAGAAGTCTTATTATTAGGCGTAAAACTTTGTATGCCTCTCCTCTGAGACGGCAAGGATGACACCCATGGAAGTGTTAATCCGCCACTGACGTCACATTATTCTACTGAAAGGATCCCTTCGAATGGTGCATAAACCCATCATTGCCTGCATCCTCGTTCATCGTGATGTCCCATTGAAACTTGATACTCTCTTTCACTCAAGTATCTCAGGAGTTTAAAAAAATCTGCGAACCCTCTTCTTTTGATTGAGTGACTTGTTGCCTCCTCCTCCTCCTGCCTCTTCTTGCCTTTTTCTTCCTCCTTCTTATTCATATCCATCCGCAATCCCAAAGATATTCAGTATTATTCCTTCTGTTGATGAGAGTGATGAAGAAGATCATGAAATTGCCTGTTATGGTGAGGTGTGAGCCGAGGGAAGTGTAAAAGTGTGTCATGCAGAATTACTACATGAAGGCAACGGAAGAAGCCTCTTCCTCACCTATGGTTATGGAGGTTGCTCAGGAGTTTGCCCTTTTTGGAGGAGGAGGTGACGATGAGAACAGTCAGGCCCCAACCCCGATAATCCATCCACCAAAGAAACGCTTCGACAAGCGGACCCTCACGTCTCTCTTCCTTCAACACCACGGGGAGACGGCCGGCTCACCCAATCTACTGCGAAGAGCATCCATTACATCCTCTACGTCCTCACTCGGAGCTGTTACAAACTCACAAGAGAAGAAGCACTCCAAACTCCTGGGCTCCATGTTTCTAAAGTCATCATCCAAGCAGCAGCCGGACTTTCTTTTGGGTGGGGCGACCCCCTCTCGACGGCGTCGAAGCATCGCCATCACGGACGATGCCTACGACAACGCACTCCGCATGGCCAAGAGCCACTTGGACCTCTCCTCCGAATCCCCTGGCATCTCTTCTCCCGTCATCACAAAAAAGAGCAAGCTCAGCCTCAAGGATCGCTCCTGGGGCGAGCTGGAGAAGCTTCTTCGAGGAGGAGGGCACAAGGAGCAGAGCCCAAACTCCTCGGCATCGTCAACTTCCGCAGCATCCTTGGAAGTTAAAAAGGCCAAGAGGGTCAAGCCCTCGGGGCGGAGCAAAACATATCCCACCCGGAAGTCGGAGCAAGACGACTTCCTTGCCTTTAACAATAACAACAGTAGCAAGAAGCACAAGAAACTTCTTAAGGAGGACAGTTTAGTTTCCTCGGATGACATCTTGCATGACGAAGGAGTTCACGGGTAGGCATTCGTTCCCTTTCTATGATACACTGTACGTATGTGCTTGTGTGTGTGTATGGGGGGTTCCCCGAAGTGAAATAATACTAAACGGGTTTACATATTATGTGTATGTTGTGTGTCTCCTTCAAGACGCACTTATTTCAAGAAGGAAAGAAAAAACAGACGGCGACAACAACGACATTACGTGTTCCTTGTTTGCAATAATAATAATACTGAATGTATCTCTCTCCATTTCTACTGTCTTGGGCTTCGTTCCATAAAATGCGAGGCAATAAGTAAAGAAGAGGAGATATGGGGGGGGGGGGGCAAGGAGGACAAACATATATATTATAGGTATGTGTGTATGATACACATACATGATTTTGTGCTAGGATTATCCTTGCCAAGAGTGACAAGTACACCGAAAAGAACTACTTCAGTCAAGAAAATAATAATAATAAGAACAACAATAACAACAAAACTCATTATTTCATTAATAATCATAATACTAATCATCTCCTTTTGTGATTGTGATGATAAAAAATGGGTTACGTGCTGCCTTTCATGGTTCCTTGTGAGTGTATATATGAGTGACAAGCCAGAATGCTCGAGTATATTCATCCACCTCCCCCACCGCCTCGAAGAAAATCCAGACGCTGTGGCTCCGTTCCACCCAACTCAGACATCATACTCCCACGCACCAAGCGATTCTTCAAACTCTCACCCAATCCCGGGCTCTCCTGCCCTACGCACAACTCCTCACTCGCTGATCTCAGCACACAGCCAGAAACCCTCTCGCCCTTCGGAGCCATCAAACTACGAAACCCTCTTCCAACCGATGGCCATGGAATAGATTAGGAGGAGGTGGAAACACAAATAGCAATAGTCTCAAGGAGGAGAAAAGCAAAAGGGTCTCCTGCCCAGACATATCAGGAGCATCCTCAGATTCATCTAGTCGAAGCTCGAGCCCCATGTCCTTTCGAGCATCCTTCTCCTCTAGGTTCAATCGTGTCAAATCCCCCTCACACTCTAAAGAAAACTCAGTCCCTTGCGTTCGGAGGTAGAAAAAAACAAATAGTCTCCAATCAGTTGACCCATCAAAATACAGTCCCTCAAATAATAATATTTACCCTCTCTGTATCACATATTTATCTTTAAATCCCATAGGGAACAAAGCGGAAAGAAGGTGGGACGAGCCCAAAGCTGCAAACTCGAAAAGGAGCAACCCAAATCCGTAAGTCATTATTATTTACTCATTGTACATTAATGCGCAATTAGAGAGAAACCTCCCCTTTCCATTGCTTTGAATTGGCTTCTACTTTTTAACAATGCTTGGCCCGAATAATAACATATGGTTGGATGCATCTATCACGTGGTGGTGGACCCCTAAAGGATTGCACGTTTTCCGCCGCTTCCCTCATTCTCTCTAAGCATTTCTCTCAAGTAGTCTTGAAATCAAAAATGTGTAGAATGAAAGACTCTTACTCATTAAAGGGGCTTGAAAAATAATACTTTTAGATTTATGATCTCTCAATAGTAGTAGTTATATTATTATTATTACAGCTACTACTGCTGCTACTACCTTTGATGACATAATTTTCTTCGTTTGACTACGCTGAAGTAGGCACTCTAATTACATATAATGATGGTGATGAACCCTGTTCCTTTAGAAAGGTTGAGTGAAAAGAGGGCAAGGAATCTTCCGTGCTTTTTTATGGCTCCTTGCACGTTTTCAAGTATGAAAGAGTTTCTCAGAAGAACTATTGCTTATGTCTTTGTTTTTATCTTAATATATAAATTGTATCAAGTTTGTAAATACCTATATTAAGTCATTTTTCACCCTTATGAATTATAAGATAATTATAGTTTTTAACCCAAAAAAGTATGATGTTTCTTCTTCATACAAAAATCAACACCACAATCTGTGTGAAACTGATATTTTCTCCAAAGAGTCTATAAAAGACTACTAAACGCTTGCAGAAAAATATTTCAGTCCCTTCTTACTATTTTTAATTATTCTTTTGTTAATTTTTGTACAAACATTATGCTTTCCAGTAGCTTTTCTCAACTAAACCTGAATAGCTTATAAAGTGTCTTTTTCATTTAATTTAGTCTAAACATTATTGTTGATTGCAGAAGATGAAATGATGTTCTCGAATATAGTTCCGTTTATGACACGGATAAGTTCATTAAGTATCTGATGACGCGTAAAAACGTCCTTTCCCAAAACATTGCTTATTTATATTTCTATTGTTTGTCCGTGGTTTTTTTGCCTATATGGTTTGATAGAATTGCATCCGACAGGATATAAATAAGCATTATAGCATTAAAATTAGTCACTCGAACCTAGGATCTTATCAATGAGGTAGACCAAAAATGACCATCCCCTCTCGGGAGTATTCGAACCTGAGTCCCAGTATTGAAAGTTGAACACGCCTTAACACGCACGGCTATCGCACCCCTTAGTTGTTTGTTCTTGTTAATTTTTAGAACAAAAACTTTATACTCCAATTATATATTTTTGCAAGTTATTATTATTTAAAAAGAGAAAGATTTTCTGAATAAACAAAATTACTTTTGCCTGAAATGTCTCTGGATCCTATTTTTTTAAGCCCTTTCAAAATATTTATGTACCTATTTTAGAGAAATATTCCCTCTTTTTTGGTAGAAATAACTTAAAAGTTTGTAACACCTAACATGAAACAAATTTTAGGTGGTTTGTGATAGGTGATTTCAATTATTTTAAATAATTAAGCTTATCTAGATTTAAATTAGTTATACATTTGTTGTTGGATTAGCAAAATTTTGAGGATATTTTTTTTATAGATACTAAATTATTCTTAGTTTTTAGAAGAGGCAAGACTCCGAATGAATGAGTTATCCAAGTCAAAAAATATTATTCAAGAGGCACTTTAAATAAAGGTTATATTTTTCAAAAATTGTACATTACGAATTATAATGTATAAATACTCTTACTAAACAAAAATAAATAGTATTGCCTTAAAAACACTGTTATGTAATTTGTCTCAAAAATATTTTCATCATTTTTTTCATTTAAATATCATAGCATTTGTTATTAATGTAATAATGATTTAGAAGATTCGGTGGCGACCTCTTTAATTCATTTCGCAAGTTCAAGTGATTTTCTTATTTTTCCTGTATGTCAATTTTCATTCGATATAATGAAAGTACAATATCACATGTAGTTTTTGTGGTTTATGTATGTATATATATATATATATATATATATATATATATATATATATATATATATATATATATATATCAGGAAAAGACCAGGTACCCGGCCAGGGTCCCGAATGTTTTTGAGCGTCCCGGCCCGGTGTCTAAAAATCACCGAGCCAGGTTAAATATATTTTCGTTTGTTCGTCATTCTGAATTTTCTTCGATAATTTTTTTAAAATAATAGGAAATATTTTATTAAAAAAACCGTCGTCACTTTCAAAATGACGAAGGAACCAAATATATAGTAAGTTCCGGCCCGGGTCCCGGTGAAAAAAAGCGTCTTGGTCGTTTCCTGATATATATATATATATATATATATATATGTTAAATTAATGTTTGTATTTTTTAACATAATCAATTTCATAACCTTTATATCTTACAAACTTTCTTAATAGAAAGCAATAATGTCGGAAGCTGTAGTTCAAAACAAATAAAAGCTTTTTCTTATGACCATTTTTTTATAGGGGGGGGGGGGGGGGTGTTTGAGGGAAAGCATGGCAAATGACTTTGTCTGATATTACTCTTTTTGACAAAAATCAACCAGTTTTATTTTTTCAAACATTAAATCTATTTTCCCCCCATTAGAGTTTCATATTTAATTAACATTTTAATAATAAACGTTCAAGTTTGTACTACTCATGGCATATCACTCAAACTGCTGCTATAAAAGTATAATAACACCATTTACGCATGAAAGCGAGACATTCGGAGCTGAATATGAATTTGTGCGTTACCTTAAGTCTTGCTTGCAAAAGTAGATCGAAAAAGTTTTTCCTTGTGATTCTTACTTTGACTCTGATGACTTATAACACTTATATTATATATATTTGTGATATTTTCTGAGCTCTTTAGCAGAGTTGGTCTTGTGATCAACTCACTTGATCCCTGTTTTATTTATTGTCGGAAAGAAGGATTTTTAAATAAAGTATACTCCAACTGCAATGTGAATTATCGTTTACAACGGTTTTAAAATGATAGTTGTCTTATTTTCTAAGGAAAATTTGTACAGGAATAAACAGTCAAAATAAATTGGATCAGATAAATATTAAAATCGAACAATTAGGCTTAATCCACATGCTTGTTGAACATTAAATTAAGTTCACTTCAATTATTTTTTAACATCATTGCTAATGTTTTTAATCGATTATTCGTTAGGGATGAAGTTGTCCCCATTAAATTGTTATTCCGAGTCCTCGAGATACCTCAAATTGACTACAATATCATTAGATAATCATAACACTCACCGAAGTCATTAATATGGTTTTATCGCCTTCAAAACTCAGCATTTCAAATGGAACCAATTTTTAAATCATGCTTTCCTTATCTGTTTCTTTTGGGACACCACATTCTTGCTATATGCATTTTTTTAAGTGAGTGCCTCTAAGAATTTCGTCATTGTTATAGACTTAAAAGCATTCAGCATATCGAATGAAAATGTATAAACTAGAAAAATTAATAAGAAACTTGCAAAATTACAAAAAAAAGGCTACCACATAATTTCCTAAATCACATTATCTCGATTTTGTTTTTTTAGCAGCCAAGGATTTCTATATATAAAACATTTCGAATGTTGTCTTACTTAAAATATAAATAATTTGATTTTCTTGAAAAACATATGTAATTCAGAGAGTTTCAAGGAATGTAGTGATTATTAGTCAGGAATGTATATTGAAGAAAATGATGACGTTATATTTAGAGAAGGATATTTTTGTTTATGCAATAATAAAAATAGCTTGTCAAACGACGTCATCTTTCTCCCTCTCACGTTTCAGTTGAATCATTTGCAAATATCTTCTGACTTATTCATCATTAGTTTACGTAGGTTTTGACAATTTTATTATGGATATAACCAAGATAACTAGGGATAAGAGGTATATCAGAGAGAAGGAGATAACCCTGCTAGGACAGAGTGGGGAGTGTGACGTCACTATTATACTCTTATGCTATACATTTTGTTAAGAGTTACTGAATAAAGACATTTTTTAAATTAATATTTGTATTGAAAAACATTAATTTGAAACAGAGCTTGTAGAAAATTAATAGGACTTATTTTATGAAAACATATTATATCTAACGAATTACTGAATTAGAGGTAGGACTGACATAATCTCAATGCAACCTCCTCAAATTATCCAAATCATGAAGCTATTTTCGTGATACTTTATGAAGGATACCCTTGACTTTTCTTATAATATTTTTGCTCTTTCTATAAAAAGTTTTTTAAAGTTTATTAAATAATAAGTTCAATATTTATTAACTTGGACTAATTTTTTCAAATCATGGTCTCAAGACATTTTTGGAAACCATTGAATCTTGTCATTTCAAAAGGGAGTTATAATGCGGCTCTCTTTCTGATGTCCTCTTCAATAAATTCCACGGAGAAAATGACACAAGCAGGGACGCAAATGTGGTTTATATTATAATCCTTCATAAAGTGTCACAAAATATACTTTATGATTTGGGTGATATATCGATGTTGCATTTGAGGTTTTGTCAATTTCTGCCTCTAATTAAGTAATTCTGCTGATAACATATGTTTTCAACAAAAAGGGTCCTATTAATTTTCTACGATCTATGATTCATATTAATGTTTTTCAAAACAAATATGCATTAAAAATATGACTTTTAATAACTCTTATAAAAATGTATACCATAAGAGTGTATTTGTGACGTCACACTCGCCATTCTGTCCTAGCAGGGTGATATTCCTTCTCTCTGATATACCGTATATAAATGTATCTTGGATATAACAAAGTACATAAAAGAAAAAAACGGTGAACGAAATAGTTAGATCCCTTTTTTTAAGAAACAATTTCATGAACGATAAACGCTTAGCTTAGATATTATGGTTTGTCCTAACATGTAGCAACCTAAAATATTTTATTTAATAAATAAAAAACACTCAACACAACAACAACATTTCAACACAACTCCTACTAAGCATAAATTCTGATTCAATCCTGATTAAGTCAAAACCTATTGCTTTTTACTGAATAAAATGTGTTATTTGGCATCATGCTAAAAAAAATTAAAGGTCAATTTAAAAATGAAGAAAAAGCAACCAACAATTAAATAAAAGCATTTTTACCCGATATTTCAAAATATATAATTTTTTTTGCTTCTATTTTTAAGAGCAAATGAAGAAGTCATTTAATATAAATATATGCAATGAATGTATGTAAGAGTATGTAAAATATTATTATTTGACGTTGATTCTTCTTAGGCTTTCACACATGAAGACGTAGCAGGAGGAGCAGTCCTCTGAATATTCTTATAC
The DNA here is from genome assembly GCA_013387185.1 of Caligus rogercresseyi. Classification (NCBI taxonomy): domain Eukaryota; kingdom Metazoa; phylum Arthropoda; class Copepoda; order Siphonostomatoida; family Caligidae; genus Caligus; species Caligus rogercresseyi. Next base: position 18,860,502 of record CP045891.1, read on the forward strand.
AAACACAATCATGCAGAACAAGTTAGACTTGGGAAGAAAATCTAAGGTGTATTAGTGTATTCTAAGTATCATATGCCTCAGAAGAAATAGAAACAACAACACTTTCTTCCTCCTCCGCCATTCACCCAAATAAAGAAGAAGACAAATACGCGTTTATTTGTGCTTTTATTTTTTTGGTGCGTGCTCAGTTTGCTTTTCCTCCAAATATCTGAAAGATATTTGTGTTATTATGTGATGATAGTATATAGATGATGTGTCCCTTTTATGTGTCTGCATTGATTGGGGCGTTAACACCGAGAGCGAACAGCAACCAAGTGTGTGTGTGTGTTTCTCTTTTTCTTTCATTGGAATATCCTATTTTTATTTGACATTCCTGTTACTGTGATTGCCTTCTCCATAAGTGTTGGTAGTGGGGAAAAGTGTGATTGATAAGGCGGCGAGAAGAAGAAAGTGTTGTGTGTGTATGTGTGATCCAAACAATAAATCGGTCAAAAAAAAGGGACTGCTTATCTTCTGCATGGAAGACAATAACCACAATCAAATCGTTCACTGAAGAGGGGAATAAAGAAGTAACAGTCAGGAAAGGCTTCTTTATGAGTGTGTACACCAGAATGTGACTTGGAATTTGACTCTCTCCTGCTTGGAAGAAAGAGGCAAGGAATCCATGAGAAGAAGAAGACATCGTTTTTGATATTTAAGAAGAAGAAGTACATAAGACTTTCATGACCAGAAGCCAAAACTAGGCATTTGCCAAGTTCCCCCCCCCCCCTTGTCTGCTTCAAAAGGAGCACTTTCCCTTGTGCTCATCGTGAGTAATAACAACAACAACGACTACCTCTGTTTTTTAACAACAATTATATCAACAAAAATAATGAATGAATCCAGTAGAAGCAGCCTCATTGGAGGCCCATGAATGAATACACTAAGTATGGAGGGAGAAGACTCACCGTCAGGTATTCCTCCTTCGGGATCCTTGGCCCCGTACGAAGAACCTGGATCCTTAACGGAGGATGAAAGTGATGACGATGATGATGAAGAAGAAGATCTTATTCCCCCTTCGGAGAGCGCCTTTTCCATTAAACGAGGCTCTGGAGGACTCATTCCTCTCTCGGTATCCCCGCCCGCCAAGACACTCAAGTCCTCTTATGAAGACGACGAACTTATTTCATCCGGGAAATCCTCACGAAACCCATCCCATCTCACAACCCTCTTCGATTTCGGGAGTCTCTTAGGTACCCGGGGAGAAATGTCCGATTCTCCTCTGGGCTCGAAGCTTCCTCACGGACCGAAGGCTTCCATTCCCGCTGCCATCATATCCATCCCCTCTCGGGCTCACCCGAGACACTATCCTATGGACAATCCCTCCTCAGGTCGTACAAAGGACGCGCTCCAATCCAGAAATGGAGTGCTGCCCCGTTTGCCTTGCTCGCAAGGAATGCGAGATACTTCTAAAAAGAACGTATAGCAAGGTAGTAATTGAAGCTCAGAGTAGGAAGGGGGAGGATAATTGCGCAATTCTTTGTTATGTGTCATTCAGTAATATCCTAATAGTAAGAGATCCGTCTGACACAATTTTTTATTGTTCTTTTCAGAGAGCCAGTACTCGGGAGAGACGAAAACATTCCGATCCAAATATTCCTAGACAAACTTCCAGGTAAGTCACTCTCATTTTTATATATTTAACGCACACATATGAATTTATAAAAAACATGTTCCTGGATCAAAGATATAAAAAGTGAGCTCCTTCACTTCGTCCCCATCTTTGAGTCGAGGAAATTATGTTCCCCTTAAAACCTCAAAAGTTTCTTTGGATGAACTGTCGTTCGTTGCATGGTGCTCAATAATAAAGTCTCGGGTCAAAGATGAGTCAAGTGTCCATTGGATTTATGCATACATTATTAGTAGTATTGAATAAAGAATGGATGAAAGTGATGAGGGTAGAGAGAGAGGCGTCCTTCTTTGCAGGTAGTTCTCTGCTCATAATGCTGAAGACGTCGTGGTTGTTGTTGTCGATTGAAAGGTGTATCCATATGTTGCTTGGGAAGTTCTACTTGCCTCTTTCTTATCTTCTCTTGAGAAGAAGGAGGAGGGAAGAAGACCAAGGTAGTAGTGAGGTAGGTAGGTTGTTATTTTGGTGGTAGGGGTGATGAGTACTTGCTTTTAATTTTGGAGAGCCGCGTATGTCTTTTTCTTTCTTTCTCCTCTTCATTTTTGCCTTGTTGCTTCTTCTTTAAAAAAGACTCTTCAACATCATATTCTTCTCTCATTTATTTCCTTTGGAAGAGGGAAAAGGAAGAAACCTGTTCCTCCTTCTCCTACTCCTTCCCTTTCGTGTTTCCCCACTCTTTGGATCATGGAGTGAACATAAAGATGGGTCATGCCGGGAGATCTCTAGACCGTAGCCCTTGTCTCTTCCGTACCATGTCCTTCTCGCCATATTGCACTGCCTCCCTGGAGCTCACTCCAAAGGTCGTCGTGCATTCCCCGAGCTCGCCAGTCGACGGGAGCAAAGGAGCTAAGGCAATAATACCTTTCCGGTACGAGGCTCTCGCTCACATAGCATCTGCATATCACTCCTTGACAATCAGAAACAGGAAACCTCTTCTTCTTCCTCCAAGACATCCTTCTTTCTTGACGTCCCCAAGAAACAAGGTGGAGGCAAGAGGAAACGACGAAGATCCCTCGCGGATATCATCAACTTTGGCCTACGTCGTGAGGATTCAGAGCTATCCCATGGAGGGAATTCCTCCCTCCGACGAAAGTCTGACAGCTTCTGCATCTTCAAAAACGGGGTGCATTATCGGGAAGAAGAGGAGGAAGACATCGAGACGGAAACTGCCGCCAATTATTCTCATCTCTGCCCCAACCGACGAAGAGCCTCTGTGGACATGGGGGCTGGATCCAATGCCGCCATTACGCGACGACGCATGTCCAGCTTCCCGCCCATGGAAGGCGAAGAGGCTAAAGGATCCTCTGCTCTCAGTGGATCTCGTATACGACGAACAAAGACCTCACTTCCACTCAAACTCCTCTCTTCACGAAACAGACTCAGATGGAAGAGCTCCCTCGACGTCTCACTGGACCACCAACGACACAACGTCGTCGTCTTTCCAAAAAGGAAACTTGAGGACGTACCTGGAATATTCATTCCCCACAAATCCCATATGCCACATGGAGTTCTCCTCAACACTAGGCGGTAAAATAATAATAATACAAAGATTCCCTCCCCAGATGGCATGCATGTTCCCGTCTCTTCCAATCAATGATCTTTGTTTATCATAATATGATTAAATTCAATTATTTTTATATTCTTCTTCTTCATACTTATTATTATTATTGAACTAATAATAGACTTTCTTTTTCCTTTCCCATAAGTCTCTGTTAGTGCTTATTAATCTATATTGCCTTGGATATGTATGCGCAGGATTTCCGACTTGTAGTTGGAGTAGTATACATATTGATGGATGGATGGATGGCGCCTGGTGTACATATTTGTATGTTAGGTGTGTGGTAGCAGGGGGATTCAAGAATATATAAAAAGAGTAGAAAAAAGTGAAAATAAAGTCTTTAAGAAAGCGAAGAACATGTGTGTGTGTGTGCGTGTGTTCTTAAGACGAGAAGGAGGTTATTACGATGGATTATATAAATTTAAACAAGTGTACATAGTCGTTCCTATAAAAGTTCCATCTATGTGTGTGTGTATATCCTTTAACCATCTTTTCGCATGGATGTGCAACATTGTTTTCAAACTAATTGGCGGAGAATTACCCTTGTTGTTCTTCTTCTTGTTGTTGTTATTGATGCACCCAGATAAAAAGTGAAAGCAGTTTCTTAATTTAGGAAAGGTGATTACTTGCTACTACAACGACAAATATATACATAGTTATCCGCTTTGATAGGAAATGAGATGCCAAGAGACTGGGTATATGGTGGTAGTGGTTCTCATCTAAACTTATTGGCCTTAATCACTCACTCACTCCTTGTTAGCATGTCAAGTCACTTCAAGGAAGAATTGATAATATTAGTATTCATCATTATTAAACCATTATGAAGAAGAAAGTCTCTGATTAAGAAGTAAGACACGGGGGGAGGAAAGAAAGAAAAAGAAGGAGGACATGTTAAAATCTATGAGGAGAAAAAGTCATCTGATGTTGACATTCCCCTCTCTCTCTCTCTCCCTTTATTGAATGAATAGGAGATATTCCCCTAAGTGGCGCCGTCACAATGATCCTGATCATTTAACTCTTGATAAAAAGATACCTTACTCAACAAGTTAGAAAAACAATTCATTCCATGTGTATCCCATAGAGATATAAAGATATAGAGAGCGTATTCCCTTCAATAGCAGAGAAACGACATCGTCGTTCAGCGGTATTCTGTGTGTTCATAAAAAACAAAGTAATTTGATCTACGTCATCGTAAGCTGATTATAGAAATAGATTATATCTCTATGATCAGCTTACGATGACGTAGATCAAATTACTTTGTTTATAGTGGACACTCAGAATCAGCTGAACGATGTTCCTCTGCTATTGAAAGGAATAAGCTCTCTATATCTTTATATCTATATGACATAAGCTACAGAGTCGACATACCGAATCAAGAAACCTGTTTGATGATCCTAAATGCATCTTGTGTCCTGTTGATAGGGCTAATTGAATCAAATATTACATGAATTATCCATAGAGATTTAAAGATATAAAGAACTTATTCCCTTCAATAGCAGAGAAATGACATCGTCGTTCAGCTGACGCGATGGCCAAAATAAACAAAGTAATTTGATCTACGTCATCGTAAGCTGATTATAGAGATAGATTATATCTCTATGATCAGCTTACGATGACGTAGTATAAATTACTACTTTTTTATATTGGACACACAGATGAAGAGAATAAGCTCTCTATATCTTTTTATCTCTATAGTGTATCCTGATGCATCTGATTATTATATAAGAATGATTATTTTCAAATGTTTTAATCTGGTAGTTTAGATTGTTTGCATTTTATCCATAAATTCATGGTTTGCTTTCACTTTATATTTTGTGAAAAGAGCATTAATATCTAATTATATTCAACGAGCTAAATGTTTCATGAAACGTTTCTCTTATGAAGCTTATGAGTAAAAGGGGTCTTTATGATGGGCTCCTCTACTGTGTTGACTTTCAAATGGACTCATACACTTGCAAACACGGCTCAATGATTGAAGAAAGGACTGTAATTAAAGAGTAATGAGTATGGCTCTGACTCACTTTTTCACAAGCATCTTCATAGTTAGCCATAATATCGCTATTACTTTATTTGTTGAACGAATATGGACACTTTCATGGATTCATGTGATCATAGGGAATTGTCAAACGAGCTCTTATTGCATCCTTAAATAGTACTATCAGCGTAATATTATGAAGACAAAGGATTACTTGTATTCTGGGTCTTTTTTGTATGTTGGTTCAATAAAAAATTCTTAGTATTTTGAAGTATATATTTTTTATCTTTAATCTTAATCTAAAAAATCATTTAATCTTCTTTTAAATGAATGACATGACCGTACAAAATTAGTTTTTTGGCTATTATAAGCCACTTATATGTGTACAGTTGTTGATTGAACTTGGCTAACTTTTGAGCAGCACGCTGACTCCATCCTTGTCCCATTTGATTGTTTGGAGTCATTTAAATACTTTTGACAACTTGAGAAGGAAAACTTATATTCGAATTTAATGAGAGACAGCTGTTGTTTTCTGCTCAATCATATTTTTAACGAAGGGAAAGGGTTAAACAATTAAAAGTAAAGGTGTCAAATGAAGCAGCATTTGCCTCAACATATGTGGTATGTCCAATCAATAAAAAGTCTTGAGAACAAGCATTTGTAATTGTTTTATATTCCAATTCCTATTTACTATTTACGTATATTTGGCGATGGTGTCAACAACGGCGTCTCTCATTGATATCAACACATCCGAATCCATTGCGGACAATAGATATATATGCAACTATTCAGAATGAATTTCTTGAATATTGGGTTTCCCTAATTTTAATTGCTAATATTGTTTTCACTCCCTTTCTTTAATTGAATGTTTCCGAAATTCCTTTCACATATCAAGCCAAGGGGGGTACCAGTGTGGAACTTTGAATAAAATATGTTATTATATCCCTTGATTTAAATACAGTTTTTAATATAAACCTACAAGTTATGTGCACAAACATTCCTATATTATTTCTAGTTAAATATTTGTTCTTCTATGAATCATTTCAGTGATGCAGAAGCTGCTGTTCTCGGAGCTGATGGGGGTCAATCTGTCATGTCGAATCAACCCTCCGGAAGTTCGTCTACATCCAGTCTTTCGGCTAGGTAAGTTCCTTTTTGAAATTTATGTGTACGCAGATACAGTTTGCGTTGGTGATTCTCTCATACGATTAGAAGAAGAAGAGTATGTTTTGCACACCTATGTTGTTGATGTTGGGTAAAGCGTTAAAGTGCATGCAGGAAAAACTAAACAAAAAAATAATTGGCCAAAACTTTGGTTATTTTCTTTAACGTTAGATGTCGCTAGTCCATGAAATTACGCCAATATCCTATTAAAAACCGGTTGAAAGGGATTAAGTTCGATGATTTGAAATATAAATAATAAAAAACGTCTCCAAATATAAATAATAAAAGGACTTTGTTATTATTTTCATAGAGCTATAGCATCAAAGCGCCCCTTACGGACAAAAGAAGAACAAAAATTTGGCCCAATTCCTTTTGGGAAAAAAGGAAGAATTTTATGTTATGTATGCGCTACTTTGCTTTAACGCTTTAATGTTGGGTAGGGAGGAAGGAAGGAGGGTTGCTTGCTTCCTATATATATATATATATATATATATATATATATATATATATATATATATATATATATATATATATATATATATATACACATAGAGAGGTAAAGATTGAATAAATCCTCTTAGTCATCATTTCGTCTCCTAATGTGAAAAAATTTGCTAAAGGAACGACATGAGGAGGGAGCTTTGTGAGTCATATACACACATATATATATATATATATATATATATATGACCTCCTCCAAGGGGTTAATAGAGGGAGTCTCAAATGATCCGATTTCTGGTCCGCCTGGTTTTTTTTTTACTGTGTGTGTTTTCTTTGAAGAAGCATCATCTTAATATTATTAATGAAACATTCTTGCACATTCTTTTTTTGTGTGCGTCTTCGTAAAAAAGGGGGAGGGCCCTTAAAATAGTTATGTAATCAAGGAGAATGCGGCCTACCATCATTTTGTGTGTTATATACAGCAGTAATGCGGGTGCCGCTTATTTATGTGACTTCTCAGCTAAAAAGGAAGACAAACAATGCGGTGTTTTAATAATAAATACAATATCAGCTTAATACATAATAATTTCACCTTATATATAAAAATAATGCATAACAACGAATAATATGGCTCTGTTGGTCTCTTCCATTATTCATAACGGCCTAAAATTGCTCGCAAAAAGCATTTTTTCCGCAAAATGTGATTACATTTTCAAAATAATCATGCAGATTGTTGGTGTGAACTATAATAATGTTGTTGTTTTTATTCAGGTTAGCATTTTGGTTTATGAATTGTCCCAGCTTCCTTATATTGAATATTGCTGATTCTTTTTATACAAAGGATGATTACAGAAAATGAAGACAAATTAAATGATGTTAAACACAGTGTTGCCCTCAGGTATATAATCTACAGTTGCATTCACATGCAGCTGTCATAATAATAGGAGCCTGTATTCAATTTCTCTGTATAAATTAGTTTCTCATTCAAATAATAGAGGACTCGCGCTGAAACAACATTCGCCCAAAACTTGTTTTTAGCTGAAGGTCCATAAGTGTATTTGTCTCCTCGTCATGTTCTTCGTTGTGGATTAAACTAAAATAAAGTGTGTACAAAGCAAGTATGATAATAATAATAATAATTGAGTTGAATGACATGCAGGAGCAATTATTTTTTGTTATTCTTATGGCTGACATCTCTGCTGCTGTTGCATAAGAATGGTCAGCCAACCTTCTGGAGGCGCACCTGATTCTTGGGAATCTGGGTGAATAAGATAAGAGAACATCAAAGATCATGGACTATTGTGGGAGGGGAGCAAAGATTAAATATTTGCAAGGCTCTTATCAGTTCAAATTTCTGTGTGTGTTGTGTACACTTAGTCATGAAGAAGAAGAAACAATGAGTTGTTAGTTCGAAGGGAACTGGGGCTGTTGGATTGGAAGAACATATGCTGCAGGAAAACAAGCACAACAACAAGAATAATAATAAGAAGCATAACATTGTTGGGGGGGAGCATCATCAATTTACCAACAAATTATTTTCGGCCTCCCTTGAGGAGCCATTCAGAGTGAAGACGACAGGAGGAGGGTAGAATAAGGGAGATGTCTACGAGGCAAAAGTAGTAATAGCAGTAGTCATTCTAACGACGACTATTAAACGTGCAGCCGGGCAGCGAGCAAAAATCTCCATGAAAGTTGAGTAGGGAGGAGTGCGCGCCATCAGTTACACTCCTATTGCTGCCTTTAGTCATACACACAGACGAAGCCTTAAATTACTATTACTACTACTACATCATATATTATTATTATTATAACTATTATTGCTATATTCAGTAGTGCCTGATGCTTGAGGGCCAAACCTCTCTCAGTTTGCATAGTGATGCCTCTCAAAGATGTGTTGTGTCAATGAATAGTTACCGTAGTTGACCTATTAAGTGAATTTCCATACGCGCGACATTCTCCCCTTCCATCATGACCATGAAGAAGAGACGCTCCCCCTCTTCGGATGATATTCTGGAGCCCAACTTTGTTCAAAACACACAAATCCGTCTATCGGACATTTACGACAAGCTCTCCGTCATGGACGGCCGCCTCCGGTCTTTCGAGGACTGTAGCCATAAAATCATGGACAAAATCGCCATACTAGAGTCCTCAGTTCAAATCCTGGAGACTTACGCCGTGAATGCGACCCTTGTGGGACGGCACAACAGTTTTGGGAAGAGCACTCTCAGCTCTTCCATGAGTAGCTTACTTCAGCCCCTCACGGAGAGCGATGACGAAGGAACGGAAGCCCTAGAGAGCCATCCCGAAGAAGAGGGCATGGTGGAGTCACTCTCTCGCTCAAGATCATACTCCGAGCTGCACAAAATGCATCATTCTCCGAGCCTGAAAAAATCATCTTCCCCGCTCAAGGCCGGTGGGTCTGTCAAGTTCAGGGATAAGCCTTCAAGCATTCCTCGTACACTTGGAGGAGGAGAGTCTTCCCGCTTCAGTTGGAGTGGAGGAGGACCCTCCAAAACAGTGGAGTACATTAAAACCGGTCCCCTGGAAGTCAAAAAGCGCTTCACGGGCTACAAGCGTTACTGGTGCTGCCTGAAGGACGATCTCAGCCTCCTACTCTTCTCCTACCCAGAACACCTCCGACGCCCGGACCTCTCCACTCGGCACCGGCCCAAGTACACCATGAGGCTCAAGGGCTGCTACGTCGTTCTACGAGAGGGACACGAGAGCGAGGAAGAGGCTCACAAGCCCGGGGGAAGATTCGACTTCATTCGAACGGACAACAACTCCATCTACAATCAGTTTGCGGCAGCGACCTATCAGGAGGCCAAGGACTGGGTGCAGACATTCGAAGAAGCATCCTTGGCCCTCAACAATGCAAACAACGGACTACGGAAAAAGCAGCAACGAAGGATATCCGCACAGTCCTTGAATGATTTACATATTCTTAAACGGTAGAGGCATAAAAAAGAAGACATAATATATGTGTTGTACTATGATGTTGTTTCTTTTATTATTCCCCCTTTCCTTTGACATATTTGACTATACCTAATAACACGTCCCCCACGGCGTTTTGCGGCTTGGGGATTGCAGAATGATGAGTAAAAGAACAAGAAGAGGGAGACGAGAAATTACAACCCATTCATGATAGGAGGGAGGGGGATAACTTACAGCTGATGATGATAGTAATAAAAATCACATGAACAATATTAATGATGAATTAGGGGCTAACTTTCCCTTGTTTATATCTAAGGACTATTAAGATTAAACATTCTTTCTTGGCCTTGGCATTTAGCTTTACTTAATGATGAGTGGGGGGGAATTGCTGCAGCCAACAACTGATCATCATCATCATAGGTGTAAATCAATAACTATATTGATAGTAATTCTACTGTGTATATAATATCTTTCCTGCTATTTTTTAAGGTCCTCGTTGGATAGTCCGGCGGGCTCTCTTCAGGAGATGGCCTCCTCCTCCTCCTCACATCCCAATAGTAGCAGTGTCCCATCCTCTTCCCGGGCCAACGGATCCGGGGTTCCACCCCCTCCGCCTCCCCCCCTTCCACCCTCAGATTCATCCTCCAGCCAGCACTCACAGCATCCGCCCTTCTGGGACTCGGACTTTGAAACGGAGCCGGATCCACCGGACTGGAGGTTCTCTATGAATCAGGATGATCTGGTCAAGCTGAGGCCCATAGAAAAGAAGAAACAAGATGTGATTAATGGTAGAGTACATATATATAATAGAAGCTTAAATAGAGAGTAACATGATAAACACTGATAGCATCAGGTCTTATTCAACTGAATCCGAACTACTCCCTAAATCCTAATAAAAGGATAACACTTTTAAATATTGATATTGTTGGGGAAGTGTATCCTAATGTTTAAAGAGCATATAAAACTTTCTTCTATCATTTGGAATGTCATGTTTGAACCCTTTTGTTGTCGTCGTCGGATGATTATGGCTTAAAAACCTCTTTTTGTGTTTTAATTATTCTTCATGAAATTCCAAATGGTACAGTAGGGATAAATAATAATGTTTTTGAACTATTTTTTCATTTAACTTCCCGTATTGAGTTGTTTTTTATGAGGGCTTATAAGATACACCATAAATATTCGTTTGTCCTGTTAATTAATAACAGTTTTTGTTACCTTTTTCTGTTACAAAACTAACTAATTAGAGACTCTCTTTAAACTACAGATGATCATATGAAATCGGGAAAATGTTATGTCAATATGAGATGCCTTAATAATCTTCATACTCGCAACAACACAAAATTTAAAAAGACATTAAACTTGTATATAAGATAAAGGCAAACATTTTATAATCCACAAAATTGCCCAACAATACATTTCAACCATAATTATAAAATTTTAATTATGATTTGGAATATCATTTTGATATTTCAGGATCTAAGTTGCAATTTTTAATTTACAATATTTTTTTCGTTTAGAGAAATTTATTTTTCTCTTCAACTTTGAACATTGTATGATGATTCTATTTTCCTTTTGCCCAGAATTTTTCCATACGGAGCGAAGTCATGTTCGCAATTTGAAGGTCCTGGATCGTATTTTCTATCGGCCCATGCTGGACAACCCTTCTTTAATGTCAGTGGACATGGTTCAAAGACTCTTCCCTAATCTAGACGAGCTCATTCAAATCCACACCAAATTCAATCAGATCATGAAGGACCGGATCAAGTCCCAGGGGTTTCCACTTGGAGACATCTCGATATACTCCTGGAAATGGTGAGTAAAAAAGATTACTTTCGTGGGGAGAAAATGACTCATTTGACGCCTTCTCCTCTTTTTCAGTTCGATGGGCCAAACGGAGACACTTGATCGAGCTTGGCTCTGAATTCACACAGAATCAAAAGTTCACGATGGAGGAACTGAAGAAAAAGCGGGGTCGTGATCATAAGTTTGATGCATTTCTCTCGGATCTTGAGCGGCGTCCAGAGTGTCGTCGCCTGGGCCTGGAGTCCATCCTTCCCGTGGAACATCAAGACTTGTCAAATACCCCTTGCTTTAGAACAATTGTCAAAACAAATCCCGGAGGGACCCTCATATTCCACCATCAAATCCTGCGTTGAACGAACCAAATTCATATTGGACTCCATTGACAAACGCGTGGCAGAGGCACAAAACCTACAGAGACTCGCGGATATTCAGAGGAATCTCGACACTTCTGGACTTGAGAAAAATCCAGAGAGCTCCATTCCTGCAGAATATAAAGTGAGAATTATGTTTACTAAAAAACAACATACCAATTATTTCATATTTATGATAATCATCAAAAATGGACGAACTGGCCGAGGAGATGCAAAGAAGGAAAAGGCCACTGGAGGAGTATCTTCTAAGAGCCTTTTTGATTGTGTATCAATTTAATTTATTTCGCAATAAAGGTTAGCTCCTAGACACAGTTTATTACCAGCTGATACCGGATTGAGTTCCGGTGTGGTGGGGCTGATCTAGGAGCTAAACAAACAAACAATTATCAAAAATAAGTACACATTAGCAGTCATTTTTTAGCAATATACAATCCACGATTCTCTATATTTCTTATGAAAAATAATTAAAACCAAAACAATGTTTTTACCTTTAATATGCAACATCATTTATTTATTAAGTGACAAATATTATACTTTGCTCTTAACAAAACAAATATATGTTATTCAATTACTCTAATGTTCAAGATTATTGATATACGGTATTGAATAGCGAGCAGAATCATTTTAATAATACGCTAAAAGATCATTGATTTTTTAAACTAATAATTTGTAAAACGAACTTTTCTTTTGTAAAATATGATAGCTGCATTCATTTACAACGTTTAATTTTTTTGGTTTGTTAGACAAAATAGTTACTTATTTTTATTCGTAATGTCAAATCTCTTCTTTTGGCCACCAACCTAAAGCGCTTACTTGCTGTTAGCGGCCATCCAAATGTTCCCCGCAGAAGGAAAATAGGTATTACACACGTAGGCGATCATAACGGTCACTTTAAAAAAATATTTTTAGTGTCCAATATGTATATATATTATATATAGGTTAGACTGTATACAAAAATATTTAAAATGATACCCCTAAAGAACTTAATCAAAAATCAAACTTTTTATATATATGTAAATACGATGAATTTCTATGCCTTCAAAAACGACATTTGTGGTCATCGCCATTGTTTAAATATATATTTATTATATTTCAAGCAATCGCAATGTGTAGTCGATTATATATCTCTGCAAAATTAATTAATAACCCTTCTTCCTTATGTAAAAAATATTGTACTAATTAAAATGATTCATTTTCTGAATATTTTAATATTTTATTAATCTTTAATATGGTTAGCATAATGTTTTTGATGTTTTTTTTTATTAGAACTGCGACTTGACGAAGCATCGCCTCATCTACGATGGCCCCTGACCCTCAAACTGGGCGATACAAGACGATACAAAACCGTTGATCTCATGTCGTACTCCTAGAGGACTGTATCATGCTGCTTCAAAAGCAAGACGACAAATATTTACTCAAGTTTCATACATCTGGAGCTGCCTCAAGCACCGGAGACAAAAAACTGTTCCATTCTCCTATCATCGAGTTTTCAACTATGCTAGTCAGACCCGTTGCCACGGGTAAGGACCACTTTTTTTCGACATAATTTTCCTCTGCTTTCTATTCTAATTACGACTCTCTCTCTCTCATATATAGATAAACGCGCCTTTTACCTTCTTAATATTACGCAAAACCGTTCCTCAAATATACGAACTCATAGCATCCTCTTCCGCCGATCGTAGTCAGTAAGTACTTACATTTCGATATATTAAATTAGCTATTAATATAGATATATAAATTTTACTATAAATTGTATATGTGTCACTAAAAGTAACACATATTGTTTCACTTAAGAGTAAAAAGTAGAAATTTCTGGGTAACGAAGCATATGGGGGATCCTTCTTGGACTTGGTATAAATCTTTATTTTACTTTCGATTACTTTTATTTTATATGAATGGATTATACTAATATGAAAAATAACCAATTATTTATATATTAAAAATTTGCAATGATATCCTATATTCAAAATTATATTTTGTGAACGTTCATCATACTTTTGGTCTGCTTTTTAATATTACAATGAGCCACTACTTTTTACATACGTTTTTTAATGGGTTCTAGGAATATTTGTATAAAACACTTATGCGTTACGAATTTCTGATAACGCATTTTTGTATCAGCAATTATTGATAATAATTTTTTGATAAAGACACATTTGTATAAAATGCATTTTAAAAGCAAACTACTGACTTTTGGGCCCAGCTTCCTAGATTCCTTTAAAAATGAATTTCATACAAAGTGTCTGTATCAAAACATTATATTATCAATAATTCATTATACAAAAATGCGTTTCAGAAATTCTTTATGTATAAGGGTTTTTACACAAATATTCCTAGAACATTTTTACCATGCAGACTCAATGAATATTTTGTTAATTAATCTTACAAAAATATTGCGCACATGAGGTGCGCCTTATGTAGAGTCTGGAAAGTACCTCTTCCTTTTGGGCTCTCATTAATATAAGGAATGACATCATCATCTTCTCATGGACAAAGAGTAGGTGGCATATCAAAGAGGAGGAAACCATATGAAAAACATGTTAAATATGATTATTTAAAAAAATGATTGATTATCTTCATGATTTTGTGGACTACTTCTTGATCATATAAGCTTTTGAGGACTAATTAAGTCTTAAATGATCTCTCTCTCTGTGTTCATAAGCGCAGGAAATCGTGTGTGTGCAAATATTAGGCGGGTGATTCTTCCAACGAAAGTGAAATATATATGTATGTGTGTGTGTGTATGTATATATATACTACTTTTGGTGAGGCATTTAAAGTCAGTCCTTCCTGGGACAGCAAGTGCCACACGCCCCAGTCGGTGTGTGTGTTGTAGAGAGTGTATTTCATCTCATTTGTTGATGATGTAGTAGTAGTCTGTGTATGCGTAGTCTGCACACCTCCTCCTTCTCATGTCGCATTTCGACCGAGATGACGTCCGTCGATTCAGTTTTGGTTGCCTCGAGAAATCCTTTTCCTCTGCTTCCTCATCACCGCTCTTGCGTCGACGAAGCCCCTTCGGCGGGATCCTCTCTGCCTCCAACTCACGAGAGGATCTCTCACGAAGCAATTCCGTCACTAATCTCAAAAATGGTATTCGAAAAAAGATTCAGGTCCTTCGCTCGGGATCCTTTAACGGAGGGGGGGAGAAACTCCTCCCTCCCCAGTCCTCCAAGCCCCCTTCAACACCCGCCGCCGCCGCCTCTAAGAACCCAAGAGTGTCAACAGGTGTGTGTTCTGGGCTTCAAACTCAATGTCGTCATTATCTTCATTCGATTGAACTACTTATAACAAATAGTGTTTGTCTTCTTATATTTATTATTTTTGACAGCCCACTTGAGGATCAACCTCTCTATAAAAGTATATATAAATAGTAGTGCAAACATAGGACTTAAGACACTTAACTACGAAGGCTTAATAATAATATTATAATTGAATCCATTTCTTCCTCCCAACCACTCAGCCTACACTCCACGGGCCTTGCAATCCCTACTAAAATGAGCAGCGTGGGACTGGTTGGGTTTGTTTGTTTTTGTTGGCAAAGATCCTGGGTTTTTCTTCTTCCTCATAACACCACCATGATTGCTACAATGTCTGTCATGTCAGACAGATGGTGGTGGTGCATTGATATACCATATTCTGATGCCAATATTATGCAGCCTCTTTAATCATAATATATATGAGAAGGGGGGTCCTAAGAAATCAAGGCCAAGGAAGAACATATGAATAATTATAAGTAATTAGAGAGCTAGTTTCTCCCAAGTTTTTTTAAACGTAATAGAAAAGGAGACCTAATTGTGTTCGTTTTCCCCTCTTCTCACATCCTTGCCATGAGGAAGTAAAGTTTTCTAACAGACTCTGGGTCCGTGCTGTTCTTCTTTTTCTTCCTTCCTTCCTTGATCGATACCTATGTGAAGTAGTGTGAAAGCCCCTTCGTCGTCCACCTCCTTTGCTTGACGTTACACACGGCTGCTACACTTTTTGGTTCCTTGCCAATGCTACTCTAGTAGCAGCATTCATTTATGTGGAGCTTCTGCTTTTTAAGCTTCTTCTTCTTCATAGACGTTTTCACACACACACAGTGTTAAGACGACTCGGCCGACTGGGCGGGTCTCTGTGTCTCTCCCTATATTTCTCTCTGGACTGTCATAATATGAGCAATATAATGTCAATATGACTGCGTGTTAAAATAAGCTCTCCATGTCTGGCTCTCCGAGTGGTATAAGGAGTCGCTCTGGATCAAACAAGTTCCGGGACGCCTTGCCACGGAGGAGAGAGACGTCCAATAAGTCGTCCACTGCTCTTATTCGAAGCAGCAATCCTGCTGCTAATGAGCGTGCCTCTTGTCCGTCCTCTCTCACACGCATTGCCTCAAGGGCCAGTGACATTCAATCCGCTGCCTCCAAATATATAGACACACTCCGCTCATGGAGGAAAACCCCGCCCCTGGACTACTGCCATCACGATCACCGGGGAATAAAGATGAAACGAGTCTAAGACATTGTAGTAGTACTCCTCAGGATGGGAGGTCTCTAAGCATACATTAATATTCGTTTTTTTAATGCTCTACATACGTATATTAGATTAGTGTCCTCCACGAAATGTCACTCCACTTAATTTAATCTTTATTAATTTACGTTTTGATTGACGTCCTTTAATACTCTCCTTCAAGATATATTAATGGAGATATCACTGCTTTGTTTGTTTCCCAGTGTGGTCTTACTTAATCCTCTTTTCTCTCCGCTTTTAGATGGTTTCGGCATATAACTGAGGCAAGCAACGCTTATCGGGCCCGGGATAACCGTCGTAACTTCAGGACCACCGGAGGCATTTCCCCACTCCCTGACACCGGAATTAGTAGTAGTTCTAGTGCCTCTACAAATGGACTCGGCTCCTCTTTGGATGGTAACAGCTCTCGAAAGGAAGCAGCGACTGCTTCGTCCCTCCTTGGGGTCAAGGGCATCCTCCCTGGTGGACGCTCCCATTCCTTCCACGAGTCCTCCTCTTCCAATCGTGAGTCACCCCCTGAGAGGCAACCCTCATCTCCCCCTGAAGACATTGGGACCAAGAGTGGTGAGCTGGTGTACTACTGGACCATGTGTAGAAATATACTCATTCCTTTTTTTCTTTTAAAGAAGATAATTCAGCTAGCGGAGCTGGCGGCAGCGAATCAACGACGCCGAGAAAGAGGCTTCAAAGAGTAGAAATACTTAAAATTGCAGAGCCAAGTCCTCTCATTGATCCATCCCAAGTCGTAGTGACCCAAGGGGAAATCCTTGTCGCGGATCCTGTATTAACACCCATCGGTAAGCAATGCCATGCTATTTTATAACGATACTTATATAATCCTTATCCGGTTTTTTTATTATTATTTAGAAAAACTTCGACGAAAAGATTTAGAGATATCTAAGGCATTGGGTGACAAGCAACGTATCATAGCCGATATTTTCCAAATACCTTCAGACGACTTCGACGCCATAGCTGACATTGCGTCGCAGCCTAGTGAAAACAAGGATGCGAGAGAGGTTCTTGTCGCAGCTCTGGCTCAAGGTAATCTGCATATAAAAACCTCTACTAACCGTTTAATAATGTGTTATTTTTTGTATAGCCAATAGCCTCTCTGAGTTATTAAACGGAATCTGAATTTGACGGAAGAGGATACGATTGCTGCCTCCTCATCCTCCGGTGGACACTCTACTTCATATCAAGCCAATCGAAATCTACCCTTCTTCCGAAAAGCCATTCAAAAGTCATCGAATATCAATCAACTCCTCACATCATTACTAGTAATGCCCAAAATGAGACCTTAATGCATCTTCTCTACATTTATATTTTTTTTATCTTCAGGCAATATTTCAAATGCGTGAAGAGGAGAGGGATCGGTCCCGTCATTGTCTTCAGCGATATCAGGACCAGATCGACGTCTACTTATCTGACTCCACGTCTTGCCCCGTGGGCCGCCCAGCAAGCTTCATCTCTGTTGAAGAAGAAACCTCCTCTGGACTCCACGACAGCGAGGAAGATGAAGAAAAGCGGCAGGCATCTTTGTCCAGAAATCAATCAGGTACGTCCTATCAATCTATATCAATGGCAAAAACCTTTCACATGTTTAGAGGAAGCTTCAGTAAGTCTTCCTAATAAAAATACGGGGTTTCCCCTCATTATTTATAATAGACAATGGCAAATATGACTTTTTGGGGGGGGGCTCAAAAACATATTTTTGGAGACGATAAAGTCCCTTTTGTTCAAATCTTATTTCATTTTGTATTTTTTATTATGCAAAAAATAAAAGGTTATTTTCATGATTTATTTACTGAAACTATATGTAGTAAAGGTCTTGTTAGCTTAACCTTGTGTTTGTATTCATCAGAATCCCAAGATTTACCTCCCACATCATCTGTTGAGAGCGGTAGCAGTGAGTTACACCCGAGTATGGAGGAGGAAACCCATGTTGCAAGAAGCAGAGGAAGAAGACATCGTCGTCGTAAAAGAATCTAATAAGGTGGTGGAGAGCGTCGTCGTTGAAGCCAAGCCTGAGGTCATTAGTAGCCATGAGAGTGATAATTTAATATCTCTGAGTCCCCAAGAATATGATGAAGAAGAAGGACTACTTCTATTACCTGAAACGGCAGCGGTAAGTCAAGGATATAAATACCAACAGTAACAAAAAGAAAAGGGAAAACTATCATGAAATATCCAACATGCCATATTTAATTTAATAAAATAAGTATCCACTTTTACAAAATAAATATTGATTTATTAGAAGAAAGAATATTGATTTCTTAGCAAATATAATATGTACTTACTCTGGCATTACTTAATACTTGCTGCTACTTCTTTACTCCTTATTTCAGGGATGGAGAATCTTAAATAACCATAAAATCAAACCATGTGGATTTTTCATTCAACTCTTAAGAGACGATTGAGTTCGATGACCCATTTGAGATTTTCAGATTTACTTTCGTTATCTTCTAAATCTTAAACGAAAAACTTTTTGTGTTAAAAGTAATATCCTTTGTGAAATCTTTAAAAACATTTATACATCTTTTATGCAATTTCATTGTGTAAAATACGTAATTTAGTAGTTAAATATCAGAACTTTTTTTTAAATTACATGAGCTTTGAAAAAGGTTATCGTCCCAAAGGGATATGGATATAACTACGGCTGACGCAAAAGAGTATATATTTTTTTACTGAGTGTCCGGTTATTATTTTGAATGTTACTTTAAAGAACCAAATGTTATAAGTCTGGCCATTGAGTCGACCTTTGCCATAAACGTTGATTTAGCCAGACATGGATGCTTATAACTTTGTTGAGTAATGTAAACAAATTGGCCCGCCAGGTGGAGCACCAGTAGCTGGCTTACAGTGAGATGCCAATAATACCTATATATACATATATTCATGTATGATAATACCAAATTTCTCTCTCTCTTATATATATATATATATTCATTTATGCACTGCTGAAACTCTGTATTAAATAATAAATCTAGGTAGGTGGGGTGGTCAGAGCCTTAGACCACTTTCACTGCCTTTTTCTCGCATCCCATCCCAACGTATTAGATGTGTCATCCTCCCTCAAGCATTGTCATTCCATTATTCTATCTGAAATTTGTTCGTAACATTTGGTTCCTTCCCACATAAACACTTTTTTAAATGCTGTGCTAACCCCTGCTCTCAATTATCGTAATAACCTTTCCCCTGCCTCCTTTCAGTGTGACGTTGCCACAAAGACTGAAGAAGAACAGCATCACGAGGACGAAGAGATCCATGAAAGTCCCAAGTCGTCGTCCCACCAAGCAACGGCTGAATCAGCAGCGTCCCTGGAAGATGAGGAAGTCTCAAAGACGACGACAGCAGATGAAAACCCCTCCGCCTCCAAAGAAGAAACTTCAATAAAAGACGACGAACCCCAAAGCTAAAAATACCGATGCTGGACATCCTCCTTCTCAAATTCCGGGATTATAATATTCACATCTCTCTCTAATTTGTTGTGTCTCTAAATGTCTTAATTTATTGGATTAAAAAAGTATCAATTTGTTCTGTGGCAAGTTTGTTTTTTATAAAATGAAAAAATATCACACATTCCATTTGCTGCACCACACACACATAAAAAGAAATGAATAATGACAGAGATCAAGAAATCACTTTTTTAGAGTCCCCTTACAGAATAATAATAATAGTAATAATAGCAGTAGTCCTTTTTTAAATAATATCCAGAGAAGAAGTCGTCGTCGTAGACCTCCTGAATTCCTCCCACCCTCCCCTCTCCTGTTCGCGTCTCTCTCATCGAAGAAGACCCCCCTCATTCTCATTTTATCCATTTGATGAGGATAAATAAATTCACAAGATATTCTAAATATATAAATATATTTTTTGGAAAAAGCTACACAATATATATATCTAAACTACAATAATTATCACATTACTATTATACCTTTATTATTATTATTACTATGATTAAGATAAAGAGTTTTCTAAGTATATGTATTTTCCTTATATAGTTATTCATTATTGAGCTGTTAATTATTTATGTAAATAGTGAATTTTTCGAATTTCCGAGTCCAGTCCTCTCTCTCTCTCTCTCTGCGTGTGTATAAACAATCACTTTTTCCATCATTATATGCTGAAGAAGAAGATAAACTTACTTATTCCCCTTGTGCAAACCTTGTTTATATAATAGAGCTGCTTCTTCACTTCTTTTTTTACGTCTTAAGTGATGAAAGAACCGCGTAAAGATGAAACTGATTTGAATGTTTCTTTTTTTTTTTTGCCGCGCTTTCCTTTGTGACGATTTCCCCCTTCGGCATTTACTTCTATTACCTTCCAGAGGATGGTTGGGATGAAGGTTCTAGTCTTCTTGTTCTTCATCGTTGTCTATTTAAATTTCGTTTCTTGTCTACAAATATCGGGTGGTAGCTACGGCGAGAGGCCAGTTTCCTTTGTTTCTAATGGATTTGAGGATGGCGTTGATGATGATGGCATTTGGAGCTTTCAGTATCCTCCCCTAGGACATCCGGCCATTAAAGTAAGCTGTCAAATGAATGATCGGGTAGGAAGCTAGTTTTCGAGAATTCATAGTTGTAGTTCTAATATAAGAAATTGATTTGGTTAACTTGCTGAGATAGAGTAATGAGATTCTTTGTGGTTTTTATGAGACTTCATTATGAAGCCTAAGAAACTATTTGAGTATAAATCATGATTATTAAATCAGATGAATAGCGACACAAAATTTCTTTCGATAAGTGTATTGACTCGACTATGATGCGATACTGCCATCTTTTAATCAAAGCAATTTCTAATGTGTAATCTAGATATTATAGTTAAAGTAGAGGCAACTTCATCGAAGATGCCCATCGAATGGCAAATGGGGAGGTCACATAGCTGTCTAGTCAACAAGCTCAACAAACTAGCTACTTTTTTGCGTCAAGTCTTAGTTATGTTGTATTCTTTGCTCGCCAAATCTCTTAATTATATCCCACCATTTATAGGTTTTTGAGTAATATTTACAATAAATTTTAGCTTCAATCTATTAGTTTGATTCAACATTATTATCTCTGAATATCAAACTCTGTATATCGCTTAATTCAGTGTTTTCGTACAAGACTTTAATAGGATGAATGTAACGATCAAAGGATAAAGTATTCAACGGTGAACGATGTATGTACTATCTAACTGAGCAATATATGTAACCAAGTTTTATAAACACTACCTCTAAAAACAATGAAATACATTTTTTAAAATGTGTCAATATATTTTGTGGCTATATGTAGATACATTTTATCATAAGTTATTGCAAACTGAGAACTGCATATTATTTTTTGATTGTTATAAATCAACATTTGTACACTCCAAGCGCATATTGTTTTTCAAATAGTGACTAGTGTATATGAAAAAAAACAAGAACCAGTGAAGATTTAATTATTTTAATATTTATCCAAATTGATACAATTTATTCAAACCATAGGGACTCAAAAAACGTACGCGTTGAACCCGTGAAAATATCGCTTGATTTTGATAGGATGCTTAATGTCTGTCAATACTTCGAAATACTCCAATTATAACTTTAAAGTTATCTTCCATTATTTGCTCAGATACATATTGGTCTTATTCTGTATATAATACTTCAGATAACCATATTACTAATCAATATAGAGGTTGTGGTTATAAATTAATTTTCAAAGTAGCTGTTCCTTCATGAATCTCAATTCTACTATTTCACACACTTTTCTGTTAAATCTTATTAATGACCAACATTTCATCCTCTTTAAAAAGGCGCCTCAGTTTAAACCGGACTCCAATGCCCATGAAGTAAGTAGTAACTAAGAAGCAAAGACTATCATTGGCTCTTCGTTTCCTTGCCCTCAAATCAGGATAATCTCCGTCTTCCCATACAATTGTATAGTCGGGATCAATATCTACACCACATCCTTCAAAACTTGAACGACAGAGAGGTTTTAATCGTTCTGGACTGTGTCCTTCTTAGGTCATCGCTTCCTCTATGGGCAGAACCCATATCGGATAAATACGTGGCTCCAACAATGCCCTGGTAGAAGAAGAAAAAGCTAAATAGTTTTGCTTGCACAAACCCCGTGCCTTGTAGTAGAGGACTCTGGTAAATAATAGCTAGAGATAGAAAGTCGAGGGATATTTTGGGCGTGTGAAAGGGAGAATGTCTGAAGGGGCAATTGAGTTCAAGCTCCTTGTTATCACTATTCTCTTTCCTCTCTTGAGGAATATTTATTTCGTTTATGAAGCAGGCCAAGTCGGCCAGAACGGAAGGTATTTATTTTATATTTGAATCTCT
The DNA here is from genome assembly GCA_013387185.1 of Caligus rogercresseyi. Taxonomy (NCBI): domain Eukaryota; kingdom Metazoa; phylum Arthropoda; class Copepoda; order Siphonostomatoida; family Caligidae; genus Caligus; species Caligus rogercresseyi. Next base: position 18,883,227 of record CP045891.1, read on the forward strand.
GTTTTTGCTTCTGTTCTGAGGAAAGAGAATAGTGATAACAAGGAGCTTGAACTCAATTGCACCCTTCAAACGCCCAAAATATCCCTCGATTTTCTATCTCTAATAATAGCGCTAGCGCCGCCATCTAACGACGAATTGATGTAAAGCTTCCATTATACAAATTGAACTTTGGCTAATATGAAAGCCTCATTTAAAACTTGTCATGGCCCTGAGTATTGACCAGACTTTAATACTACAAAGCACTTCACAAACTTCATAGATTTAAATATATTTCTAGCGCTTATTTGAATAAAAAATGGAACGGGATTTGAAGACCTTACCACAATGGATCTTATATCGTGACTGGTAGAAAGAAAAAGGTGTGTAAAAAAAGTTAACATTTTAAAATAAGTCACACTTGAACATAAACCCAGAAATAAGAATTTTAACCCAAAATAAATCTAAATTATCTGAATCCTTGTCATTTAAGAATAACTAAGTTAGTAAAGCTTGTTGACTGTTACCCATCAATAGTAAATAAATAAAGTACTGCTCATGCCGAGAGAAAGATGGAATGTTTGTTTTATTTTCCTCGAGGATAAATAGGTCCCCACTCATAATATAAGACAAAAGATAGTAAATATAGTTGCCAACTGAAAAATATGTTTATTCATGAGCTAGTGAGAACAACATTAAAACTATTAATTAAATTTTGTTCTTTTCGCCGAACAGATCAAAGCCTACAATTTTTTTGCATTCTTTAAGACGTAATATCCTATGAAAAAAATAATGAATTGTGATACTCATTAATGATTATCATTAGAACTAAATATTATGTGCCTTGATGGAGTATAAAGCACCATGATTTTTCAAAAAATCTTTTGACTCCCTCTTTTTATGAATATGTGTTGGACATAGAGTACGTAAGTAACAACGGATACCGTGAATATAGGGGTCCCATTGCTTGGAGGAAAGACAGCGACACAAAAAAGGAAGAGAGAGTGAGACTTCATATATATACAGGCTTGTGAGCGATCAGCAAAAAAATAGCGATCCGATCATAAATTCTTTGCGATATAGCGATATAACGATCAGTGATTTTTCCGATCAGCGATCCGATCAATTTAATTGCGATCAACAAAAATTACCTATGTAATACTAATTCTAAGTAAAATATAAATGTATATAAAGTCAAACCTTATAAGTATCATCTTATATTGGCAATGGAATTGTTTCCCATAGCCTATGAGCTCCAAATAACGACTTCTCCATAGGCGCCTTTCTGTATATTTTAGGACAAAAGTATCAGAATGATTGTTTCTCATAGCCTATGAGCTCCAACACTCTTGCTCCACAATTGACATATGTCTGCATATTTTAAGACAGGAGATGCCATAATAAATGTTTCCCATAGCCTATGAGCTCCAAAACAATGACTTCTACACAGTCGCCTGTCTTTATATTTTAGGACAAAAATATATCAGGATAGCACAAACTGGCTTTTTCCATTAATAATAGTCTGTATTTTGTGTTTTCTAACAAATATTAGTTGTTGGAATGGATTTTGGTCAATGTGACAGCTAGTTAAGTTTTAAGAAATGTAGGGGTTGTCTCAAAAATCCTTATCACAAACATTTTTTATTTTTAGTTATTTAATACAAATTGATCGGGTCGCTATTTTTTAGTGATTTTCTTACGATCAAGTAAAAGCGGTGGTTTTCAACCCTAAATAAAAGCCCATAACGGCAGGCGGGACCCGAGGACTTGGGGTGTATGCGATTGAAAGTAAGGACTCCTTTATACCTAGCCAGAGTTGGCGGTGGGTTTCAACCCTAAATAAAAGCCTATGTCAACAGGCGGGACCCGAGGGCTTGGGGTGTATGAGATTGAAAGTAAGGACTCCTTTTATACCTAACGAGAGTTGGCGGTGGGTTTCAACCTTAAATAAAAGCCCATAACGGCAGGCGGGACCCGATGGCTTGGGTGTATGAGATTGAAAGTAAGGACTCCTTCTATACCTAGCCAGAGTTGGCGGTGGGTTTCAACCCTAAATAAAAGCCTATATCATCAGGCGGGACCCGAGGGCTTGGGGTGTATGAGATTGAAAGTAAGGACTCCTCTTATACCTTGCCAGAGTTGGCGGTGGTTTTCAACCCTAAATCAAAGCCTATATCAGCAGGCGGGACCCGAGGGCTTGGGTTGGATAATTAAACCTATGCCTCTCATAATGTAAGAAGTCATTTTTTTAGTCTTTGAATTCACCCACTTTATCATGTTCGAGCCATGTGCTCACTTTATAATAATATCATATATAGGATTATTATAAAAATGCAAACTAGTTTGGTGAGGATTTTTACAAATCCTGTTTGAATTGCCTTTTCTTATTGTTTCGGAATGCTCAAAAAAGTAGTACATTACTCAAAGTAGTATATTACTTTTGTGAAGTAATAACTAATATTGAAAAAAGATATTACTACGCAGTAAAAAGTAGTATCTTACTTACTAATTTCAAAGTAATATTCGACCAACTCTGTATATATATATATATATATATATATATATATATATATATATAATATATATATATATATATATATATATATATATATATATTATATATATATATAGCACAGCAACGCTCCTGAACCCATATATTGTAAATCAAGGCTAATATTACATCCCTATCTAACTCAACGAAGGCTTATTTGTCAGACGCCCTCTCAACCTGATTGAATTACTTAAGAAGGGGGGAGTCTTCTTAATAATATGATTTATTGCAAATGTATCCCACATACACATGCATATTACTAAGAGAGAGAGAGAGAGGGAAAAAGAACGGCAGAAAACTACAGGCTGTTCATTAACTCAGAAACCATTGTTGACCTATTTATTGATTTGACATCAAAGGATTAGAAAGGCCTACTGAAGAATCTCTCTTCCTACAAAACTTGGAATTCCTTTTCTGAACGTTAATTACATATACATTAGGATATTACTAAAGTAACATACTTTCTGTATATCATTTTGTGAGTTGTAATGGTTCCAGGTACATTAGGACTACTTAAGACGATTTGGAGGCATCATTAGAGATGTAAGGCTGGATACTGTAAACATGTTAATAATGGAGTTATAAGAGATTATTATTTTTAAATATCTGAGGTTTAAGTCTGATTTAATGAACGGTGTTTTTTAAAATATATACATAGTAATCAATATAGTATCTAATACACATTTATGGAATTTTTTGAGCATATGTAGACGCCATCCACAAGTCTTCAAAGAATACAAAATACTTAGAAATGGTTTGAAGTAAGTATGTGTGGTAAAAAGGTAGTATAAAAGACTGTAATTTGTTGTTCGCCAAAAGTTGTCGTTTGTCGTTCGCCATTCTGAAAAAAGTTGACGACGTTTTTTTAGAAAGAAATTTTCTGAAAAAAAGTGATGACGTTTTTTTAGAATAAACTTCTGAAAAAATGATGACGTATTTTTTATAAAGGAAATTTGTCCCATGAAAATTAAAAATCTTTCTCTTTTTTTTTTGGCGCCAAAAACGAACGACGAACGATAAAGAATTTTCCTTGTCGTTCGTCAAAAACTTTGTCGTTCATCGTTCGCGAACGACAACAAATGAACGATAAATCACAAGTCTGATATATATATATATATATAGGGTTGTTCTTTTTTTCAAATGTTTGAAATGTTAGCAACATTGTGGATTTTCTGTTTCTTGGTGATAAAAGAAGACGACATACAAAGTTTGAACAAAATCGGTCAACATTACGAGGTCGCGCAACGAGGTCAAAGTTTTAAAAATTTAGAAACAATATAGTTTTCCGCAAATTTCTTCTTCAAATGGTGGACGTTACAGACTTCAATAATAATTATTAATTTAAAGGAAATCTAATTTACTACCGACGTATGTTTGATGTTTTTTAATAAAACAAAGTTTTCAGTAAAAACAAATAAAAAAATGGAGTGTGTATTGTTAGCTTATTTCATAGCTTTTTTGTATCAATTAACTTCACTCGCCTGTAGAAGATGACTTGTTTGCTTCAGAGTAAAATAGTACTTTTAAGTTTAGTAAAACTTTAGATGATAAATCCAAAAATGACCTTGGTTGCATTCTATCAATTCAGAAATTCAGTACAATCTGAGTTTACATCATATGATTCAGAGCCTGTATTGACCTATAAGAAATCGATTATGAAAAAAATAAATGATAATGTGTTTCTTAGATGTGCGTCAAGGTATCCTCTCAAATTTTACTTTGTCTCTGACGCATTCAAAATCCATTATATGCGTCATTTTGTACGCGAGATAGGCTTTTTTTAATGTACATATAACTCTCTACTTATTAAATTGACATGATTTAGTATACCAAAATATTAAAGCTGGT
>CP045891.1:18887701-18908468 GCA_013387185.1 Caligus rogercresseyi
ATGGCGTTAGTGATAAACATGGAATATGAATTTAAGTAATCCTCTAAAAGAATCCTGTAGTTTGTAATTTTAATCTATTAAGTAATCTTTTGATAAATGATCTCTTTTTAATTTGTAGACAACTTGGATAATATGATGATATATTTCCACATTGAACTGGTTTGTAGATAATAAACCATCGCTCTCTTTACTCTCATCTCTATAGGTAATAAATAATATATATTGTGTTTGTGTGTCCATAAAAATTTATTCATGGATAATCTAATTTATATATATATAATGTATAGTTGTTTAAATTTATTGAACTACGATAATTCTCTTTTTTGTAATCGCATGGTTTTAGTTACTATAATAATTTTATGTAATATGTACAAATGTAATATTTTGTATAAAATCATACAATTACGTCATCGAACATATAAGACTACAGTGAAAAATATGTGCCTGGTAAACTATACGTGTTATTCTGTTTTTTTACATTGACCCTGAAGTCGAGGGAAACATAAATCCTAGTAAAAGAAAATCGTATCTCAAGGCAAAGTGGGTATAATCAACAGATTACTCGAGGCTAAAATGTAATCATTTCGTTTTGTTCCATGTTTTTTTGTAAAGCCCATCATGTACATAAATGGGCATGCCATTGCATGATTAAACACATTCGCCATGCTTATTTTCTCATTAATTTCCGTCTTAAAATTTAACAAGAATACAAAGGATGAATATCCCAATATGGTTACATGGAGAAGTCGTCTCAACGACCCACTTATCTCTATTACTGACTAACTCTGACGTGTAATTAATGTCATGATCAACACTCTAAATACAATATTGCAAGTTCTTTTATTTTAAATGAGGTTTTATCTTATTATTCCTGGAATTGCACGAATACGTCGTAAACTTATATCAGTTTGACGCACTAAATAATGTCCTGGTAAATTAGATATAAGATCAATTGAGATAATTAGACACAAATCCAAAACACTTCTACAGCAAATGTAAAGATGACAAGTTTTTCCTCTTCAAAATTTTAAATTCGTTTTATGATATAACGACCTATGTCTGGGTCCATATAGGAGTGCAGTTCATCCTAACGCGATCCATCAATTAGGAACCTCTGATCTCTATGTTCAATTGAGTCAAATCCTTTTAGATTTGAACATATACTTCAGTATTAAATTTGCTCGAGTTAACTTACGACTTTTTAAATCAGACTTGTTGATTTGGTGTTCATTTGTATCGACATAAAATTTCCCTTCGTTCGTCATTCGTTTAAAAACAATAATACAGTCCCAAAATGAACGTATATTGGTGTTGTCCTTCTTTTGACTCGTTTTTTTGGAAGACGGAATTCCTATGCAAGCAAAAAGTTCTCAATTTTATCATGATATAACAAACATTAATGAAACTTCTTCTTTATTAATAAACCGAGAGCATTGGCACCGAAAGCATCTTTTTTAAGTTTGATGGTACTAACAACTAATTATAACAAAGCTTTTAATTATATATATATATATATATATATATATATATATATCTATATATATATATATATATATATATATATATTGATATATATATGTGTGTGTATAATCCAGAACCGACTGGGACAACCTTTTTTCACCGGGACCTTAAATTTTTTCAAGCCGGCCGGCCAAAACTGGTCCGGGCTTTAATATATTTTTGTTTTTTTCCTTCGAAATTCTGAAATGACGAAGTGACGACGCTTTTTTATAAATAATTTCTAAAAAAAGTGACGACGTTCCCAGAAAAAGTAATGACGTTCTTTTATAGAAATAATATTTCAAACATTCCTTTAAAAAAACGTCCTCACTTATTTCAGGAAATTCTTTTCTAACAAAACTATGAATGACAGACAAAAGAAATATTGAAGTCCCGGCCCCGTGTCTAAAAAATTGGGACACCGGGTCGGGCCGGAACGATCAAAAACAGCCGAGACGCGGTCGTTTCCTGGTGGATACATATACGTATATGTAATTATATACGTATATATATATATACATATACGTATATGTATATAAATATATGTTGTATATATATATTATATATACTATATATGTATATATATTCAACTCGCAGGAGTGAACCTGCCTCCTCCTAGTGAGAGTGGATCACGCTAAGTTACTAAGGTAACCTGGCATGTTTTCAACATCGATTAATGCTTATATACTCTGACCATATCCCTGGAATCCACCTCGTTGAATGAATTGAAACGAAATCATTTTTATTTTACAACGTAACTTGCTCTGTGTATTGTATCATTAATTTATCGGCTCATCGTAAACTCAGTCACCGCACAATATAAAATATATCGTAATAATTCAGTTATTTTAGTTGGTTTTTTGTGGACTCGGATATTCTACATCCGATCTCCGTTTGCAATTTAACAATAAAAAAAAACAATACAAAATCAATGCTCATTTCAGTCTGAACAGAAGGGGAAATGATCATGGCCACTAGAAGGAACTTTTGGTTAGAGGAAGGGGAAAGAGTGAAAATACAAGGAACAGCTGGTGATACTTAGAACAAAAAAGAGGAGTATTTTTACCACTCTCAAAATTATTTGTTTGGTTTTCGTGATCGTTGACGCACCTGTTTTATTTCTCTAAAGAATGGTTTCTTTATAGTTCAAAGTCATGCTATTCATGAATTCATTTTATCAATGTTAAAAAGTATATAATTAACAAAATATTGAAGAGATAAAAAATGTGCGTTTAGTAAAATATTTCCCTATTTTCGCTATGCTTAGTGTAATCGTGTAGTTTCGTAATAAATAACATGTTAAAGTTATCAGTGTTCGTCTTTTAAATATTGATATATTCACATATCACCATGGACAAATTTCATGCAAATCCATCAGAAGCTGACTATCTCACCTGTAATCAAAAATGTTTTAATAAAAGTTTTACTGCATGGTTATATTTTAAAAACAATCAAAGACGCCAACATCTCGGAAATGATATCCATCTTTTCTATTCCAAAGTTCTCCGTTGATTATGAACTGTACATACATAAGAAATTCAACTTAGTTATAATCCATTGCTGTTATATGTCTGGGGATTTTTATGTTATAAAATTTTAATGATGTCCATTTTTATATTTGATATTTAGGGACATGTGTTAGTGATTGTTATTTTTTATATACCACGTGTTTAATCTTCTATATTTTCCCCAAGAAACATCCTAGCACTTCGACTAGTCTGGGATGTTAGGAATTTTAAAATAAGTAATACATTTATATATATAATAACTATCTAAATAAAAACAAATATTAAAAATAAATATTTACTAAGAGAAAAAGGTTTTTCGTAAAAGCAAAACAGTCTTAAATCAAAATAAATAAAATATTAAAAACACTACCATCTGCTATAGATTAGAAGGGGCACATTTTTCAAAGACCCGTCAACTACATATGTTTTCCCTCATGATTTTACATTGCAAAATGTAGGGCTACTATTCCAAATAGCAGCAGCACTGGTCACGAATGTGCCCATTGACTTAGGGAGAGGAGATCGGCTGAGGTCGGCAGTCCGAGAAGAGTGGATCTGACCCCACCTTGGGCACCGAATAAATCCTCCCTTCCGTGTTTTCGATCGCTATTGCTATCATCCCAGCTTGCAAGAATTTACAGGTTTCCATAGACACATCACAAACCAATATCCTATTCAGTGATAGAAGTCCGGCCTTGTGGAGCAGACCATGGATTCACATGTGACTGCCAGCCCTTACGCCAAGTAAAGATCTAGCTGCGTTAATTTATAGAAACCTGGATCGATCTTGCAGCCTTCAATGTTTCAATATAAGTCCGAATACAAATAATCTAAAATTACCTAATAAAAACATTTGATGTTGTCACAAATTAAAGTAATTAAATATTTATAATGATACTAATCAATAAAATGACAATAAAAATATTGAAAGTATACTTTAGAAAGAAATGGTGACGCACAAATTTGTAACATTCCTTTAATCTATTGTGGACACTCAACATAATAGTTACCGGCCTTTCACCCGTACAAACATAGAACATGTGTATATGACTGCTATCATAAAAAAACTTTTCAAACGAACCAATTTGTTATCACTTTCCCTCTAAATCTGCAATTTAGGATACAAATCCCGTTAATCACATTTTGACCAAAATTTTAATTAACTTATTACACGGACAGCAAATGGGATTACCCATTTATTTACGTATTTATATCGAAAATACTGTTTTACCTATAGGAGGCCCCTTTATATTTAGATATTCATTATGTCAATATATATATTCTGAGTAAAAAACTAAATATAAAAAAATTGGGAAAATAAATAGATATTAAATGGAAATGAATTCCGCCTACATATATATATATATATATATATATCTCAGACTTGTTGATTTATCGTTCATTTGTTGTTGTTCGCAAACGATGAACGACGAACGACAAGTTTTTGACGAACAACGAACGATAAGTCGTCGTTCGTTTTTGGCGCCAAAAATGACAGGATTTAAAATTTTCACGGGACAAATTTCTTTTCTAAAAAAAGTCATACAAAAACGTCGTTAATTTTATCAGAATGGCAAACGACAACGAACGATGAACGACGAACGATTATATTTAAAATTAACGATGAATGATAACTTTTGGCGAACGACAAACGAACGACGAACGACAATTTTTTCGCGAACGTCAACAAGCCTGATATACTATATATTATATATATATATATATAAATAACCACTGCCAAAATCAATGGCTGCCCTTTTTTTTGCACAATGGAACATAGTCATGAGCATAGGTAATACAAAATAGTATTCCATCAATGTCGCCTCGTCCCTCAAAGCCCCCCTTAAGAAATGCTTACTCCCCCACCGCACTTAAAACCAGATTCCTATTGATAATGTGTCCAACTATTATTATTATTATATCCAAGTGATGAACCCCATGACTCATTCCCTCCTCCTCCTCTTCCTCCCACCAACGCCCCCAAGCAGCTGATGGAACACAACATGCAAGTCCAATGCTCTCAATTAACAAATCAGTGAGAGCAAAGGTAGTTAAGAAAATGAGTTACATTTACCCATGGGCAAAGAACAACATAAGGCAAAATCACTTTGAAATATGTTTTTATTATTTCATAACATTGTTTTTTCTTCAAACTTCCTACGTTCGATAGTCAATGAGATGATCCATTTATCGTCAGATATAAGCAACCAAAATATACATATTTATTACCCTACGTATGAACAATTGTATGATTCTATTGATAATGTGATATTGAGAGGACTCCATTCAAAGGATTTGCCAATGACGTCATGGATGTAGGCCAATGACGTAGAGACAATTAGTATTTTAAGGATTAATTTCTTCTCCCTGAATTGATGATGCTATCTCCTCAACAGCAGCCGGACGTGAATCTTTGTAGCATATTACCAACTGAGATTTTGATTATCCTTCCCTTTCCTTTTCTTTTAACCAATCACCTTTTAAAACCATAACTTTTTTATTATCCCTAGACATGGGTATATTGTCAGCTCTCGCAAACTTACTAGAAAACATTTATTTCCGAGTTGACCCACTTTTCTCTATTTTTTATACTATTGCTCGTAAGAATAAGAAGGATCTTTTTCCTGTCAAAAATGAATCATAAAGACATACATTATGTCCATGAGTATGAGAAGTTTCTCTAAAAATAATTGTATTTTAGATGGTTCTCACTCAAACCTTTGCCTTGCATTTGAACCATTTTCTCCAGATTCATCATTTTCATTTTCTATCCTGGGTCACTTCTTCTTTGACTATTTCTTCCTAGATCCTACATACTACCATGGTCCATTTCTTCTGGACACCTTATTATCGTATAATTTATTAAACAATATTTTAAATAGCCTACTGGATTGCTATAAAGTCTAAGAAAAAGCCTTTTTTCTCAACGACCAATAAAATAACTCATCTGATGCGAGCAAATCAAGAGCCGATAACCTCTTTCTAATGATTTGTTGTAGTTTTTTGTACTTTTAAATATATATATTTTTTATTGTTTGTACTTTTTATCTAATTAAACTATTACACATAAATGAAATCTAAGATGAATCCATTTATGAATAAATGGGAAATGACAGGAGATAGTTTTTATTTACAAAAACGGAACGTTTTGTATCATTTTTAATTCATCATTATTTTGTATCTATAAATTTTAAAGTCAATTTGATTAAATGAACAGTTTGTAATTGTTGATTTGATTACATTTTCACCTCCAAAATAGTGGAGGGACATGAAAAGTACTTCAAGAGGCTAAAGAATGCATCTTTAAAATTAATTATTATTGAAAGAGTTTTTTTAGTATTAGCATAGTGACTCAAATATGCATTATATGTTGCAAAGTATCAAACACTATTTTTAATTTTAATTAAAATACTTCAGTCTTGAAAAATATATATATATATATATATATATATATATATATAATCAAACTAAACAAAAAATTTAATTCGTTTTTGTAAGTGATAAATATATACGGAGTTTCACTGAGTTATCTTAATAATTGATAAAAAAAGCATTCCTTATTATTTTATGTTATTGTTACCCATTCAATAGTATTTATTTACAATGACTAAAGGAGTTTATCCTCATATATGGTTATAAACTACATTGATTTGATACACTTGTTTATAATCAAAGTTACTCCTTTGAACGTAAATTCAGTCGTGCATAGCTTTTTCAAAGATTGTGAGAATTTAAGAAAAATCCTTCAAAAAATTAGGCAAAAAAATAACGTCAATTATTATTAAGGGGAGGTTAAACTCCAGGATGGATGATTTTGACTAAGAAATAATAGGATAGTTAAGGCAGGAAAAGGTAAAATACAAAAAAGTTGTCTGCAATATATTATTTTTTGAATCCTGCAAAAACTTATATTTTATTCATAACTTTCTCTTCATTCTTACATTTTACAAAAAATTGTGTCATTTTGAAGACATTCCATAAAGGGTTCAAAAAAAGGACCGGTAGGTCGTTAGTCGAACACAGAGATTAAAAAAATACCACAAACTACAAAAATCTGATTAATTGTTGCATTCTTCATTAACCAAAATTCCAGTGCCTTAGACGAATGACTGATGAGTCATAGCATAAATCTGACGAAAACCCATAACAAACAAATTTCATATCATAAACTAATAGGTTTTGGATTTCATATCAAATTTAATGTTATTTTTATAAGTCAAAAGGGTTATATTTTAAGGTAAAAAGATGACAATTGAGTTTAATTTGCTATAAATTGTATTTTTTACTTATTTGCCACTACTTTTTAAGCAGAAATAGGATTTGTATGTTGAAAAATATATTATTGCATGTCTGATTCTATTCGTAATGTGGGCAGCCCTTCATCAATCACCAAAACCTTTTTTGTTTTATATCTCTGGGATCAATCAACAAAATAAGTTTCTCGTAAAACTCCAAAAAATCATTATATATTAATAGCATTGTCAAGATTTTTTAAAGCATTATGATAAACGTTTTTTCCAAATGATAACAAAAACTTTCGTGGTTTTACATCAACATGCTAAATATAACAAAAACTTTACTTTTTAAAGAGTATTTACCTAATTTTCAGGGATAGAAAAAGACATCGTTTAAATATTGTATGTACATTATTTTTCGAATGAGGTACCAAAAAATATTATAACTTTTTATCTAAGCCGTGCATCTCACAAAGGAAACAATAAGTGGGTTATACCTAGGACAATAGTTAAAAGGGCATGTTGTTTCCTTATATATTTTATGCCCATGTTTATATTAATATACATAAGATGTTTTTGATTTTTATGACGGATGGAGTTCTTGTTCACTCATCAGCTAACAAGGTCGATCTCTGCTCCTCTTGAGAAGGGACTCATTTACTTCTCACCGATCCTGCCTACTCTTCAAAAAAGACTCAAGTCATATTTTAAAAAGGTATTTTAGAAAAACATAAGCAAGTTCGAAAAAAATTGTCGTCGTCGTTCACCAAAAGTTTAAATTCATCGTTCGTAAAGATTGAATCGTTCGTCGTTCGCTTGTCGTTCGTCATTCTGAAAAACATTGAGGACGGTTCTTTTAGTAAGGAAATTCTTACCTCGTCATTCTGAAAAAAAGAGATGACGTTTTTTTAGAAAGGAAATTTTTTCCATGAAAAATAAAAATATTTGTTTTTTTTTGTTGGCACCAAAACGACTGATAGTCATATTTTGTTGTCGTTCGTCACTCGCAAACGACGAATGATTACAAATGAACGACAAATCAACAAGTCTTATAAACAATAACCCAAGTCACATCTGACGTCACGCTTCAAAGATGGGATTGAGTATTGAGCCCATAACGGCAGGGGGAAAATAAGGACGGTAAAATATGTGCCTATATAAGGAATGCTTAATTGAATAATGACCTGTTTTAAAGATATAAAAAATAATAAATGTTAAAGTTAAGGGTGACAAAAGAAATATAAAAACACCGATGATACCGACTTTCTGAGGCAAATCACAACCAACAGAATAAATAATTGAGTTTCTCTAGCACCAATGAATGCTTTTATATTGCATTTCTTCTGTAACACAAACGATAAATGCATACAACTCATTTCATACATGCATCACGAGATGTTTTAAATAATAAGTGCAAACTTAGAATATATAAAAGCACGAAACACAGAGTTCATTGGCCTTATCTTTCAAAATAATAGAGACATTTTTTTATATAAAAGTTGTTAATGGGTATAATAATAAACTTTAAAAATAAACAATAAACACTTTCATTGTTCGAATAAAAAAGATAACAAATTGTGTCTCAGAGGGAATACAAAGACCCAATCGAATATAAGTCTCTTGGTACTGATTATATACATACTACGAATAACGGAAATATCTTATTAATCCATGATTAAAATATGACAAAGTCCAATTATACATAATTATGATGTATAAAAACCTTCACGTCGTGAATCAGGTTAATTTGATATTCAAAGATCATTATTTTTACAGTTACCTTGCACTACGAAAGAGTATTTATTCGTTAATTGGATATTTTAAAACTTCATCTACATATATTTTTTCATCTACTCTTTGGATGATACCTTTTTTAATAAAATAATAAGAACATATATCCATTCCGTTCAAATATTTTTAAGCTCCATAGCTACGCTCCCTGAGATATTCCAATAAATTTGTATTAATAAAAAACCATTAAGTAAAGATACAATATACAAAGGACAGCAATTATGTCAATAGTTTTTAATACTTTTTTATATGTACCCTCCAAACAACCAGATTTGTTTGATGTCTTGAATTCAATGGCAATTCATCTTGGTCATGTATCAAATAAGATTACTTTTCCACTTAAAGACACCGCTCATTCATCTCAAGATATAAAAACAAATATCACCTCAGCAACCTCGCAGACACCTTGGATGTCTTTATGATAATCTGTTAATGAAGTCTCCTGTTGTTAGGAGAGTATCTTGTGTTTGTTTACATCTACTTCTTGTCTCCCAAGAAGGCTTGACCATCCATATTTTTATAGCATATACTACAATAAATAAAGGGGAGTTTCTAATGAAGTCAAAATCATGATACAAAGATTGTTTTTACTCGTGTGATTTGATGGAAAGGATTTAATAGAGATTTAGAGACGGCATACTAGTTTATATATTTTTTACAATTTAATGCTTAAAAAGTGTCTCGAAATTGTACATACAATAAAACTAACAATAGTAACTCACCGAGTAGTTGTGAAAATACAATATTGTTTTAATAATATAATAATAAAGAACTCAAAAATATTTTGTTTTTTAACCAGAGAAAACTTGGATCAATAGCCGAAGGTAGACTCTTCAACGACTCCACTCATCCTTTAAAAATGTATTTATAATTATGTGAATAGCTATTTGGCTTTACTAATTAATTTGATTTGTACAATTGCAACCCATCAAAAAACACTTGACTCAAGATCAAGGCGTTCTTTTCCAGATAAGTACATACAATGTGTCAAAATAACAACGTCTATAGAATGGATAAATATCATTGCGATGTTTTGTTAATAACCGTGTCTCCAACTACTTTTCATCACATCAATGACTTTTTTTTCAATTTCATTTGTAAGCAGAAAAAACGGTACAGTTCTTAAATATTTAATGAAGAATAAATATATTCATTTATACAATGAATAAATGAGGGGTTAGTGAGGGGTTTTCACGGATGCCGAATAACTCATAAAACATTATATAGATAAAAATACTTTATTTCAATACTTAAGAAGAGAGAGAGAGAGAGAGAGATCAGGTCGGGGTCAGCACATGGGGCTCCCATGACGTCAATGGTGAAGGACGTTAGTTATTGACGTCATCGTATAGGAGGTATCCTCACAGTTAGCTCGTAAGACCCATCTGGTAAAACTTCGGCCAGAATCTCTTTAATGCTTTGAAAGAGTTTTTTTTAACTATAGATCTTTTAATAATATATTACTAATTCCTATTCAACTCGAAGAATATCAGAATATATATTTTCATAGGGTTTATAGAACATTTAAGGTATTCAAACAAGTTGTCCTCCAATATATACTTCTTTGTTTTTGAAACTACATAAATAGTTATTGAATTTGATTATGATAATAATAAAATATTCTATTGCATGCACGTAATAAGACTTGGCTTCTTAGGAGTACCTTTTTTGTTTAAACTACCATATTGAATTATGGGTCAACTTATGTTATTATAATCCTTTTAATATATTGAATAAATCCCTTGACAAACAATATATTACATTTGATGGGTGTCGTTGATAGCACATGGATCGTGTGCTGAAGCCCTGTTCCCTACTCATCGGTTTTTATAATCTACCTAGGAAAAAAATATGTTCTTTATTTATTAAGAAGATGCTATTTCTCACAAAATATGAATATACCTCTTGCTTATTTGTTTCTATAGAATTAAATCCGTTGGCATACAAGTAACCATGATCAAAGTAAACAAGTCCATCGAGCCCATGACCCATTCCATTGAATTGATTAATATTGAACTTCCCCACCCGGGAGTCGAATTTGCACTCTAAATATTGAGAGTTAAGTCCGCTTTCATTGAGCTAACTTGCTCACTTTTTTTCTATTTGACGTGACGTCACATGTGACGAAGTTGTATTGTTTATGAGTTCCTTCTGAAGAGAAGTCAGAATGGGTCATTAATGGACATTGAGTACCTTAAGAAGAGGAATAGGGATCGGAACTCAAGTAAGTGAGCAAAGAACTCGCTTTATATGCACTTCTGAAAGGGTAACCAATAAACCTTGATGACGTCATGTTACATAGATTAATACTTCGAAATTGGAGTCCCCAAATATTGATAATATGTGTATAAATAACTACCACAGCTGGGATTCGGTACCGCCGATTCGGTATTCGGTAGATTTGATTATATATCTACCGAATATCGATCGATGCGGTAGATAAGAAAGAAATATAAATTTATTTATGTATCTGCTCCGTGACTTCTTCATATGCATTTATGTAGTATCGGACAATTTATAACAAAAGACATTAAGTACATAATTTGTTATAATTTTTTAACGAGATCATTTGAAATTTAATACATGTTATTTTATATAAATCATGCACTCTTATTTTGAAGGAAATGGCAGATAATAGCAAACAAATTATTTGCTTAACTGTCCTTTGTTATACGTTGTCCGATATTATATGCGCTTTCAGCTCCGGAGATGTTTATTTATTTTGTAAAGTTCAACTTCTTCACACCAGGTAACAAGGCTTCCAGTTCTAAATACCGATTTATATTCGGTAGTCGCAGCTCTGATAACGACTGTTCTTTTGCATGAAAGTATGACCACCCTAAAAGACCGCATTCTCAAAAAAAATACCCAAGAAATGCATTTCAACATTGATAGTAAAACATTCATCATATTTAAAACGGATTTTGTCAGTGATTATATGATATATAAAGCATGGCTTCAAATATATAAATGCTCAAATACTACACATGTAGTAGCCACCCAATTTGAAATATTAAGATGGATCCATGACAAAAAAATATATGTATATAATACATGCCTTCATAATAAGCAATTCTTCGTCATTTTTTGCAAACAAATCGGATGAAGAAAATTGGTGTTTTTTGCAAAGCTTTTTTAAAGCACCTTTGCATAAATGCCTATTATTATTATGGGCAAATAATCACATTTCACTATATCTATTTCAGTTTTGAGTCATGGTTTGCAGAATGAGAAGATAGACTTTGATTTCAGTTACCTTTTTCTTTTTTTTTTGGTACCTCAGTACAACAATTTATTTTCCATCAATTGGTTACATTATAAAAAATTACATCATTGCATAAACATATTTAAAAAAATTACTAAAATACTTTACAATATTATGTGGAGGGACTAATCTTGTAGAACGAAATTTATATAAATTAACTGTGTTTCTTTTATACAGAAAAAAATTTTAGCATATTTATTTATCATATACATCTACAAACAAAACATGATATAGAAAACCGATCCGTAACAACCATTAAAATATTTATTACCCCACTCACTACAAGTTAACTCAGTGGAAACAAACTCGCCTCTCAATGTAGGGGGGGGGGGGATTCGACTCCCGATATTGATCAACTTCATTGAAAATATCCTAGACTCGATGGTGTAATTTTAACGATACCCTCACCGAGGAACTTCTATCGAACCAAATAGACAAAAATTATCTCTAGATATTTGTTTCTGTTGATATATTTATCTACTTCGTAGAATGAACTTTTAAAACATACAGGAGCTAAGATTTCCAAATCAACAGGAACTGATGAACATCTTCATGGCTTAAAAACGATGGCATCACAGACATGAGTTTATCTATCATTAATGATTTCATTAAAGTAGTTTTTATTTAGTATTTAGCTTCAACTCTTCCAACTAATCCTGCTAAGCCCACTGGAACTAGGATTACAGCGACACTTAATCTCTGTGATTTTTAGGAACTGCTAAAATATATGTTTCCTATGATATATAATTTCTCGTCTTTTTATACCAATTTTTTTACCAATAAATAACTAATTCATTGGCAATCTATAATCTTTCTATTGAAAAAAACCCTACACCTGAAACTTGGATTTGACCAGTGATAGTTGATGACATCACTGGCAGTCTTAGGAACTTAATTATAGCCCTGAGTCGCTGTGACGTCATTGACAGTCTTAGAAACTTTATGGTACCCCAGAGTCTTTGTGTCTCTAAAATGTGTTGGCAAAAACAAAAATAAATGATGTTCCGCGTTGCTATTTCAAGAAGGGTGAGAGGAATTGCAATTCCATAGGGAGGAGAAGGAGGAGAGAATTGATTGTATCTAACATTATGCAACTTTGTAAGAAGTTTTATTATTAATTGAATTTACTTTGTAGATAAGGAAACCTGACAAAAAGGAAATCCTTTATGTACATAATCATAATTGAAAATGACATGTCGCAGTTCATGAATTTAAATCAAGAGATTTATCGAGGGAGAATAGAATTTATAACCTTTGAGATGTCGCAAGGCTTTGCACTCGGCTTGAAACCTGTTGAATATCACACTGTATTTATACAATTTATTGTCTCATATTACAGGACATTTTATACATTAAAAAAACAGCATTTTCCATGGTTCAATGGGTTCATATAAGTGCGTATGTTTAGTCTTGTCCAGATTATTACCTCCGCCGAAGGAGGTTTTGTTTCACTGGCGTTGGTTTGTTGGTTTGTTTGTCAGCAGGATAACTCAAAAAGTACCGAACGGATTCGGATGAAACTTTGTGGAGTTGTTGGAAATGCCAAAAGAAAAAGTGTTTAAATTTTGGCATCTCTGAGTGCAGAATTAAGTTGCAAACTGAGCTAAATACTAATAATATTTCAAGTTAGCCTGCTCTGCCAATAGATGTCGCTGTGCTGTGAAATCGGGTGCCGGGAGCGTCTTTCTCTCGGAATTTCCGTCGAAGGAAACCCTCCCCCGTCCCTCTACGCCGCCCCAGTCGTGAAAAATCCGCCTCGGAAGGCTCATAAGGACCCCGTGACGGTGGAGGTTTTGCACTCTCTGAGTGTATTTAATTTTTTTAACCAAAGATTTAAATGCATATGAAGAATGTATTTGTCTATTATTTATATGGTGTCCATGATTAGAGCTTTATAGAAGGATAACTATCGATGAACAACACTTCAAACTTACTATAATCTACTATATCATGAAAAAATTACGACTTTTCTATGTTGCCTAGTTACTGAAAGTTGATAAGGGTCTAAATAATTATTTGGTGTTTTACGAACTTTGGTATTGAGATTGCAGCTCAAAAACAACACACCGAATTGTTAAGCATTTATTCCATTAACTTCTTACACAGATTTTATTAAATCACAGATAACCTCTCAAGATGCTTAATATATTTAAATGATGTTGATTTATTAATTTTGCTGAAATAAGTTCAAAATATGAGAATGCCCATAATTTCCGGCTATTATGGGAACCAACAAAGCACATTGATTTACTGCTGGTCTTTCGAATAACAGTATTCGATAAACCAGGTGTAATTAAATGAACGTTGTTATGTTTTCTTCATGGACATTTCGATAATGTATTAGTATGTATAATTATGTACTAAACTATTTAGAGACCTAAAGAATGAAATATCCCAGATTTTATATTGTACTTTTATTTAAACCAATTTTGATTTATGATATTAGATAAAGGCTAATATAATTTTGTTGATTAATATGTAATGAAATATATATATCTATTTATAAGAATGATGTTGACGTGGATGATATATATATAATGTTTTTGAACTCATCATATTTTATATTATTGATATATTTTTTATATTTGATTTTGTCCATCTTGGGTATTCATTGAATTTTAATATATAAAGGCTCAAAATGGTAAATACGTAAAAGTTATAAAAAAGCGAAAACATTGTTTTATTTTCAATTTTTCAATAATTAGCAATAGTTTCCTATAGAAATATTGACGAAATGGAAAAAAGTATAAAAATATCCCTACAATCTTCCAAATTCTTTTTTCATCTTATATAAAATCTATTATTTAGATACTATAAATATATATTATATATAAATATATATATATATATATATATATATATACTAGATCGGTCAATAAGTCCCGGGCCTTGGAAAGAAAATAATATTTTTTTGCCAAAATTATTTTTTATTCTTCAATATAATCTCCTTTTAGGTCAATACATTTATTCCAACGTTTTTCTAACCTTTCGATTCCACCAGCGAAGAACGATTTCTCGAGACCTTCAAAATATTCTTCTGTTTCGGCTATCACATCATTGTCTGAACGAAATTTTCTTCCACGAAGCACCTTTTTGAGTTCTGCGAATAGCCAGTAGTCACTGGGGGCCAGATCTGGAGAATATGGTGGATGTGGTAGCAGTTCGAAACCCAATTCGATTAATTTTGCTGTAGTTTTCAATGACTTGTGACAAGGTGCATTGTCTTGATGAAAGAGCACCTTCTTCTTCTTCAAATGAAGCCTTTTTAGTGCGATTTCGGCCTTCAGACGGTCCAACAAACCAATGTAATAATCGCTATTGATTGTTTTTCCATGTTCCAGGAAGTCAATGAATATAATTCCACGGCAATCCCAGAAAACAGAGGCCATTACCTTTCTAGCCGACATTTGGATTTTTGGACGCTTTGGACGGCTTTCTCCGTCAACACACCACTCAGCAGATTGCCGTTTTGATTCAGGAGTGTAGTGGTGAATCCATGTCTCATCCATTGTGATGTATCGACGAAAAAATTCCTTCTTATTTTGCGTAAACACCCCCAAACAGCTCCTCGAATCATCCACACGTTGTTGCTTTTGCTCAGGTGTTAGCAATCGCGGCACCCATTTCGAAAATAACTTTTTCATATTCAAATATTCGTGTATGATGGTGAACACACTCCCTTTTGACAACTTCAGAGTGTCAGCTATCTCTTGCAACTTAACTTTTCGATTGTCCATGATGATTTTGAGGGTTTTTTCGACGTTTTCCGGGATAACTACCTCATTTGGCCGGCCAGGGCGTTCAGCATCGTCTGTGTTCGTACGACCAGATTTGAAATTGGTGAACCATCGTTTGATGGTTGTTTTGGATGGGGCAGAGTCCGGGTAGCATTTTTCAAGCCATGCTTTGGTTTGAACGGTGTTTTTTCCCATCAAAAAACAATGATAAATCAGAACACGAAATTGCTTTGAATCCATTGTTTTAAGTCAAAGAAGGAGCGCCGCACTTATATCGCTGTAACTCAATGAAAAATCAACATAACGTTATGAAATTTTGGAACGATCCTTTTGAAAGTATGTGTTTCCAAAATATTATTTACATTCTTCCTTTTTGGCGCCATAAGATAGGCAGGCCCGGGACTTATTGACCGATGTAGTATATATATATATATATATATATATCTATATATATATATATATATATGATTAGGTTTTGTTCTTATTTTTCAAATGTTTGAAATGTTAGCAACATTTGTATTTTCTGTTTCTGGTGATAAAAGAAGACGACATACAAAGTTTGAACAAAATCGGTCAACATTACGAGGTCGCGCAACGAGGTCAAAGTTTTAAAAATTTAGAAACAATATAGTTTTCCTCCGCAAATTTCTTCAAAATGGTGGACGTTACAGACTTCATAATAATTATAATTTAAAGGAAATCTAATTACTACCAGACGTATTTTGATGTTTTTTATAAACAAAGTTTTCAGTAAAAACAAAAAAATGGAGTGTGTATTGTTAGCTTATTTCATAGCTTTTTTGTATCAATTAACTTCATCGCCTGTAGAAGATGACTTGTTCGCTTCAGAGTAAAATAGTACTTTTAAGTTTAGTAAAACTTTAGATGATAATCCAAAAATGACCTTGGTTGCATTCTATCATCAGAATTCAGTACAATCTGAGTTTACATCATATGATTCAGAGCCGTATTGACCTATAAGAAATCGATTATGAAAAAAATAAATCCTAAGGTGTTTCTTAAATGTGCGTCAAGGTATCCTCTCAAAATTTACTTTGTCTCTGACGCCTTTATAATCATTATATGCGTCATTTTCTAAGCAAATACGTACTCTCCCCCAAAAATTGATCTTTTGATATGAGAATATACGATTACCCTGGTAACGCTGTTAGTGTTACCTGGATAGAAAGAGAAGGGAGAGGAGTATTTTGCCTCACTTCTCTCCCTTCTTTTTTTCTTCCTATCCAGGTAACACTAACAGGAGTTACCAGATGGTAATCGTATATTCTCATATCAAAAGATCAATTTTTGGGGGAGAGTACGTATTTGCTTATATCTCTTAAAGTATAGCGATTTTTAGAACACAAACATATCAAATGAAAGCTTGGTTAACCAGCTTTAATATTTTGGTATACTAAATCATGTCAATTTAATAAGTAGAGAGTTATATGTACATTAAAAAAGCCTATCTCGCGTACAAAATGACGCATATAATGGATTATGAATGCGTCAGAGACAAAGTAAAATTTTGAGAGGATACCTTGACGCAAATCTAAGAAACACATTATTATTTATTTTTTTCATAATCGATTTCTTATAGGTCAATACAGGCTCTGAATCATATGATGTAAACTCAGATTGTACTGAATTCTGAATTGATAGAATGCAACCAAGGTCATTTTTGGATTTATCATCTAAAGTTTTACTAAACTTAAAAGTACTATTTTACTCTGAAGCGAACAAGTCATCTTCTACAGGCGAGTGAAGTTAATTGATACAAAAAAGCTATGAAATAAGCTAACAATACACACTCCATTTTTTTATTTGTTTTTACTGAAAACTTTGTTTTATTAAAAAACATCAAACATACGTCTGGTAGTAAATTAGATTTCCTTTAAATTAATAATTATTATTGAAGTCTGTAACGTCCACCATTTTGAAGAAATTTGCGGAAAACTATATTTTTACTAAATTTTAAAACTTTGACCTCGTTGCGCGACCTCGTAATGTTGACCGATTTTGTTCAAACTTTGTATGTCGTCTTCTTTTATCACCAAGAAACAGAAAATCCACAATGTTGCTAACATTTCAAACATTTGAAAAATAAGAACAACCCTAATATATATATATATATCATACTTGTTATTATTTATCGTTCATTTGTTGTCGTTCGCGAACGATGAACGACAAAGTTTTGACGAACGACAAGGAAAATTCTTTATCGTTCGTCGTTCGTTTTTGGCGCCAAAAAAAAAAGAGAAAGATTTTTAATTTTCATGGGACAAATTTCCTTTATAAAAAATACGTCATCATTTTTTCAGAAGTTTATTCTAAAAAACGTCATCACTTTTTTTCAGAAATTTCTTTCTAAAAAAACGTCGTCAACTTTTTTTCAGAATGGCGAACGACAACGACAACTTTTGGCGAACAACAAATTACAGTCTTTTATACTACCTTTTTACACACATACTACTTCAAACCATTTCTAAGTATTTTGTATTCTTTTGAAGACTTGTGGATGGCGTCTACATATGCTCAAAAAATTCCCATAAATGTGTATTAGATACTAGATTGATTACATATATCTATATTTTAAAAAACCCGTCATAAATCAGACTTAAACCTCAGATATTTAAAAAATAATAATCTCTTATAACTCCATTATTAACATGTTTACAGTATCCAGCCTTACATCTCTAATGATGCCTCCAAATCGTCTTAATAGTCCTAATGTACCTGGAACCATTACAACTCACAAAATGATATACAGAAAGTATGTTACTTTAGTAATATATCCTAATGTATATGTATTTAACGTTCAAAAAGGAATTCCAAGTTTTGTAGGAAGAGAGATTCTTCATAGCCTTTCTAATCTTTGATTTCAAATCAATTAAATAGGTCAACAATGGTTTCTGAGTTAATGAACAGCCCTGTAGTTTTCTGCCGTTCTTTTTCCCTCTCTCTCTCTCTCCTTAGTAATATGCATGTGTATGTGGGATACAATTTGCAATAAATCATATTATTAAGAAGACTCCCCCCTTCTTAATAATTCAATCAGGTTGAGAGGGCGTCTGACAAATAGCCTTCGTTGAGTTAGATAGGGATTAATATTAGCCTTGATTTACAAATATGGGTTCAGGAAGCGTTGCTGTGCTATAATTATATATATTATATATATATATATATATATATATATATATATATATATATATAATATATATATAATAATATATCTATAGAATATATACAGAGTTGGTCGAATATTACTTTGAATTAGTAAGTAATACTACTTTTTACTGCGTAGTAATATCTTTTTCAATATTAGTTATTACTTCACAAAAGTAATATACTACTTTGAGTAATGTACTACTTTTTTGAGCATTCCGAAACAATAAGAAAGGCATTCAAACAGGATTTGTAAAAATCCTCACCAAACCTAGTTTGCATTTTTATAATATCCTATATATGTATTATTATAAAGTGAGCACATGGCTCGAACATGATAAAGTGGTTGAATTCAAGACTAAAAAAATGACTTCTTACATTATGAGAGGCATAGGTTTAATTATCCAACCCAAGCCCTCGGGTCCCGCCTGCTGATATAGGCTTTGATTTAGGTTGAAACCCACCGCCAACTCTGGCAAGGTATAATGAGGATCCTTACTTTCAATCTCATACACCCCAAGCCCTCGGGTCCCGCCTGATGATATAGGCTTTTATTTAGGGTTGAAACCCACCGCCAACTCTGGCTAGGTATAGAAGGAGTCCTTACTTTCAATCTCATACACCCCAAGCCATCGGGTCCCGCCTGCCGTTATGGGCTTTTATTTAAGGTTGAAACCCACCGCCAACTCTCGTTAGGTATAAAAGGAGTCCTTACTTTCAATCTCATACACCCAAGCCCTCGGGTCCCGCGCCTGTTGACATAGGCTTTTATTTAGGGTTGAAAACCCACCGCCAACCTGGCTAGTATAAAAGGAGTCCTTACTTTCAATTGCATACACCCCAAGTCCTCGGGTCCCGCCTGCCGTTATGGGCCTTTTATTTAGGGTTGAAAACCACCGCTTTTTTACTTGATCGTAAGAAAATCACTAAAAAAAGGCGACCCGATCAATTTGTATTAAATAACTAAAAATAAAAAATGTTTGTGATAGGATTTTTGAGACAACCCCTACTTTCTTAAAACTTAACTAGCTGTCACATTGACCAAAAATCCATTCCAACAACTAATATTTGTTTAGAAAACACAAAATACAGACTATTATTAAGGAAAAAGCCAGTTTGTGCTATCCTGATATATTTTTTGTCCCTAAAATATAAAGACAGGCGACTGTGTAGAAGTCATTGTTTGGAGCTCATAGGCTATGGGAAACATTTATTATGGCATCTCCTGTCTTAAAATATGCAGACATAGTCAATTGTGGAGCAAGAGTGTTGGAGCTCATAGGCTATGAGAAACAATCATTCTGATACTTTTGTCCTAAAATATACAGAAAGGCGCCTATGGAGAAGTTCGTTATTTTGGAGCTCATAGGCTATGGGAAACAATTCCATTGCCATATAAAGATAATACTTATAAGGTTGACTTTATATACCATTTATATTTTTCTTAGAATTAGTATTACATAGGTAATTTTGTTGTGATCGCAATTAAATTGATCGGATCGCTGATCGGAAAAACACTGATCGTTATATCGCTATATCGCAAAGAATTTTATGATCGGATCGCTA
>CP045891.1:18908568-18942358 GCA_013387185.1 Caligus rogercresseyi
ATATATATGACATGAATATAAATTCACTAAGTTAGAGCCCCAAATTTATCTCAAGATCCGGCTCAAATGACCATGTAGAGAAGAGCGGACTTTATCAATGTAGTAATCATCCTTGGACCAATCATTGATAGAAACCCCAAAGCTCAGAAACAATAGAAAATAGATTAGTACCTAACGTGGGAGAAATACTTCTATCTTAAGAAGTTCCACGAATCAATCAATCAGTAATAATATTAAAATACACATTCTGATACTAAACTGAATAAACGATTTACTTTAACATAGTCACTTTTCGTACGGAGTCTCAAATTTTGGTTGTCGTCTTTTAGTTTTTATTATCCACACTCTTTTTAGCGTGAGTTTTATTAAGGCGTTGCCCATCGTTATTTGCCTTATTACAGTGTTGCTTCGCACATTTATCATATTGACGTTACTATAACTTACTTAGCAGAAGGTATCACATTGAAGTAAACCTGTGACGGAAAAGCTCACGACGATAAGCTTGCGATTATAAGAAGCACTATGGATAAGAACACAAGGACTTCTTCGAAGTCCTATATAAGGCAATTCTCCAATGGAGCAAAGCATTTATAACTAGAGGCATATATACACTCAGAGAGTGCAAGCCTCCGCCGTCACGGGTCCTTATGAGCCTTCGAGGCGGATTTTTCACGATGGGGCGGCGTAAGAGGGGAAGGGGGAGGGTTCCCCTCGACGGACATTCGAGAGGAAGACGTTCCGGCACCCGATTTCACAGCACAGCGACATCTATCGGCAGAGTAGGCTAACTTGAAATATTTATTAGTATTTAGCTCGTTTGCATCTTAATTCTGCACTCAGAGATGCCAAAATATTTATCACTTGTTCATTTTGGCATTTCCAACCACTCCACAAAGTTTCATCCAATTCTGTTCAGTACTTTTTGAGTTATCCTGCTGACAAACAAAACCAACAAACAAACAAACAACAACGCCAGTGAAAAACATATACCTCCTTCGGAGGAGGTAATATATTATTCAAAAAAGAGTTCAATGATAAAATCATACGTCGATGGCGGAGGATTAAGGCGTTTGCAAAAATAATCTACAGACAATTGGACTATCCAGTAAACACCTCAACGTGATATCAACCCATAAGAGTATGATAAAGTAATTTGAATGAAGGAGGTAAGTGCTGCAATATGGAATAGAGTGAAGTAAAGGAAGAAGTTGTAATTTCATATTAATGACAATCCTAACGACAGTTATATTTTTTAAACGCATCCTTAAATGTCAGATTAGCCGCTATAAATATCGTATAATATGATGATTATTCACTAATATTTTCTTCCCATAAATCACACTCGTGAAAAAGGTCCCATCTGTTATCCTTATCCATGCCAAAAGTGCCCTCGTTTTGTAACTATATTAGCAGGAAAAAAAGAATTTGAGATCTCCAAAATTCAAAATGGCGGAGAGTGTAAAAACTAAAAAAAGACACCGTAAGTTACATTATCAAAGACGTTATGTTATTTGATTCAAATTTATTCCATTTTTTCAGTTTTTTCAGTCCAATTCACACATCATCTAAAAATATTTTGGAAATAAATCCTATCCTACCTCTTTATGCAACTCCTTCTCTAAACGGCATGACAGATTGCTAAAACTATCACAAATGTGCAATTTTATTATTTCCATTATATATGATGACGTGCAATATATCCTTTTGATCATATTTATGTACCAAAATTGATTGACAAAATTGCTCTCTATCTCTTAAATATTTACGAATCAAACAACGCACCTAAAAAAAAAAAAATCAAAGCCTATGAACTATACAAACATATATGTAAATCGAGGATATAAACTTCACATCTAAATCCTCGTTCAGTCTATGGCTCTACTTAATCTTACAATTAAATTAGGAGGAAGCTAACGTCGACCCGAAGGTTGATTCTCAACCACTGACACTTGTTTTGAAACAAAAATAAGGGATCGGGGGACGAGATACTTATTAATGCTAAAAGAGAAAAAAGTTTCTTAATAATTTCACTTATTAAGTGATATTTAACATTATTATCATGTTGTGTATTCTATTAAACGTTTTTCTTTCAAGGTAGTATTAATTGCGCAAATGACACAAGCTCAAATAAATAATGCTTCAAAACTCCTCCACATATGCCAACTCAGTCTCTATCAATTCGCACAAAGACAGGGGGCCATATTAAGATTGACCTTAGAGAAACTACAACAATTCTGGTTGTTACGATAATACGATGGATATATCATAACAGTAAACTCTCAGATACATGATTAACGACTGACAAATACCTCCTCAAGCCCTAAGCCTTATGCTACAAGTAAAGCGTTAAAGTAAAGTGACGCTACAAGACAAAACCTCTTTTTTTTTCAAAAGGAGATGGATCAACCGTAGTTCTTTAATATGCGCTAGAGGGTGTTTGATGAAGCAGCGTTTCAAAATATAACAAATGTAACACAAAAAAATAGGGACAAACCGTAGTTTATTTTTTAACAATTTAACATTTGAATGAAATGTTAAATGGATAAGCGGCACCTATTGTTAAAAAAATAACTTACGGTTGGTCCATAATTTTGTTTTGTTACATTTTCTTGTTGCGCTACTTTACTTTAACGCTTTAGCTACAAGTATTTATAATTCCATTCAGATCATTGACTAGATGTAATTTGAAGAACAAAAAACATATGAATCAAAGTATTCGAGACATATTTATACTAGAAGGTGGTGTTGCTTTCAAAAATCAACAAACTAAACGGGCGACAAATAAGACATCAACTTTTGTTAACGTAAAGTTGGTGTTCATTTGTAATAGATCAAATACATATAGTTGTAGCCTTGGACGCCATATTTTAATTTTCAGTTTATTTCAAAGAAAAATAATCTGAACATCACAGTTAATACAAAGAAATAACTATATTTTCTACTAGATAATGTACGAGGTTGTTTCGGATAATGATGCGAATCAGTTTATATCTTGCAAAATATTGCATCAATCTTCTAATCATAGACTTAAATTAAAGCTCAGACAAATTGGATTGATTTCTTTCTTATGTATCAAAACCAATTTAGAACTTTGTTTTTTATGAAAATCAAGCTTTTGTTTTTGTTATTTTGTAACATTGGGTCAAATTTTCACAAAAAGAGAAATGTGCGCATCCACAAGTTCGTCGAGGACCTCGCCAATGCCAGGAAGACTCCCAAGGAGATCAAGACCATGGTCGACACGGCCTTTGAGGTCAACAGCATCTCCCAAAGCCAAATCTACCGCATTTCAGCATTAGTTAAGGCTGGGAAGGACTCTACAGACAAGAGGAGCACTAACGGGAGGAGGAAGGTCCGTACCGACGACTTTATTGAGGCTGTGAGGGTGTACGTGGAGGCCGACCGTCGGGTGACAATGGAGGAACTGGCTATCAAGTTCGAGACGTCGATCAACACCATTTTCCACGTCCTCCATGACGATCTTGGGCTCTCAATCAAGTCAGCAAGATGGATCCCCAAGATGCTCACAGAAGATCACAAAATGAAGAGAGTGAGGTGCGCACAAGCCTTCTTGAAACTCAATTTTGAGCTCGGATTGGAGTTTCTGGACAAGATTGTGACAATGGATGAAATCTCTGTGTCTTTCTTCACTCCTGAGTCCAAACGAGGGTCATCTCAATGGCTCCCGAAGGGCTCCAATCCGCTCCTGAAGTTCAAGCGGCAATAATCAAGGAAGAAACAGATGGTTCTCAGCTTCTTCGACAACTGCGGCGTGATCTTCCAGCACTATCTCCCGGTGAGGACCTCCATCACCGTGGCCGTGTTCAAGGATGTCATGAACATATTTTTAAAGAATTCAAGGAGAAGTGACCTGAAATGGCCAATAGAGACTGGTACTTCCACTTCAACAATGCTCCGTGCCACATGGCAAATAGCACGAAGGAGTTCTTAGCCAAGAAGGGGATCAAGGTCATCGATCATCCACCCTACTCTCCTGACCTTGCCCCCTGCAGACTTCTTCTACTTCCCAGTCATGAAAAAGATTCTCGAGGGCGTGGAGATCGTCGACAAGAGCGTCCAGAAGGAGTGGACCCGGTCGGGAGGACCATCCCGGAAGACAGGTTCCGTGAGGCCTTCAGGAAGTGGGTTGAGAGGTGGGAGAAATGTATTCGAATCGGCGGAAGTCATGAGGAAAAGATTTGTTAAAGTTGTTTTCGTTATAGTTGAAATTATATTTTATGATAATTTTTTTCCGCATATTTATCCGAAACAGCCTCGTACCTAAGTATTTTTTTTTATTCCAGCAGTCAATAGTTGAATGGAGATCTACGAGTTTACAATTGTGTATTCTGAAATAACAACGTCAACTCTCAACATTAGTCAGAGGTAAATTTTAAAATAAATAGACCAAGGAAATAAAGGTTTGCTGCACAATTTTTTTAAAGAACATTATCTCATAATATATATTTTAAAATAAAGGAGTAAGGAGTAATATAACGTGAAATAAGAGTGACATTTATTCTTGAGATACAAACATTAGTGATGTATTAGAGAGAGAAGAGGAGGCATTAAAGTAATCCTTACTTTCATCCCTGGAGGGCTTAGCTATCCACATTATTCTAAGTACAGGAGAAAAAAAACTAAGTGGCCATATGAATATGCTTGACAAGGGAATTATAATATTGAGTATAATAAATAATCATTTTGCGTCTTCATTTTTATATATAGAATGCATTACAAAAAATATATTTATTTTTTAGTATAATATTATTATAAATTACTTCATTTTTTCATGGTGATGGGAACAGATCTTGGCCGTCAATGGGCGTCTGCTTGATCTTTGGTGCTGTGATGACGAGGATACCATCTGAAGACAAGTTTGAGGACACTCGTTCGGCCTTGGAGTTCTTAGGTAGAGGATAGCTACGTAAGAACTGTCTGGAGACAAACTTGCATCCATCCGAGGACTTTTCCTCGTGCTTGCCTTCAATGCTTACGACACCATCTTTGATATTGACCTTGACCTCATCGGGACGATACTGGTGAGTGTCCAGGCTGACCTCAAATTTGTCTTCATCGTCTTTGATGCGGATGACCTGTTCGTCCTTGTCTTGGAAGATGTTGAGGCTCTTGTTAAAGTCCTCGCTGAAGAGGCTCGGCCAACTGAAAAAGTGCAAACAGATGACAGTGTTCAGTACGTTAAAATATGTTTTGTTTCGGGTGGGGGCCATAGTTTCTTGGTAGCGATCTATATTCTCAAATGTTGAGAATGTAGAAGTCAATTTTGATCCATCTTACTGAAAATATTCTAGGATTGATCTAATGCTTAGTTATATTCAATTGAGATTTAAATGACAAGGTCCAAAGACTATACTTAGTAAATATGATCAACTTACCACGAGAGAAGAACAAAGGGCTGAGTGGACCGCCCATGGGGCTTGAAGGCAATATATCCAGAGCAGTGGAATTAGTATTCCTAGTATCAGACGAGGAGTTTGAGGACTGTTGAATGGACTTGGAGATGGACTGGCTAGACATGCTGGACTCCATCTTCTTCATTTCCTCTTGGAAGGACATCATCATCTCAGAGGAACGTTTCATCATTTGCTCACGGATGCGGCCAAAGTCGTCCCAGGTGGATGAGAAGAAAGGATCGTTCCAGAACATATCACGGAGAGTCACGGGGACTCGATCTCCTCTTTGTATTTCCACAGACATTTTGAGTTTATTTTGGGGGTTTATGTGTTGCTGTGTGTTTCACTTGCTCACCTTTGATTGACTGTTGCATTTGAATGGAATACCTTTGAAATATATACATACATAGTA
Source organism: Caligus rogercresseyi (assembly GCA_013387185.1). Classification (NCBI taxonomy): domain Eukaryota; kingdom Metazoa; phylum Arthropoda; class Copepoda; order Siphonostomatoida; family Caligidae; genus Caligus; species Caligus rogercresseyi. The sequence continues at coordinate 18,914,395 of CP045891.1, forward strand.
GGGAATATTCGAGAGCGTTGTTGTTGATGACGAAGTGGCAAGAAAGGAAAAGAAGGTTAGAAAAAGTACGCCCAAAGTACATAGTTTTTCGAGACTTCTAGGGCAATGAGGAAAGTTATTATGAGGTACAGGTTCATCATATCTATGAACAATTATTCCCCTACAAGACTCCCAAAACCAAAACTGTACATATATGTACATATTCGAGAATCATCCAGAACATTCCAACTATAATTACAAATAATTAGTCATTAAGGTAATAATTTCCGCCTCATGTATACACTACATATAACCAACTTTGACAGAGGATGACTCAAAGATGTTAATATAGCTTTAAATATTGTATGCTTTTACGTAACATACTTATTTAAAATTGTTGTTGTTGTTTTAAGGTGAAAAGTTTTTTGAAGGTGAATAAAAAGCTTACTGAGTCTTTGACATTAAGAACATACATACATGCATTCCTACTATTGACTTGAAGAGATACACAAGCGCACACACATTTTGTGTATTAAAATATGTCTTGAAAACAATGTCAAATACTAATACATCTTTAAATATAAAATTGTAAATGTTTCATATGTTGGTTATATTAAGACGATTTTTTTGTACTAAAAAATACTTTTTGAGCGTATTGAATGTAAAGATAGCTTTAGAAAATATATAACGATTTACATATTAGTACTTACAATGTTGAAGACATTAGAACCAAAACGATTATAAGAGACATGACCTTAATTTAAAAAGTATACCAGCCTCTCCCCATCCAAAAAATGCTCTGGTAAATTTGTATTTAAGGTCCTGTGACGAAGATGAATAAAAAGGAATGGTTTGTTTAATTCTTTGTTTATAGCGAGAATTATATAATTGGGATCAAATTTTCTTGTTTTCAGGGGGAAATGATCCAAATAATTTTTTCTTGCGTCATTGTTTATACCATATTTATGACACATAGAAAAAGCCAAACAGATATCTAATTATCTAAAAAGAATGTAATGTGCTATAAATATCAAGCCTAAGTCCGAATATCTTCGGATTTTCAAAAAAAAAAAAAATAGAAACCCTTCAATGTTAGACAAACATTCTCCTCCGGCAGTGCTACTTGATAAAAAAGTTGATCTAACCAAAGGGTCGGCAACCCGCGACTCTTTCGAGCTGCCTTAGTGGCTCCTTGGAGCTTTTCCAAAAATGTTAGAAAATGAAAAAAATAATATGAGGAAGGAAAATATATGGGACCATAATGGGTACCGTATGAAGGCTATATAAGGAATGCATTTTTGCGGCTTCGGAAACACTTTTTTTTGGTCCATTTTGATTCTTTCAACATTTTGGTTTGCCGACCCCTGATATACCGCTTCTATTTGCCCTCCTCTTCATTTATTTACTGCACTACATTATTGACTTTCTCATGCTTCCCCCTTCAAACACGTCATTCCAAAGCAGATGCTTCAACTTCCGAATCAGGAGTCGGTGGCAGAGTGTCAGATCGGTTTGAACTGTTCTATTTTCTTTTGGGGAGTTTCAACGACTTTGTCCCTCATTCATCCTTGAGATTAATCCTGTGGTGAAGCGTTTCTCCTTTATAATGGTCTTCCGGTCGGGAGATAGTGCAGGGAAGGAAACTCCGTTGGTTAACAGGGGAACACCATCAAAATCATCGTATTTCTCCTTGTCAAGCTTCACGGGAGAAGTCAACAAATCATTAACAAATTGTAGTCAGGAACCATATTTTGAGCAGATGTACTTTGTATTACACGCACCATTTATATTTTACAGTTAGTCATTTCAAAGTATGAGTCTTAAAATTCAGATAAAAGGTTCAAAAAATTTAAGAGTCAAATAAAGTTTATTATAAGAATAATAATAATTATTTTTGTATGTAGTCACTCGTTTAAATAAGTTTGTAGTCACCGAACATAATAAAATATTTTCTCGAAATAACGGCTTTACATGGGGCACAATGTCCATTATGAGTCTAGGTTTGATTGTTGAATGCTAATATAAATATATTAGTATATTTGTGTTCGTTATAAACATATCTTTAAGCATTATGTAGTTATATATTTTAAAAAATAAGAGGCGGGTCCGAGATGAGGTATCTATCGTTGATTGTGTCACATTTGCAGAATCTAATAAGAGTTTTACAGAAATGTGTTAGTTAAGTAATCAAAATTGTCCATTTGAAACATTATCTGTCCTCATTTCTGGGGAATAGCAATGAGTGAAAATATATATCTTTTTAAAAGAATGAAAAGCTTGCACAATAACAATAAATATATTTTATTCTTCATTATATATCATGTGGCAACCCCTGGCAATTACCACTTGTAGCATGTCAACTTAGAGACCACAACATAGGGAATAAAATTATCTAGCTGCAGTCTCAATAGATATTTTAGCAATGAGTATATATAGCGTAATTCACCGCAAAATCTAGAAAAAGTTTAATCAATGAACGCCAATGGATTTATAACTAGGTACGCATTTTGAAATGATTTAAAATAATCGATTTAACACTTTGCGACTGATACCTTATGGTTATGGGTTTATCAAGGAGTGAAATTAAAATCCAAACGATATTTTACATGTACCTATTATAATAATAATGATTTTTTTTGTCAAAAAGATTACAAATAGTTAGTTTAAGGTAGAATAGAGAAGCTCGCATTTTATATCTTTTGTTGATGTTGTTGTAAAAGCGAATTGCGTCATTTCGTTATATTTTTAAAAGATGAGGAGTCTCATTAAGAATAATTGTTTTGATTAATGTGGGTGGACCTATTAGGTGTAACTTTGTAAAACAACAACAAACACATAAACAATGCGGGCGTGCTAAACAAAAAAACAAACAATTTCTGCATGACTCATTAAGTACGAGCAAAGAGGACTGACTACTTTCCCTATGAACACACCATTAAATGGATTCTATCTCACTTTAGGAATGTTCTCCATTGTTGCTTGCGTTACTCCTTCAAATTGAGGGGGGGTTTCCTTTGGTGTTCTCTATGAGATCATAAAGGAAGACTTGCCTCTGTTTCCCGCCCATTGGCAGTGGGCGTTTGGGGCGCAGGTATAGGTACATATGCCAAGGTGTAGTAGGCATATGATGGATAAATTTCCATATTTTGTCTAAAATATGATGTAAAATAAGGCATATAAGGAGAGAGAATGTATGAGATAGGAGGTCCTTAAAATGACGCAAACAGACTGATTGTGCCTTTTTATCAACATAGAAAACATAATATGACTCACTTTATCATCAGAATGAATGAATGGTTGAGCCATTTATCGCATATATATATATATAATTTTTTTTTCCATAGTTCAATTTTATGATATGTACAACAGAATACGTAAAAAACCTAAGATAATGTATGAAAAATCCCATAAGTATATATTTTAATTTACAATCTGAGGGGTTGAACTAAAAGCACTATTTTTAAACAATAAAAACAATTCAAAAATCTCAATTGACATAGGTACTAAATATATTACATAGAATTAGAGCTTAAAATGCCATTACTTGCAATTCTTGAAATTCTTCATTATTGTAGATAATGTCTTTCCGGTGGCATATATTTTGAATATAATTATAATGAATGTTTAATGGAAACGCTGGACGGCCATATAACCATTCAATTTGGTACATCTATGACACAGGATGCTTGGTATAATTACTGCGGAAAATAGCCAACCAAAAGTTACCTACTATCAAAAATCAAACAATGCTAAAAGCCCTGGTTTAGCCTTGCAGGCCCCTGTAATGAGATTATAAGCCTCCACAACTTTATATTCCTCCTAGTCTATATTTCATGTTTATTGGCACTAAGTGTTTTAAGGGGTCTCAAATCCTTTAGTCATCCTTGACACAATATCTGTGATCTTCAAACCCACTGGTCGTCGAATTCAGTCAAACACAATCATAGTTTATCGATGTTTAATCATAGCATTCATGGGATTTAGGATTTTTATAGAAACAAATGATTGTTTTTAGTGTCCCTTACCAACCACCTATTAAACTTTTGGGTTTAAACGGTCAAAACATAGTTGTTTGAAAGTTTGAGCCCTTGGGCTCATGGGATCTTCATTTGTATCCATAATACATTCTATTAATGACCGACATAACCTAAAACTTCAATGTTAGTGGGAATGTACCCTTTATTAGTTATAATTAGGGCTGGCGGAGCTAGAAATCCTAATGGCTGTAAGATTGAGGCCCATTAAATATCGGAGGAAACTGTCAAACTGAATCCCACACTTAATATTTAAAAAAATATCATATTGAAATTATAAGTTCTTATGTCGCAAGGCAACAACTAACTCTGTTATCTCGATTAATTTAAGTATGAGTGTGCATCGTATAGTAGTCATGTAGCAAAAGAACATATATGATTGAATGCCACTGAAAGTGTCAGGTATGTATATGTTAGTATAGTTTTTATAAACATCAAAAAATGTTTTTCGTTTGTATATAACACGGACCAAAATTATGTAGGGGAGATCGGGGACAGTTGCAACAGGGCCATTTTGTCCATCAGGGACAAGCTAGAGTTATGACACTCACAATGCACATGCTCAGTAGAGTTCCTTCCAGTGCAGAGAAAAAGGAGTACTACTAAAGCACTACTTCTGAAGTTATTAAAAAAACTGTTTTTGAGGTAAGAAAGAATTTTTTTCTAGAGTTTTGTTTTTGTAATAGTGTTGTCACTGTTTTTGTGATTAAGTTATAACAGCAGTCCGGGTACGGAAAGCAGTAAGCGCACCAAGGATCTAAGCTCTGGCGAACAAAACTGACCTAATAAGACTAATATTTATCTCCACATGATGCTCTCTAGCTTTTCTTCTTGTCCTTTTCGTTCACTTTTATACTCTGTTCCTGTCTACTTGTGCCCTTCCTACTGCCATGGAGCTAACCTTACATGTGGAGATTTGGCCTCTGATATGATAACTCTGTGATTTAACTCGATGGCTTCCAGTACTGAAACAAATATGCTGACAAAAAATGACCTCAACTATACCTCATTGAAGTGCACCCAAATTAATATGGGTAAGAGGTTGACATGCTCAGCAGAGCTAGGTCAGAGACTTCTAGGCAATGAAAGTTGTCTTGTTCTTGCAACTGAGCCTCCCCTAGGTCGAGGCGGAGTGGACGTAGTAAAAATTGCAGGTATGTCAACTTTTGTCAGTGACAAAGCCAAGCCGAGAGCAGTAATCTTTACGTCTCCTGATATCATAATTACCCAAATTCCGAAATTCTGCTCAAAAGACCTCACAGTGTGCTCAATCAAAACAATCAATCGTAAAAACCTAATTATAGCTAGTTATTACTCCGATATTACTACAGAAGATCCGAGCACTATGATTAGACCTCTAGTTGAATATTGCAATCTAACTCACAGGCCTCTTCTAATCGGTGGGGACTTTAATGCAAGAAGCACTTTATGGAGAGATAAAACCACAAACCGTCGTGGTGAGAAGCTCGAAGAATTCTTAGCGAACTTCAATCTTAGCCTGCAAAATGTGGGCTGTGTTCCCACGTTCGTGGGAGGAATGGGAGAGTCGATTATCGATCTCACTATTACTAATCTCTGGAGTCATCACTTTGTGTCGTCCTGGACAACAGATGCCTACTATTCAGGCTCTGATCATAGGATCTGTTCTTTCTATATAAACGCAGCAAGATATTTTACACATAGTATTAATATAAGAAACGCTAATTGGACCTCTTTCAAAAGTGCATTAAAAACAAAATCAACACCACAGATTCGCTTAAATTGCCGGGAGGATATAGATAAAGAAGCCAATAAGATAACTACGGAACTACTCGATGCATTACAGAGTTGTTGTAGCGTAAAATCTGGCTTACTAAGAAAGGCAAATCCCTGGTGGAATGACGATCTACGAGAGCAGAGACGCAGAGTAAAATATCTGGAGCGTAAAGGGAGATCCGCTGAATTTAAGGTGGCTAAACAACGATATAAAACAATGATCATTAAAGCTAAACGCGAGGCCTTTAGAGAATGGGTGTCAACCTTGGGAGGCCCAAAAGATCTATCTAGACTGATGAAGACCAGAGCAAATCACTCACACGTTCGTGTGGGTGTGATGGATGACAAACACAACGAAAAGGACAGTTTGAATCTTCTCCTCTGTGAGCATTTCCCTGAATCTATTGACCCTGTCTCTGCCACCCTCGAAATAAATTCAAGGCTTCAAAACCATGACCTCGATGCGCACTACTTCGATGTGGATCTCGTCAAAAGCTCTATCGAATGTTTGAAATCGAATAAAAAGCCGGGTCCTGACCGAGTCCCTGTCCAGGCATATAAGAATGCGCCAGACTGTCTTCTTGAGCGTTTAGCCATATTATATAACGCCATTCTGGTCACTGGATACACTCCAAAACCGTGGAGGGAATCCAAAGTGGTCTTTATCCCAAAGCAAGGAAAGAATGACTATAGCGATCCTAGGGCCTTCCGGCCGATCACGCTCACAAATGTAGCCCTAAAAATCCTTGAACGTATGGTTCAGTGGAAAATCCTTGAAAAGTGTGATTTGGGTCTGCAAAACCAATATGCGTTCTGCAAGGGAAAATCGACGGATACTGCTATAAGCTGCCTTGTAGACTGCTGTGAGAGTAGCTATCACACAAAAGAAGAGGCTATTGTCGTTTTTCTGGACATTCAGGGTGCTTTTGACCGTGTCAGATTTGATCATATGATTAGCGCCATGAATAAGTATAAAATAGACAATGTGATCACAATGTGGTATGAAAACCTTTTGAGAAGCAGAACCGTGACTGCCAGCCTTGGTGGTGAGCAGGTTTCTGTAATACCCACCAGAGGATGTCCACAAGGAGGTATCCTCTCCCCTTTGGTGTGGAACCTTGCTTTTCAGGAAGCTGTGGATCTTATCAAGAAACCAATTTTCAAAGTCGCATATGCTGATGACCTGGCCCTTTGTGTTAGAGGTAGCGATCGATCTACCTTAGCCAGTCTTATGCAAGATGCTCTTAATGGGCTTTTGGAATGGTCTAAAAAGAGAAGTATCACCTTCAGTACAGCTAAAACCAAGCTGATGATCTTTACCAAGAGAAAAAAGGGACCAAATGTCCACCTCTATCTTGGAAAGTCCGAAATAGAAAAAGTAAGAACCTTCAAATATCTCGGCTTAATAATTGATGAAAAACTCAACTGGAACAACCACATAAAACATGTCATCTCTAAAGCAAAAAGGACACTTTTTGCTCTTAAAACCTTCGTTGGGACTGATTGGGGTCTAAGTCCGTTGAAATCCAAATGGATATATGAGGTTTATGTGAGGTCGGTTGTAAGTTATGGATCCGTTGTTTTTGCATCTAGACTCCAGAAGAATCAGTCAATGATTAACGATTTCCGTAAACTTCAAAGGCTTGGTCTTATGTCCATTACAGGTGCCATGCGGTCCACCCCAACGGCTACTATGGAGGTCTTATGTGGTCTAGTACCACTTCATCTGTTCATAATGGAGCATGCATGTCTGACTAGACTGAGGATAAGGAAGGACAAATTACTGGCATGGTCGGATTTGTCATCTAAAGGACATGTCCGATCTTTGGATAACTTTCTTCAAGCAAATGGTATTCCAATACCTTGCGATGGCTCGTTGGTGTGGACCAATCAACGTGGATATACATTGGCAAATAAATGGTCTATCGAGGACTTCGACCTGGTTGGATATACCGACGGCTCAAAAATAAATGGGCATACCGGAGCTGGGTGGCTGATTGCAGATGGTGATGCTGTGATTAACCATGGTTCCTTCAGACTCGATAACACAAATAGTGTGTTTCAGGCTGAAGTTACGGCTATTTCGGACCTTGTTGGAAGTCTACCTCGGGAAAAGACTGAAAACAAGAGTCTTCTCATTCTAACAGATTGTCTCTCTGCAGTTGAGAGCTTAAATACTAGACCTGGAAGAATTCTTAACGCGGACATTTCAAAGTGTAAACTGGCCCTGGAGTCATCCCATAATAAAATTACCGTGGGATGGGTGAAAGGGCATAATAATATCACGGGTAATGAATACGCCGATGCCCTGGCAAAGGAAGGAGCCCAAACGGGCAAGTATGTAACTATACCAACATCAATTGGTCAAGCAAGGAGTGCCCTGAGGCGAGTGTCCATGTCCAGGTGGAAGACATACTGGACTCATATGACTACGTGCCAGCAATCAAAATACTTCATTGCGGAGCCCTATCTTGGAAAAAAAATCTACCACTTCTCAAGGCTGAATGTTTCCCGGATAGTGGCGATGATTAGCGGGCACGTAAGCCTCTATAGACATCTCCACAAAATAGGCAAAACCCAATCTTCGGCATGCCGGCTCTGTGCAGAGGGAGATGAAACTCCCATTCACCTAATATACGAATGCCCACGGATAAGGAGACAAATGGAGGAAATCATCCTGGAAAGTGAAGAGAAGAAGAAGCCTCTTGAGGAGTTCATTTTTAAAATTATATGTTTCTGTCGAAATTTAATATTTTTACAAATAAATTAGTTAGCTCCTAGACAGTTTACCACCGGCTGATACCGAATTAAGTTCCGGTGAAGTGGGGCTGATCTAGGAGCTAAACAAACAAACTTGCTTGGTTGAGACAAGTTAAATGTTGACTTTAAGCAAATACAGTTAGCAAGAATCAGGTCACCTTGTTTAGCTAGCTAGCTAGGTTTACCATGACTGACCGTTCGGGGGACAGTTGCAACAACTGTTGCAATGTGTTGTAGGAGCACACTTTTCACGCAACCTATTTTCAGTTTTCCTAATGTTCTGTTGATTATACTTTGAGATGATAATAAAAAGAGAAGAGCAGTTGCTGACTCACTCTCATATAAAATAGGTCTCGGAGCCTTATTTTAAGGGATCTATATTGGTGACCCCGTTTCGAACTCGTCATGCCCAAGCCCATCAACGACTCTCCCTCGCATCCCTCAACGGAAACAAACCCTGCCCATGTCACTCCAGGTGCCCCAGCCGGTTCTCTAGGGACTCTCGGAAACGACTCCGATCAAATTTTCTCCTCTCCTGCGGCTCTCTCTATATCACACATCACTCTCAATCCTCCCTCGTCCGCTTTCCAAGCGAGGCTCGAAGCCCAACCTCCCGGAAGCTCAACCGTGTGTCTACCCCTGGACGACTCACGGAGACCCGGACAACTTACTCAAATAGTCAAGCCTTACATTCCGTACCTTCCGAAGACGAAGAAGAGGACGAAGGTCGAAGTTCCACCTCCTTCCGTCATCACCATTCACTCTCCAGTACCTTCCCTAAGGTGATCCTTCTCAAGGACTCCACTTCTCCTAAAGGCCACCGTCCAGTGGTCCTCCAGCCGCCCCCTTCCAGCAACTCCTCTCTCTCCAAGCGAGCATCCTCTTACCTCAAGACAGATCTCAATAAGGCCCATCCAAAACCACGGCCCTATATCTCCTCAACGGCATTGTCCTTCTATCACTCCTTGCCCCTCATTTGATGATCACAGGTCATGTCCACATCCTTTCAGCCCCGTCGCTCCCAGCGGCTCTCGCAATCCCGAGTCCATGACCCTCGAGGAAATCGGTGAATTGGTTGCCGAGCTTCGCGCCGCAGCACTTATCCGCCATCCTTCCACAGCCAGCACCTCAATATCTTCATCAACGATAACAAATTCAACGCCGACAAGCACCATGTCATCTTCAATAGAACCACAACTGTCTAGACCACTAACACATCTACACCTTCTACATCGACTACAACTGCTTCACAAAGCGAGCACATCCACACTACCAGCACAAAGGTACCATCAACAACAACTGCTTCGATCACTAGCATATCTGCATCTTCGACATCTACTACAACTCACTATCACCACCCCCACACCAACACCCGAGGAACACCTTAGAGGGAAATACTTTCCAAAGATATAACTCTGACTTCCGCCAATAAGTCAAACATAAAAATATATGGAACGCCTCTCCCTCGTTCCTCTGACGATCCTCCATCCATCCAGGTTATCCACTCTGACTCTGACCGTTTGTCGAGTCTCCTTAACGAGTTTCCTAACGTTTTTGCATCACTTTATCCGTACATACGGACACACCTCCAAAAGCATGGAATCGTCCACAGGATCCAAACTATTACATTAGCTCCAATTTTTTCCAAATTTCGTAAGCTCTCTCAAATCAATACCGCATCGCCAAGGACGAATTCGATCTAATGATGTCCCTCGTGTTTGTCGACGCTCTAACAGGCCTGGTCTAGCCCACTCCACATGGTGCCAAAGCGATGGTTCCTGGCGTCCAACTGGAGACTATCGACGTGTTTCTAGGCCGCCCGATCGTTTTAGGCCGTATTTTTTTTTAAATTTATTCCAGTTCTCTACAAATGCCAAAGTAATTGTGATAAGTACATAAATAGATATTATAATCTAAAATTAATACAATGGCAGAAGAACAACAAAACAAATATCATAAAAAGGCAATCATAAAATTATAAAAAAAGCATGGTAATAATATCAAACATTTAAAATACAAATATTCATCACATTTAAAATTGAAGTTACACAATTATTTAAAATGTTTTAAAACCTTGTTAACAGCTTTGAGGTGGTGTGTAGAAATCGATGGAAAATATTTTATTAGATCCGAAGCCAAGGTCCGTTGTCGCCAGAAGCATCAGGAACGCGGGTCGAAAAAGCAGCGTACCTTGCAACGGCTGCTACAATTATTCCACGTAATTCTGTGGCAGCAAAAGATCCCGTGAGGTCAGCTTTTTTGCAACCAAGGCTTTCGAATTCATATAGCGAATTCGATTGCTTTTGACCTTGCTGATGTAGACTTTCGTCTCCCGTTGGATCCAAAGAGAATATAGGCCTGTACATAATTGTTCACGCACTTCTCCATTCCTCTCACATTCAAGGCAACGAATTTCTTTAAAACCGATACCATGGGACAGTCCACGAAAGCGTGGATGGTGTCGTTGTAGATCTTGCCATAGTTTTTTTAATTTTTCGTTCCTATCCGTCACTGGCGGGGGAATAACATGTAGGAACACACTTTTCACGCAACCTATTTTCAGTTTTCCTAAATGTTCCGTTGATTATATTTGAGATGATATAAAAAGAGAAGAGCAGTTGCTGACTCACTCTCATATAAAATAGGTCTCGGAGCCTTATTTTAAGGGATCTATAGTGTTAAGTGCAGTTTATAATTGTAAAAAATAATGCATTTTTTAATGAACTAACTAAAAGTGAATTTTCTCACAAACACTTCTGTACTCTCTGTGTCACCAAATGACTTCTGTATTTTTAATTAATTTTAATATTTCACATGAGGGCTTTTTATGCTGGCCAGATATGTTATTGTCATATGATCAAAGCAGATATATAAATACACAGTAACATTATGATAGCATACATTTTTTTTAATAATACACATTTAATTATCACTGAAAATACTATTTCTACCGTCCCCATACTGTGTTGCAACTGTCCCCGGGCATGGGGTCAGTTGCAATATCTGACTCCTTACATTCAAATTCAAATTGTGAAGAAAGTACTTTATGTAATCATATTTTAACTGTTTTGACTATTAACAGACACATGTAAGTTATTGTATTAAAATTTGGTTTGTCTAAACCAACCATCTCTGAGTTATAAAGCCAAATGCAAAAAGTGTTGCAACTGTCCCCGGTCTCCTACATACAATGGCATTGTATTTACATAGCTTAAAAATAGTCTGACCAGGTGAGGGCTTCTCCTCATTGCAGCCTTACACAAGCCTTTACATTATCGGGGGATAATAGGTTTATACCATAGAGATATAAAGATATAGAGAGCTGATTCAATAGTAGAGAAACAGCGTTCTGTTGTTTCTGTGTGTCCAGTTCATATTTCTTCATAATGTTTTAAAGAAAATTACGTTGATGGAAATTAATGTTTCCTATCCCCATTTAGAAAATAATGCCATAGACTACTAAGTGTGCCTATCGTACATACTTATTTACGCACCATATGTAGATAGTAGTAGTAGATACGAGTATTCAAACCAATATCTCTATCAAATAAGCCCATTCAATAAACCAATATCGGCAACAAATTTGATAAGAATATACGTATGAGAAGAGAAGGTAGGACTCTTATGCTAGGTCTTGGAATACATATAATGTTGCCTGATAATATATTATTATGTTATCTTTATTATTATCAGAAAAAGGGATCCACGCAGTTTAAAGCTATACCTACGCAACCTCATCCCATAAAAACCATCAATTTCCCAATACAACCAACTGCATATATTATTTACATGCATAGCAGACACACAAATATAATTTATATATTGACTCCATTAAAACTCTATAATTATAAAAGTATCTTATTTGCCTCAATTATAATTTGAGCACTATTTTCCTTCGCATCTTATAAAAATGAAATTATAAAAATAAGCTTTGGACGCAACCAAACTTCTTGTTAATTTTGGAGTAAAAACAGTAAATAATAATAATCATCCTTGGAATACTCATGATAGAGGGTATTTAAGTATATGGTACTTACGCCGCGAGAAGCAGGACCCGCCCCATGCCACGCATATGGCTTCAATCATTTACAGAGAGGTGGAAGCCCTTCTCCAAGTCCGCGTTCTAAAGGGAGCTTTATCTTACTACTTTTTATTTGTTTACATTATTCCCCTCCTCCCCTTCTTAATCAATCAACTTGATCATCTCTATTAAAGCCTTATCCGATCTTCTTTTCCGGTCTTTTTTAATTTATTTCAAATATTTATTATTGATATTAACACCAAGGTCTGTATTGATTAACACTGTTAGAATTGAATTGATTCCTGTTTTAAGAAATTCCTGTTTTATATTAACGTCTAATATCTTTTATAATATTACTGCACTTACCTGTTTTTAAAGAATCTATTAATACCCCACCATTCTTTTATTGTTAACTCCTTTCTAACTCGTATATTACATCATTGTCCATGAATATTTTTAGAAGAGTGTCATGAAATACATATAAAAAAGTAATTGGTACTTATATGTTCCACCGGTACGGAATATTATACTTAAACTACTTAACACCACTCTTGATTACATGAATATGCTGATCGGTAGCATTAGATTGAAAAGTAAACACGTAACTTCAATTAGAATATTAATTTCTCGACAGTAAATTAAACTAGTAAATTGATTCTCCCTAGGCGATTAAAATATCTACCAAACACTGATATCTCCGTTAATCAGTAGACTTGTAAAAATGTACCAATATACCGATAGGACACATCTTGCTAACGTCTAATCTTTTTTCTACCGAATCTTAGTTCTGAATAACAATGATCACTCATTTGACTAAGGGTACATTACAGACTTTTTAAATAGGCATTAATTTACTTTTATTATATAAAGGACTGATGGGAGCAGATGCTAACTTATAGCACAAAGTCCAAGTTAAGGGGAATTATGTGTAAAACACAGCATTCTTTATTGAGTGAAAGTAAATACATTTGTTGATGCATCAGGACAATTACTTTATTTTCTCTCCTCTTCCCCATAGAAGGTGTTATGCACATTTACATATGATAATTGGCGATCTTGACGTCATATTTGTGGAGAACAAAATTAAAGCGTCCAAACTTGGCTGATTTTCCTTTATTCCCATCACCTAATTTGAACCACACCTCTTTTAAAGGCTAGTTCGTAGGATTAAAAAGCTCATTTTTTCAGCCTCATATGAAGTTCTCGTGGAAAAGTCATTGCATATGACCACGACAAAGGATTAAAATTATCAAGGAGTAATGCTTTTAGCCAGAGTTTATTTGTAATCCCATATACTCAAAATTTGTATATATTAAACAGACCTATGACATGCTGCGGAAATATTCTTGTTCCTTATTTATGGCACTATATTCGACTATGCTTCCACCCTTTTATAAGCACGTCTGTATAAGTTTCATTAGTATACTTTGCTCATTCATTTGCAAAATTATTTTTTTTGATTACACAGGCCAACAAAATCAACAAAAAAAAAAGGTCGGACTAATTTACCATAATTCATATAGAGTTTTATTCACTGATTCCAAATATGGTATTCATTTTTCAAAGTTAGTGATAAATTCAGAGCTAAATGGATTTCAATTTTTTTAGCATTTTTAGATTCAGAGCCATTTTTGGCATACAAGGACTGAAGTATAGAAAAATAAAAGCAATGATTTGATAGAGCTTAGATCAAAGTACTCATTTCAATTTTTACTTCGTCTCTGGCACATTTAAACTTTAAAATATATGTCATTTTGTACGAAAAATGAAGGGTTTTTCTTAGAGACTCACTGTTCCTCACTGCTCCTCACTCAAAGGTCTTACATCATTAAAAATTGATATGAATATGAAGAAAAAATATCAAGCTTTAATTTGATATGCTTAATATTCCATAAAATGCCTTATTTTAATCAAAATTAGCAAATGAATATTTTTTAAATCCTCTCTATTTTGCCCTTTTTTAGAGAAATTCATAACTCACCCAGTGAGATAGAAACAGAGAGAGAGAAACTGACGTCACAACGTATGTAAACAATAAAGAGTAATTTTCCTTCTTTCATTGGAATTTGAGTGTTTTTTCCCGAAATCTTCCGAGGATCCAGGATTCCTAATGAGTGGCCTGCCGGCTGTGCCGTCGTAGACAACATTTGTGAGAAGAATTCATCGTGACACAGCCTCGGATCAAGCATGGAGCAAGGAGTGGAAGCTTAGGAGGACATGACTCCCCAGAGGGTGCTTAGCCTATTCTCTTTGCATCAAAGAGGATGATGAGTCGGAGACAGACAGACCCTAAAGGACATTACCCCCCTCTCCTCTCTCTTCCTTAAGGCTGGTTGGCTGGCTCATTCCGTCTGCTCAAAGAAGATGACGTGTCGGGCACCCCGGAGGGAGGGAGGAATGGACTCCCGTGAGAGAGAGAGAGAGAGAGAGTCATTGCCTTTGTCCTGTCTACCTACTAGCCTATTCTATCGGGGAGTCTCCTTTTCAAGTGAGACACAGAGAGAGAGAGATAATTAACTTATTATCATCCTGAAGAGTCTCGGGATCGAGAAATAGTGACTTTACACATAGAAGTGGAATCTTTGGGCACTGGATCGTGAAAAGAGGAAGTTCCTCATGACCTATTCCTACTCATTCGTCTTCAAATATCTACCCTCCCTCCATCCCCCTCTTCCGGATCTGTCTCGGATGACTACAGAGACTCCACTCATGAAGCTCCTCCTACACGTCTCTTGGACTCGAACGTCTAGAAGAGGAAGTCTCTCAGGCATTGCTCTTCCTCCCTCCGGGTCTCGGATGACTACGGAGACTCCACTCATGAAGCCTCCTCCTACACGTCTCTTGGACTCGTACGTCTAGAAGAGGAAGTCTCTCAGGCATTGCTCTTCCTCCCTCCGAGTCTCAGTTGACTACGAGAACTCCACTCATGAAGCCTCTCCTACACGTCTCTTGGATTCGTACGTCTAGAAGAGGAAGTCTTAGGCATTGCTCTTCCTCCCTCGGGTCTCGGATGACTACGGAGACTCCACTCATGAAGCCTCCTCCTACACGTCTCTTGGACTCGAACGTTTAGAAGAGGAAGTCTCTCAGGCATTGCTCTTCCTCAACAAGCAAATGAAGAGTCCTCCTCACCCTTCGAGTCTCATCTCTAAAGGCTTGCAATTTGGAATCAATGTCCATGATGATAATATTCTCCGGATCAACCCACCATATTAGTCTCGGAGTCGAAAACAATGGACTTCATGCATGGAAAGGGAATTTTGGACCCTCTGATTGTCGTTTTTTCTGGACATTCAGGGTGCTTTTGACCGTGTCAGATTTGATCACATGATTAGCGCCATGAATAAGTATAAAATAGACAATGTGATCACAATGTGGTATGAAAACCTTTTGAGAAGCAGAACCGTGACTGCCAGCCTTGGTGGTGAGCAGGTTTCTGTATACCCACCAGAGGATGTCCACAAGGAGGTATCCTCTCCCCTTTGGTGTGGAACCTTGCTTTTCAGGAAGCTGTGGATCTTATCAAGAAACCAATTTTCAAAGTCGCATATGCTGATGACCTAGCCCTTTGTGTTAGAGGTAGCGATCGATCTACCTTAGCCAGTCTTATGCAAGATGCTCTTAATGGGCTTTTGGAATGGTCTAAAAAGAGAAGTATCACCTTCAGTACAGCTAAAACCAAGCTGATGATCTTTACCAAGAGAAAAAGGGACCAAATGTCCACCTCTATCTTGGAAAGTCCGAAATAGAAAAAGTAAGAACCTTCAAATATCTCGGCTTAATAATTGATGAAAAACTCAACTGGAACAACCACATAAAACATGTCATCTCTAAAGCAAAAAGGACACTTTTTGCTCTTAAAACCTTCGTTGGGACTGATTGGGTCTAAGTCCGTTGAAATCCAAATGGATATATGAGGTTATGTGAGGTCGGTTGTAAGTTATGGATCCGTTGTTTTTGCATCTAGACTCCAGAAGAATCAGTCAATGATTAACGATTTCCGTAAACTTCAAAGGCTTGGTCTTATGTCCATTACAGGTGCCATGCGGTCCACCCCAACGGCTACTATGGAGGTCTTATGTGGTCTAGTACCACTTCATCTGTTCATAATGGAGCATGCATGTCTGACTAGACTGAGGATAAGGAAGGACAAATTACTGGCATGGTCGGATTTGTCATCTAAAGGACATGTCCGATCTTTGGATAACTTTCTTCAAGCAAATGGTATTCCAATACCTTGCGATGGCTCGTTGGTGTGGACCAATCAACGTGGATATACATTGGCAAATAAATGGTCTATCGAGGACTTCGACCTGGTTGGATACACCGACGGCTCAAAAATAAATGGGCATACCGGAGCTGGGTGGCTGATTGCAGATGGTGATGCTGTGATTAACCATGGTTCCTTCAGACTCGATAACACAAATAGTGTGTTTCAGGCTGAAGTTACGGCTATTTCGGACCTTGTTGGAAGTCTACCTCGGGAAAAGACTGAAAACAAAAGTCTTCTCATTCTAACAGATTGTCTCTCTGCAGTTGAGAGCTTAAATACTAGACCTGGAAGAATTCTTAACGCGGACATTTCAAAGTGTAAACTGGCCCTGGAGTCATCCCATAATAAAATTACCGTGGGATGGGTGAAAGGGCATAATAATATCACGGGTAATGAATACGCCGATGCCCTGGCAAAGGAAGGAGCCCAAACGGGCAAGTATGTAACTATACCAACATCAATTGGTCAAGCAAGGAGTGCCCTGAGGCGAGTGTCCATGTCCAGGTGGAAGACATACTGGACTCATATGACTACGTGCCAGCAATCAAAATACTTCATTGCGGAGCCCTATCTTGGAAAAAAAATCTACCATTCTCAAGGCTGAATGTTTCCCGAATAGTGGCGATGATTAGCGGGCACGTAAGCCTCTATAGACATCTCCACAAAATAGGCAAAACCCAATCTTCGGCATGCCGGCTCTGTGCAGAGGGAGATGAAACTCCCATTCACCTAATATACGAATGCCCACGGATAAGGAGACAAATGGAGGAAATCATCCTGGAAAGTGAAGAGAAGAAGAAGCCTCTTGAGGAGTTCATTTTTAAAATTTATATGTTTCTGTCGAAATTTAATATTTTTACAAATAAATTAGTTAGCTCCTAGACAGTTTACCACCGGCTGATACCGAATTAAGTTCCGGTGAAGTGGGGCTGATCTAGGAGCTAACAAACAAACTTGCTTGGTTGAGACAAGTAAATGTTGACTTTAAGCAAATACAGTTAGCAAGAATCAAGGTCACCTTGTTTAGCTAGCTAGCTAGGTTTTACCATGACTGACCGTTCGGGGGACAGTTGCAAGAACTGTTGCAATGTGTTGTAGGAGCACACTTTTCACGCAACCTATTTTCAGTTTTCCTAAATGTTCTGTTGATTATACTTTGAGATGATAATAAAGAGAAGAGCAGTTGCTGACCCACTCTCATATAAAATAGGTCTCGGAGCCTTATTTTAAGGGATCTATATTGGTGACCCCGTTTCGAACTCGTCATGCCCAAGCCCATCAACGACTCTCCCTCGCATCCCTCAACGGAAACAAACCCTGCCCATGTCACTCCAGGTGCCCCAGCCGGTTCTCTAGGGACTCTCGGAAACGACTCCGATCAAATTTTCTCCTCTCCTGCGGCTCTCTCTATATCACACATCACTCTCAATCCTCCCTCGTCCGCTTTCCAAGCGAGGCTCGAAGCCCAACCTCCCGGAAGCTCAACCGTGTGTCTACCCCTGGACGACTCACGGAGACCCGGACAACTTACTCAAATAGTCAAGCCTTACATTCCGTACCTTCCGAAGACGAAGAAGAGGACGAAGGTCGAAGTTCCACCTCCTTCCGTCATCACCATTCACTCTCCAGTACCTTCCCTAAGGTGATCCTTCTCAAGGACTCCACTTCTCCTAAAGGCCACCGTCCAGTGGTCCTCCAGCCGCCCCTTCCAGCAACTCCTCTCTCTCCAAGCGAGCATCCTCTTACCTCAAGACAGATCTCAATAAGGCCCCATCCAAAACCACGGCCTATATCTCCTCAACGGCATTGTCCTTCTATCACTCCTTGCCCCTCATTTGATGATCACAGGTCATGTCCACATCCTTTCAGCCCCGTCGCTCCCAGCGGCTCTCGCAATCCCGAGTCCATGACCCTCGAGGAAATCGGTGAATTGGTTGCCGAGCTTCGCGCCGCAGCACTTATCCGCCATCCTTCCACAGCCAGCACCTCAATATCTTCATCAACGATAACAAATTCAACGCCGACAAGCACCATGTCATCTTCAATAGAACCCACAACTGTCTAGACCACTAACACATCTACACCTTCTACATCGACTACAACTGCTTCACAAGCGAGCACATCCACACTACCAGCACAAAGGTACCATCAACAACAACTGCTTCGATCACTAGCATATCTGCATCTTCGACATCTACTTCAACTCACTATCACCACCCCCACACCAACACCCGAGGAACACCTTAGAGGGGAAATACTTTCCAAAGATATAACTCTGACTTCCGCCAATAAGTCAAACATAAAAATATATGGAACGCCTCTCCCTCGTTCCTCTGACGATCCTCCATCCATCCAGGTTATCCACTCTGACTCTGACCGTTTGTCGAGTCTCCTTAACGAGTTTCCTAACGTTTTTGCATCAGCTTTATCCGTACATACGGACACACCTCCAAAGCATGGAATCGTCCACAGGATCCAAACTATTACATTAGCTCCAATTTTTTCCAATTTCGTAAGCTCTCTCAAATCAATACCGCATCGCCAAGGACGAATTCGATCTAATGATGTCCCTCGGTGTTTGTCGACGCTCTAACAGTCCATGGTCTAGCCCACTCCACATGGTGCCCAAAGCCGATGGTTCCTGGCGTCCAACTGGAGACTATCGACGTGTTTCTAGGCCGCCCGATCGTTTTAGGCCGTAGTTTTTTTTTTAAATTATTCCAGTTCTCTACAAATGCCAAAGTAATTGTGATAAGTACATAAATAGATATTATAATCTAAAATTAATACAATGGCAGAAGAACAACAAAACAAATATCATAAAAAGGCAATCATAAAATTATATAAAAAAAGCATGGTAATAATATCAAACATTTAAATACAAATATTCATCACATTTAAATTGAAGTTACACAATTATTTAAAATGTTTTAAAACCTTGTTAACAGCTTTGAGGTGGGTGTAGAAATCGATGGAAAATATTTTATTAGATCCGAAGCCAAGGTCCAGTGGTCGCCAGAAGCATCAGGAACGCGGGTCGAAAAAGCAGCGTACCTTGCAACGGCTGCTACATTATTCCACGTAATTCTGTTGGCAGCAAAAGATCCCGTGAGGTCAGCTTTTTTGCAACCAGGCTTTCGAATTCAATATAGCGAATTCGATTGCTTTTGACCTTGCTGATGTAGACTTCGTCTCCCGTTGGATCCAAGAGAATATAGGCCTGTACAAATTGTTCACGCACTTCTCCATTCCTCTCACATTCAAGGCAACGATTTCTTAAAACCGATACCATGGGACAGTCCACGAAAGCGTGGATGGTGTCGTTTGTAGATCTTGCATAGTTTTTTTAATTTTTCGTTTCCTATCCGTCACTGGCGGGGAAATAACATGTAGGACACACACTTTTCACGCAACCTATTTTCAGTTTTCCTAAATGTTCCGTTTGATATATTTTGAGATGATAATAAAAAGAGAAGAGCAGTTGCTGACTCACTCTCATATAAAATAGGTCTCGGAGCCTTATTTTAGGGATCTATAGTGTTAAGTGCAGTTTATAATTGTAAAAAAAATGCATTTTTTAATGACTAAATAAAAAGTGAATTTCTCTCACAAACACTTCTGTATCTCCTGTGTCACCAAATGACTTCTGTATTTTAATAATTTTAATATTTCACATGAGGGCTTTTTATGCTGGCAAGATATGTTATTGTCATATATCAAAGCAGATATATAATACACAGTAACATTATGATAGCATACATTTTTTTTAATAATACACATTGTAATTATCACTGCAAATACCTATTTCTACCGTCCCCATACTGGTTGCACTGTCCCGGGCATGGGGTCAGTTGCCATATCTGACTCCTTACATTCAAATACAATTGTGAAGAAAGTACTTTATGTAATCATATTTTAACTGTTTTGACTATTAACAGACACATGTAAGTTTATTGTATTAAAATTTGGTTTGTCTAAACCAAACCATCTCTGAGTTATAAAGCCAAATGCAAAAAGTGTTGCAACTGTCCCCGTCTCCCCTACATACAATGGCATTGTATTTACATAGCTTAAAAATAGTCTGACCAGGTGAGGGCTTCTCCTCATTGCAGCCTTACACAAGCCTTTACTTATCGGGGGATAATAGGTTTATACCATAGAGATATAAAGATATAGAGAGCTGATTCAATAGTAGAGAAACAGCGTTCTGTTGTTCTGTGTGTCCAGTTCATATTTTTCATAATGTTTTAAAGAAAATTACGTTGATGGAATTAATGTTTCCTATCCCCATTTAGAAAATAATGCCATAGACCTAAGTGTGCCTATCGTACATACTTAGTTACGCACCATATGTAGATAGTAGTAGTAGATACGAGTATATTCAAACCAATATCTCTATCAAATAAGCCCCATTCAATAAACCAATATCGGCAACAAATTGATAAGAATACTACGTATGAGAAGAGAAGCGTAGGGACTCTATGATATGCTCTTGGAATACATATAATGTTGCTGATAATAAGATTATTATTGTTATCATTATTATATTATCAGAAAAGGGATCCACGCAGTTAAAAGCTCATACCTACGCAACCCTCATCCCATAAAAAAACCATCAATTTCCCAATACAACCAACTGCATATATTAATTTACATGCATAGCAGACACACAAATATAATTTATATATT
Organism: Caligus rogercresseyi; assembly: GCA_013387185.1. Taxonomy (NCBI): domain Eukaryota; kingdom Metazoa; phylum Arthropoda; class Copepoda; order Siphonostomatoida; family Caligidae; genus Caligus; species Caligus rogercresseyi. The sequence continues at coordinate 18,935,906 of CP045891.1, forward strand.
TGACTCCATTAAAACTCTATAATTATAAAAGTACTTTTATTTGCCTCAATTATAATTTGAGCACTATTTTCCTTCGCATTCTTATAAAAATGAAATTAATAAAATAAGCTTTGGGGGCAACCAAACTTCTTGTTAATTTTGGAGTAAAAACAGTAAATAATAATAATCATCCTTGGAATACTCATTGATATAGGGTATTTAAGTATATGGTACTTACGCCGCGAGAAGCAGGACCGCCCCATGCCCACGCATATGGCTTCAATCATTTACAGAGAGGTGGAAGCCCTTCTCCAAGTCCGCGTTCTAAAGTGAGCTTTATCTTACTACTTTTATTTGTTTACATTATTCCCCTCCTCCCCTTCTTAATCAAATCAACTTGATCATCTCTATTAAAGCCTTATCCGATCTTCTTTCCGGTCTTTTTTAATTGATTTCAAATATTTATTATTGATATTAACACCAAGGTCTGTATTGATTAACACTGTTAGAATTGAATTGATTCCTGTTTTAAGAAATTCCTGTTTTTTATATTAACTGTCTAATATCTTTTTATAATATTACTGCACTTACCTGTTTTTAAAGAATCTATTAATACCCCCACCATTATTTTATTGTTAACTCCTTTCTAACTCGTATATTACATCATTGTCCATGAATATTTTTAGAAGAGTGTCATGAATACATATAAAAAAAGTATATGGTACTTATATGTTCCACCGGTACGGAATATTTATACTTAACTACTTAACACCACTCTCTTGATTACATGAAATATGCTGATCGGTAGCATTAGATTGAAAAGTAAACACGTAACTTCAATTAGATATTAATTTCTCGACAGTAAATTAAACTAGTAAATTAGATTCTCCTAGCGATTAAAAAATATCTACCAAACACTGATATCTCCGTTAATCAGTAGACTTGTAAAAATGTACCAATATACCGATAGGACACCATCTTGCTAACGTCTAATCTTTTTTTCTACCGAATCTTAGTTCTAATAACAATGATCACTCATTTGACTAAGGGTACAATACAGACTTTTTAATAGGCATTAATTTACTTTTATTATTATAAGGACTGATGGGGCAGATGCTAACTTATAGCACAAAGTCCAAGTTAAGGGGAATTATTGTGTACAAAACACGCATTTCTTTATTGAGTGAAAGTAAATACATTTGTTGATGCATCAGGACAATTACTTTATTTCTCTCCTCTCTTCCCCATAGAATGGTGTTATGCACATTTACATATGATAATTGGCGATCTTTGACGTCATATTTGTGGAGAAAATTAAAGCGTCCAAACTTGGCTGATTTTCCTTTATTCCATCACCTAATTTGAACCACACCTCTTTTAAAGGCTAGTTCGTAGGATTAAAAAGCTCATTTTTTCAGCCTCATATGAAGTTCTCGTGGAAAGTCATTGCCATTGATGACACGACAAAGGATTAAATTATCAAGGAGTCAAGGCATGCTTTTAGCCAGAGTTTATTTGTAATCCCCATATACTCAAAATTTGTATATATTAAACGACTATGACATGCTGCGGAAATATGTCTTGTTTCCTTAATTTATGGCACTATATATCGACTATGCTTCCACCTTTTATAAGCACGTTCTGTATAAGTTTCATTATTATACTTTGCTCATTCATTTGCAAACAATTATTTATTTGATACACAGGCCAACAAAAAATCAACAAAAAAAAAAGGTCGGACTAATTTACCATAATTCATATAGAGTTTTATTCACTGATTCCAAATATGGTATTCATTTTTCAAAGTTAGTGATAAATTCAGAGCTAAATGGATTTCAATTTTTTTAGCATTTATTAGATTCAGAGCCATTTTTGGCATACAAGGACTGAAGTATAGAAAAATAAAAAGCAATGATTTGATAGAGCTTAGATCAAAGTACTCATTTCAATTTTTACTTCGTCTCTGGCACATTTAAACTTTAAAATATATGTCATTTTGTACGAAAAATGAAGGGTTTTTCTTAGAGACTCACTGTTCCTCACTGCTCCTCACTCAAAGGTCTTACATCATTAAAAATTGATATGAATATGAAGAAAAAATATCAAGCTTTAATTTGATATGCTTAATATTCCATAAAATGCCTTATTTTAATCAAAATTAGCAAATGAATATTTTTTAAATCCTCTCTATTTTGCCCTTTTTTAGAGAAATTCATAACTCACCCAGTGAGATAGAAACAGAGAGAGAGAAACTGACGTCACAACGTATGTAAACAATAAAGAGTAATTTTCCTTCTTTCATTGGAATTTGAGTGTTTTTTCCCGGAAATCTTCCGAGGATCCAGGATTCCTAATGAGTGGCCTGCCGGCTGTGCCGTCGTAGACAACATTTGTGAGAAGAATTCATCGTGACACAGCCTCGGATCAAGCATGGAGCAAGGAGTGGAAGCTTAGGAGGACATGACTCCCCAGAGGGTGCTTAGCCTATTCTCTTTGCATCAAAGAGGATGATGAGTCGGAGACAGACAGACCCTCAAGGACATTACCCCCCTCCTCCTCTCTCTTCCTTAAGGCTGGTTGGCTGGCTCATTCCGTCTGCTCAAAGAAGATGACGTGTCGGGCACCCCGGAGGGAGGGAGGAATGGACTCCCGTGAGAGAGAGAGAGAGAGAGAGTCATTGCCTTTGTCCTGTCTACCTACTAGCCTATTCTATCGGGGAGTCTCCTTTTCAAGTGAGACACAGAGAGAGAGAGATAATTAACTTATTATCATCCTGAAGAGTCTCGGGATCGAGAAATAGTGACTTTACACATAGAAGTGGAATCTTTGGGCACCTGGATCGTGAAAAGAGGAAGTTCCTCATGACCTATTCCTACTCATTCGTCTTCAAATATCTACCCTCCCTCCATCCCCCTCTTCCGGATCTGTCTCGGATGACTACAGAGACTCCACTCATGAAGCCTCCTCCTACACGTCTCTTGGACTCGAACGTCTAGAAGAGGAAGTCTCTCAGGCATTGCTCTTCCTCCCTCCGGGTCTCGGATGACTACGGAGACTCCACTCATGAAGCCTCCTCCTACACGTCTCTTGGATTCGTAATTCTAGAAGAGGAAGTCTCTCAGGCATTGCTCTTCCTCAACAAACAAATGAAGGAGTCCTCCTCACCCTCCGAGTCTCATAATTTGGAAATCAATGGTTATTCTCCTGATGAACCCAGCATATTCGTCTCCTTTGGAACCGTGGATCTTGAAGGAGGACTCCATTATGGCTTCACCCCTTTCTCTTGCAAATATGTAGATTGCTTCATGGTTCATGTATTTATAAGGAACATCATTATTCTTCAATGGATACTATACACTTCTACCTTGGGACCTTATATTTTGTAATGAAGCCCTCTGAACAGACTCTTTTTTTATTTTATAAGATTTTCCTCTTCTTTGACATTTATATAAAGTGAAACATATTTTTCCGTTTTCGTCGTGTTTGAAGGAAGAACCCCAAACGACCACTTTATATTTACATATTTCATAATTCAAGGGTGATCTGACTTATTTCACATTTATAGGTTTTATATTCTTGTATTGAAATAAAAACACCTTCACAACTTTTGTTGATTTTTCTAACGATATCAGCTCGTATTTCTTGTAATTATGGTAAAAGTATTTTGTAATATAAATATAAAGAATTATTCTAAAAGAATACACAACAGAGTATTGATCTTCACAATTCTTAAGTGAAGGTAAGGTGTTCGTTAATATATTTATGATATAATCTGTATTTCTGCCCCCTAAAGAAAGAAATGCTTATTACTACTATAGTTAAAATTTACAAATAAAATATAGCCCATTAATAAAATCTGAAATGAAAATAGTTATCATTGACCTTATCATGAGTATACTTGATGCTAATTTATCACTTAAGGTCCTACCTAATCTTGTCTAGCCTAGGAATTGCAGAAAAGTATTAATTACCTACTTAATTATATTATTAAACGTTTTGATTTTTATATAAACATAATTTGTCTTACATCACTTATAGGAACTAGAATGGAGTCCTTAGACAAGATACTGCTCTGTAATAATTTTTTAAACACAAATCTGACTCTGGCCACTTCCGTTTCCAAGTTAATTACGCGAAGTAAAAGGGAAAAATTTCCTTTTGTGTTTATTACTCTCATTTCCCTGAATAAACCTCTTCAACGCAGCACACAGTGACTCGATATTTAAAAAAAAAAAATACATGAAAAAGCAAGGCACTGAGTTTTGCACTAATAATAACAATATTAAAAGTATAGATATAAGTATAAAAATAGATGTCAAATGAGTGATCAAGTGTATATTTCGGGTGTATCAATCAGAGTATCTGTACGAATATATGCGGTAAATATAAAATAAGGATAAAATAAATATCCCAAGTGGAAAGAGACTCCGTTGAAATTATTTGTAGAATCTTTGAAATAATATAAGGAATTTATTTCACTCTCATGGATTCAAATGTGAAAAGCTTGGTGTAATTGAAGATTCTATGGTCGAAACGCGACGTAAAGAATGGTAATAAGTCACCAAATTCTAAGATGATCGAATTTGTCAAAATTATGGCTCCAATCTAGGAAGGCAAATTAAAAGGGGAAGCAAGAAGCCTTGAAGTATCCATCCTTTTTAAATCAAGAGGTCCAAAATTCCCTTTCCATGCATGAAGTCCATTGTTTTCGACTCCGAGACTAATATGGTGGGTTGATCCGGAGATATTATATCATGGACATTGATTTCCAAATTGCAAGCCTTTAGAGATGAGACTCGAAGGGTGAGGAGGACTCCTTCATTTGCTTGTTGAGGAAGAGCAATGCCTGAGAGACTTCCTCTTCTAAACGTTCGAGTCCAAGAGACGTGTAGGAGGAGGCTTCATGAGTGGAGTCTCCGTAGTCATCCGAGACCCGGAGGGAGGAAGAGCAATGCCTGAAAGACTTCCTCTTCTAGACGTACGAATCCAAGAGACGTGTAGGAGGAGGCTTCATGAGTGGAGTCTCCGTAGTCAACTGAGACTCGGAGGGAGGAAGAGCAATGCCTGAGAGACTTCCTCTTCTAGACGTACGAGTCCAAGAGACGTGTAGGAGGAGGCTTCATGAGTGGAGTCTCCGTAGTCATCCGAGACCCGGAGGGAGGAAGAGCAATGCCTGAGAGACTTCCTCTTCTAGACGTTCGAGTCCAAGAGACGTGTAGGAGGAGGCTTCATGAGTGGAGTCTCTGTAGTCATCCGAGACAGATCCGGAAGAGGGGGATGGAGGGAGGGTAGATATTTGAAGACGAATGAGTAGGAATAGGTCATGAGGAACTTCTCTTTTCACGATCCAGGTGCCCAAAGATTCCACTTCTATGTGTAAAGTCACTATTTCTCGATCCCGAGACTCTTCAGGATGATAATAAGTTAATTATCTCTCTCCTCTGTGTCTCACTTGAAAAGGAGACTCCCCGATAGAATAGGCTAGTAGGTAGACAGGACAAAGGCAATGACTCTCTCTCTCTCTCTCTCTCACGGGAGTCCATTCCTCCCTCCCTCCGGGGTGCCCGACACGTCATCTTCTTTGAGCAGACGGAATGAGCCAGCCAACCAGCCTTAAGGAAGAGAGAGGAGGAGGGGGGTAATGTCCTTGAGGGTCTGTCTGTCTCCGACTCATCATCCTCTTTGATGCAAAGAGAATAGGCTAAGCACCCTCTGGGGAGTCATGTCCTCCTAAGCTTCCACTCTTTGCTCCATGCTTGATCCGAGGCTGTGTCACGATGAATTCTTCTCACAAATGTTGTGTTCGACGGCACAGCCGGCAGGCCACTCATTAGGAATCCTGGATCCTCAGAAGATTTCCGGGAAAAAAAACACTCAAATTCCAATGAAAGAAGGAAAATTACTCTTTATTGTTTACATACATTGTGACGTCAGTTTCTCTCTGTTTCTATCTCACTGGGTGAGTTATGAATTTCTCTAAAAAAGGGCAAAATGGAGAGGATTTAAAAATATTCATTTGCTAATTTTGATTAAAATAAGGCATTTTATAGAACATTAAGCATATCAAATTAAAGCTTGATATTTTTTCTTCATATACATATGAATTTTTAATCATGTAAGACCTTTGAGTGAGGAACAGTGAGGATCAGTGAGTCTCTAAGAAAAACCCTTCATTTTTCGTACAAAATGACATATATTTTAAAGTTTAAATGTGCCAGAGACGAAGTAAAAATTGAAATGAGTACTTTGATCTAAGCTCTATCAAATCATTGCTTTTTATTTTTCTATACTTCAGTCCTTGTATGCCAAAATGGCTCTGAATCTAAAAAATGCTAAAAAAATTGAAATCCATTTAGCTCTGAATTTATCACTAACTTTGAAAAATGAATACCATATTTGGAATCAGTGAATAAAACTCTATATGAATTATGGTAAATTAGTCCGACCTTTTTTTGGCTGTTGGCCAGGGTTATT
>CP045891.1:18942458-18959886 GCA_013387185.1 Caligus rogercresseyi
AAAAGCTTTTGTTGGATCAGATTGGGGGACTTAGCCCACTAAAGGTCTAGAGGATCTACGTAGCGGACGTAAGGTTATTGTGAGTACGGGCGCTATTGTTTTGCCCAAAAATCTAGGAAGAGTATATATCTCTCAAAAAGAGCTCTGCAAAACTAAAACGGGTGGTTCATGATGTATTACTGGGTCAATGAGGTCCACACCAACGGCCACAATGGAGGTACTCTGGGGTGAACCTCAACATCTTTATAAAATGGAGCGTGCATGCCTGGTCAGAATTCAGACTAAAATTGAACACCCATTGAAATGGTTCGACCATTTTGAGTAGAGGACACCAACAATATCTTGACAAATATATAAAAGTCAATGATATCCCAAATCCTCCTCCTTCTGTACCTTTCTGGTCTGAAACTCTGGGCTACGAAGTCAAACACGTATGGTGCATCCATAACTTTGATCTCGTAGGTTACACTGACGGGTCTAAAATCAATGGTCAGACTGGTGCTGGATGGGCTCTGACGAGAGGCGATATGTTCTTGACCAGAGGACCTTGAGGCTCAAGGCAATAAACACAGTCTACCAAGCGAGGTGGAGGCTATAAGAAATCTCGCAGTAATCTCCGAGGTGAAAAGTCGAGGGGAAAAGATTATTATCTTATCCGACAGCCATTCTGCCATCTATAGTCTGGACATGAGGCCAGGTGAACTTGCATCAGCTGAAATTATCGCTTGCAAAACGCTCTAAGCAGATCTACATGCAAAATCACGGTCGGATGGATAAAGGGAAACAACAACAATACTGGAAACGAGTATGCCGAAGCTTTAGCTAAAGACGGTGCTAGGAGGGGCACGCCTGTTTCTGTGCCAATATCCATGCGACAAACAAAAAATGCCTCAGACAAGCAAACTTGAAGGAATGGAGGACGCATGGCGTGCGATGAGCACTTGCCGCCAGTCTAAACTCTTCATGCCAAATCCCTACATCGGAAGTAAGATTTTTAATACAAACGAGCTCAAATCTGCGTCATCGATGGAATGATCAGTGGACATATGGCCTCAACAGACATATCTACAAGATGGGAAAGGTCATTAGCCCAATTTGCCGACTCTGCGAGGAAGGAAGAGAATCTTGATTGTCCGTCGACATGGCAAACATTATATCCCTTGAGGAAGAGATCCGGGAGCAACGTTTAGCCTTCGAAGATTTTATTTTGAAGCATTTAAATATCTGAATATTGATAAACTAATTTGTAATAATAAAGAAAGCTCCTAGATAGGTTCACTAACGGCTGATACCGGATTAAGTTCCGGTGAGGTGGGTCGAATCTAGGAGCTAAACAAACAAACAAAATATATATATATATGAGTTATATTCTTTCATATTATACAATCAGTATTTCCATAAATAAAGATGGATCCCATGACCCAATGACTATATTCGAGTTGTCATATATAAGGTTGATATGTTATTATAATACATATCATATGTTTTATCAACTGTAGTCTTCTGAAATAAAAAAATAATATTTACTTGAAAGAAAACTTATAAAAGAAAAAACAGAAGCTATCCAAAATCCTTGGGACCCACCTTGCTGTAATCTTGCTGAGGCCAAGGGCCTTGGTTCAGTATCCGGTGGGCAGTCCCTTGGGAAGACCAGTGGCTTATGGATCTCCTCACAGTCACTCGGTTTTCATCGTCAAATATGCTTTTGACTTCATTGATGTTTTCCTCAGTACTTGGAGCTGGGCTTCCGATTCTGCTTCTCTTGTCCAGCCCATTTCTGCAATCCCTGAGGTCTTTGAAGACCTTCTGAATGACCTGCGGAGGCTTGGCTTGTTTCCATAGATGGCTTTGAGAGAAGTCAAAGGCTCAGAGATGGAAAGGCCTGCATTGAAGGCGTCCACAATGACGTTTCTTGGAGCCAGCATTTTGAAACAAAATTTCAAGGAACTTTTTAGGCCGGTGATTGTTGATATGATTTATCTTCCCCTCCTCTCTCCTTCATGTTGGCAATAACAACCTTAGAGATTAAACACTAAAATTCTTCTCAGAGGTTTCATATTGGATAAATTTCCGTATGTCAAGCCATTTGGGAGCGACAATGGCCGCGAACGAATTAATAGAACGTCCCTCGTATATATATATATAATATATATATAGATATATATATATATAATATATTATATATATATATACTATATTATATATTATAATATTATAATATAGTATATATATATATATATGATGGGTGTTTATTTTTCAAATGTTTGAAATGTTAGCAACTTTTGGGTATTTTCTTTTCTTGGTGATAAAAGAAGACGACATACAAAGTTTGAACAAATCGGTCAACATTACGAGGTCGCGCAACGAGGTCAAAGTCTTGTACAGGCGAGTGAAGTTAATTGATACAAAAAAGCCATGAAATAAGCTAACAATACACACTCCCTTTCTTGCTTTGTTTTTACTGAAACTTTGTTTTATTAAAAAACATCAAACATACGTCTGGTAGTAAATTAGATTTCCTTTAAATTAATAATAATTATTGAAGTCTGTAACGTCCACCATTTTGAAGAAATTTGCGGAAAACTATATTTTACTAAATTTTTAAAAACTTTGACCTCGTTGCGCGACCTCGTAATGTTGACTGATTTTGTTCAAACTTTGTATGTCGTCTTCTTTTATCACCAAGAAACAGAAAATGCTCAAAGTGCTAACATTTCAAACATTTGAAAAATAAGAACAACCCTAATATATATATATATATATATATATATATATCATATATATATATCGTAAACAATTTATATTTGATAATGCAAATATTATGAAAACTGAAGTTCCTCTTCCTCGAATATTGTCTACTGTAGTTCGTCTTTAAAACAACAAAATACTTTCTGTCCTTTGTTTCTGAAGCTTACAAAAGTGATGTCCTCCAGCCTGGAGACAGAATGAAGAACGCATCAGGACATTTTTGCAAATTTTTTGATCGTCTTCCGGCTATATCTGTAGATGAAAGTTGATTATAAATTTTAAGTATAAATAATTATCATATAAAAATGTAGAAATAATTAAATCAAATTGAAAGAAAGAAGGAACAAGACGATTTCAGTCTCATTTATTGTCTTAAAAAGAATTCACCAAGAAGGGTTTGTGTGCTATTGAGAAACTTGCTTCATGAATTTAATGAATTGTATATACAGTGAATTTAATTGTAGGTATAAGACAAGGGCTATAGACTAATGGATTGAATCAGCGTGAACAAATGAATTTTGGTACATCAATTATATGTCGCTTTGATACAAAAAAAAACATGGAATTCAAGAATGTATTTTAAGGATGAGATGTAGTAATATGTTTCACCGTCTTTCAAAGTTAGTTTTACATTACAAAACTATATCAATTTCATAAACTTAATGCTTTTTTCAAGAATTTGTAAAATGACGGCAATAAAATATTTTGTTTAAACATTATTTGGGAATATTTTATTTTGTTGGTGAAAATTCAAATTAAGAGCAAATAAGAAGACGGAGTACAATTAATGCATGCAGTTTTAAATTATATTTCTGATTGCACAAAGAATAAACCTACAGGTGATACATATATGTGGTAATTAGGACTCTAATAGTGTGGATACACCGTGCACAAAGTTAAAACAAATCATTATTTCATAAGATACAGTCCTTGGCGATGATCAATGATATGTCATGAATTGGAATGAACAGGAGCATTGGAGTTTATTGGTGGCTTTAGCAGCTACTCTGAATGGGAACGGATCTTCCCTCATCCGTAGAAGACCTCTTCACCTTATCCGCCGCAATCACGAGCATTCCATCAGCCGTTAGATTGGAGTAAATGCTCTCTTCATTCACGCGACGAGGCAGAGATATGACTTTTCGAAACTGACGGAGTCGAAAGTCGTCATCCTCATGACGAGCCTCGATGCATAGAGTCCATCCTTGATCTTCACCTAAGATCCTCAGGCTTGAAGGGATGAGTATCTAGACGGATCTCAAATTTGTCCTCATCGTTTTGAATCTTAACAGAGTTCCGCTTCTTTGTGCATATCGTCCGACGAATCAATCCAGCTATGTCTATAAAGGAAAAAGAACAGTTCTTGGATTCATTGAGTCTACCTCTATATTTTTCCCTTACCCTTGTTCCATGGCCAAGCCTGATTTTGAATGAAGAAGGGGAGAAAGTGTCGGGGAAGCAGCTATTGTGTAAAGGAAGGAGATCGAAGGATGAAGAAGAATGCATGTCTTGATACATTTGTTCATGAGGGTGAAGGAGCGCCTCATCATTGACTCGTGGAAGATCTCAAGGTTCTCTCAGGATGAAAAGGGTGGATCACTCCACATCAAAGGACCTTCACTCATGGGCAATACGCTTACTCCTTGATACATTTTGGATGTTTGAAGGGTTCTTTGTGATTGAAATGATTTGTTGACGAGAGAATGGATAGGCTATTTATATGCCAAGGGGACAAGCGCGCGCTGTGCACATACATAGCTTACAGAGCTTTTCTTTTTGCCTTGCTTGTTGTGTGAACAATGCTTACATGCTTCGGGGAATTTCATTGCCTTTCTTAGTTATGTGGGGAAAATACTTACATACATTAAGTATGCAACTTGGGATATTTTTCTAAGTAACTTCCATTCTATGGAGAGAAAAAAAATATAAGACTGCTAAAAAAACATACACAAATAAAAACCTTCAATGTGATTAGTTGTATATATAAAGGAGAAAACTTTAGTCAAGGAGTTCAAGAGCATCATCATTGGTTGTAATCAAACAACTTACATTTATCCTCCCCAAGAGCTCATAAACAAACATAGATTGCTGAAGGAATCTACTTTGCTCGCTTCACCTCAGCAGAGGTTAGCAAAAATTAAAGTATTTAACTGATGAGGGGACAAAAATTTATATTTTATGGTTATATTAAATGTCGTGGATATTAGAATCTATACCAATTATAAAAATGTATGGCTGGATTTAGAATCCATGACCACTTAATAAATACTATATATATCTTACATTTAAGTTGACCCTCATTTTAATGACGTTACATATAAAGCTATAAAACAAAAATATTGTAATTTTTTATTATTATTTTTCAATACAATTTAATCGGTGTTTCATTAGATATTCTCTTCGCTTAGTATATAATCAACCAGGGACATACGTTATATTTAAAGTCCTTGTCATCCTCACATTCTCATTGAATGGGATAACCAAATTCAATTTACATGTTTTCTTTTAAGGAGTTGAGATCCTCCGCGCTGAGAAATGTTATTCTCCATGTCCAATCCAGGTACTCCTCAATTCGGACAATCCCATCATATATTGCAGATAACTTCCTCCAAAGAACTCTTGGCGATATTCCATTTCCTTGTAAAAGGACCATTATTTTATCCTTATAAAATATATTTTTTTACAAAACAACTTTTGTATATTGTTAAATACTTTGACGCTTATTCATTCATCAAAATAAGGAATACTATTTAATATTAAACAATCTACCTCTTTCACTAATGAAGCCCGTATAGGTTAAATGACGATGAAACCTATTTTCCCAGACTTTTTCTGGCAATGATTATTGTCTGTCCCTCGCGAAGGCAGAAGATTTCTTACCGAATGTGAAAGATTAAGTACACTTTTGACACATTTCTAACCCAAAACTTCATCTCCACTCATCCTCTGGGTAGAGACATCAACCTTTTTATTAACAGTGGCTTTGTATAGAGCACAATCAAATCATTGCAAATCATATTCCAAGCATTTTCAACTAGTGCTGTTCCATTTACTAGTTTACAATAAATCTCAACTTATATATATAAATGCGTCAACTAAGGCGGAAATATATATATATATATTATAATAATAATAATAACGTTATTTGAAAAGCATTTCATTTATTTATTTGTGATCATTTATTTTTACATATTAATATTCATAACTAATTATTTGTTAGTTTCTTTCTCTTAAACTTGTTATATAAACATGCATGTCACCTTTTCAACGACTACTAATTTACATTTAGTTGTTACACTTAGGGATATTTAAAGTATGTACACACCTAAAAATGCAGCAGTGCTTTCCTTGCGAAAATAACAACAGCATGATACCTTGAAGTGAAACATACATTCCTTCGAGAAAAGTTGGGTTAGATAACTTTAATCTAACTAGGTTTAAAAATTCGTATATAAAGTTCATATGTTTTTTTACGGCGATAAAGATTTATGAATAGCTTACAACATAGACGTTCTAGTGTTTTACAAATAATAGCTCTGCCGGAGAGAATTTTATAAAAAAGCACATGTTTTTCATTAGCAGTATTAGCCTCATATAGTAATTATGTATTATTTATAGCTTGTAGAAGAAGTAAATACATTATCTTTAATATGCAAAAATATATGGTAGTCATGCTTGTTAATAGAGATTTCTAGAAAATAAAACGATTAGCTCTCATGGAGAATAATATACTTTACGTTGTTGAATGAAAATGCATGCTTTCTAATAAGACATGTAAAAAATGCTTGATAATGCTCATGACATTGGCTTTCGAATTGAAGAGTTTTGGCCTTCATGTTAATACTTTATCTGTAAATGACTTGGGTATTTCCGTTTTTCATAATTTTTATATTTCAGCGAACTTAATATTGAAGTATGGTTTGTTGTTTAACTCCTAGGTAAACCCCACCCACCGGAACTTAATCCGGTATCAGCTGGTGAAAGTTTACTAAGGAGCTTAGATCTTATTATTGAATAATTTGAATTTACAAAAATATCAAATATTTTCAAGCATTGAGCTTCCATTGGTGTCATCTTAGCTTTGGACTCCTCGGCGAGCTGGTGTATCTCCTTTACGGGACTATTCTTTCTAAAAAGTTATCTTAAATATTTGTAAAGATGTAAATATCATTAATGTTTTATATTATTTGGCCTATATTTTCTATATGAATCTTATATTTTTGATTTATGAATATTATTATTATTATTCAATTCTGTTATATTATATATAAATAGTATAGGAAATCGACGCTCTATTTTCACATCAACAAGCAAAAAATCTTAATATATAGTCACAATGATATATCTTTGTTTTCTGGTTATTTCTCTTTCTATATTTTTTCTTAGCTCAATGGCCATATATTATCAAAAAAAAATCATCTGTTACCAAAAAGTTAAATTCTTTAGGTTCTTAAAACATTAAACAAAGACATCATTCTATATACAATTTTAAAAAATAATGTAGAAAGACAGAAATTTATAAAAATATTTCAGAAGTTTATAATTTTAATAAAGTATTTGAATATGGTTATGGCAATTGTAAAATTCCTGATAAGCTGGCGTTGTTAACAGTACGCATTTTATAAACGATGAATTGGATTTTTGTAATGACGGGCGTTGCGTTTAGCATTAGGAGAAACTACAATAAAGTCATCTTCACTAACAGTTGTATGAAATCGTTCTTCGATAATACCGCGTACAGCTTCGAATGTGTGTCTGTTATGCCTGGACACTTCCATAGTAAATGGTCCATGGTCTCTGGATGCTCTTTGCAAAAGAAACAGTTTTGTCGTGGGTCGTTGAATTTTTTTGCCTCCATTTCCAACGAGCCAGTGAGTGCACAATATGTGAACCATTTTCAGCTGATGTTATGAACTTGCTTCTTATCCCTGCAATACATTCAAGTGTACTCCTTGGGATCCATTGTCTTCTTAAGTACTCTTCGTAAGGAACTAAGTTAGGGACAATTGTTGCTTTCTTGAATCCCTTGATGACACTATTGATAACTTTAACCGATAGGTTAAAAGTGGTCGTTGGATGGGGTTTGGCTTGCCAAGATGGCTTAACAGAACTTAAAAGCAAGGTACTTAATTAGAGAGCTAATTCAACTATTGGGCGTTCAGGGCTTAACTCTCGACAACAGGTTGTTCCCATCCTAGATGTGCCTCATATTTTTCGATATATCTACTACAATCATTGGAGAATTGATGCATACGACCCGAGGCCTTGGAAATTATTTGTATCGTTTTTGATAGGTCACCACAGGTATAATCGATGCATTCACTTCCATGTCTTTAAAAAACATGATTTAAATGAATGCTTCACAAATAATCTTTGTCCCATAAATTTTGTATCCAATAGCTAATTAAAGAATGCCACAAAATCTTCAAATTGATGACACCAAATCCTCCAACTTTTACAAGGTTATGAATTTTATTAAAAGACATGTTTTATTTTGATAAAGTAAAAGTAATGACGTTTCGATACTAATAATTCGATCCATTGTATCTTAGTTAAAAGGAGTGACTCGAAGTAGATGCATGATACTTGGGACGACGTAGGTGGTCCATGTGTGAATTCGATTCCATAGTTTTAAATTTAGATTTTTGAAGAAAAGCCTTTAAAAGCTTTAATTTGGTTAATATGATATCACAGTTCATTATTGAGCACTTTGATCCATTCCATGACCCAAATATATTATATCATCTGAGAGTTTCAGCTGTGGCCAGGCTTTTTCTTTTATTCCTTTTTAAGGGCTTATCCGTCTTCTCGATGTTCATCTTTAGCCCCAAACAACGTGAAAATTTGTCTAAAATGATAAAAGTATATTAATTGAAATAAGGGCTTGAAGTGGGCTGTCGAAATATACCATTCTGAGGTCTTCGGCTTAGTACAAACATTTTAGTTTAACTTCAGACGAACAAAAACCCCTAACTTCTTTTCAAGGTGTATTTTCTTTATCATCCACGCATAAGACGAAAATGATTTATCTTTGTGTGTCTGGTCATTTTGTCTTTTATATTTATTTATATGTTTGAAGAAGCCATTTCAGAACTTTCCTTTGTTTGAATCCAGGTTAATTCATATATACATAGTAAATAATTGTTGGATCTTTTCAGCTTCAAAGTATCACAGTTTGCATTTCATATAGCAACAACTGTATTGTATACAAAGAGAGCATTGAGACAAATTACATACTGAAATTTGTCTTAAAAGGACAAATGTGTTCAAGTGAATGAACATTCACTTGATGAATTGCGAGTTCTTTGATCTTTACTGCAGCTTGAGTTTTTCTTTAATTTTCCCAAAGTGTATATAAGATACTCTGATGTCTGGCTGGTATTCTTTTGAAATAACTGAGACATAAATTGAAAAAAGTACATGTTGAAGCAAAGCATTACAATTTATTGATCCCCCAAGAAATCTTATTCTTTGAATGATATATATTTTTTCACACTTCCACCATTTTATACATCTTGACATAATTAAGACAAACTGATATGATTTATTCAATCAATAAAAAAAACTAGAGGCATATATACACTCAGAGAGTGTAAACCTCCGCCGTCACGGGGTCCTTATGAGCCTTCCGAGGCGGATTTTTCACGACTGGAGCGGCGTAGAGGGACGGGGGAGGGTTCCCCTCGACGGAAATTCCGAGAGGAAGACGCTCCCGGCACCCAATTCTACAGCACAGCGACATCTATTGGCAGAGTAGGCTAACTTGAAATATTTATTAGTATTTAGCTCATTTTGCATCTTAATTCTGTACTCAGAGATGCCAAAATTTAATCACATGTTTCTTTTGGCATTTCCAACAACTCCACAAAGTTTCATCCGAATCCGTTCCGTACTTTTGAGTTATCCTGCTGACAAACAAACCAACCAACCAACAAACCAACGCCAGTGAAAACAATACCTCCTTAGGCGGAGGTAATAATCCAATTAATAGAACTTAACAAAAAAAATATTAAAAATTTATAAGTGAAAATAATGAAAGATGATTCATTTTTAAATATCTTTAATTGAACGTAGTCTCTGTAAATGTGTTTTTAATTTTATATTCGCTTAATGAGAAAATATATCTATGATAAATGGAATCCTTTTGTATGACTTCCATTTTTATTTAATGTCCTTATCGGTTAAAATCGGGACTTGCCCCTTTAATGTAGTATATTGTGTATTTTCTCTTATGTCCTTGTGCTTTCAATAGCAAAATAAAGTTTCTTATAAACAACAAAGGATAAATCTATAATGAAATATTTTTAATTAAGTTCCTTTAAAAGGATTATTATTTCATATTTTGTAAAGGATCAAGAAAGAAGATATTTTTTAACTTTGTTTCTTCCCCTTTTATCAAAAGTCTTTTATCTTATCATCATTTAATATCATCTTTGAGTTATGCTACCTATTACCCAAGATATGGCTTTATTATCTATTTTTATAGGAATAATACTTTGACTAAGTCAAGTTTATCCCTGGTAATTTCAAGCAACCTTGTAGCTCCCTATTCATGCGGAACATATAATGCATATTTCTGCATTAGGAGAATTTTTATGACGGTATATATTATAACTTTCGAGGATATTTTCTTAATACCATATAATGAATCTAAATAGAGAAATATTATTCTCGTTTTCGAAGGCTTTTAATAACTTAAAGCTTCATATACTATCCACGTAATGAAAGTAACGAATTTATTGCACAAGAATGTAGCTGCAGTCAAAGGTCAAAACCATAAATGTTACACTTTTATAATTTGCTGAATCATGCAAAAATGGAAAAAACTTGTAATATAAATTTGTGTTCCTTCAGTTCCAGGGAGCTTAATATAAGAGGTCGATATTTTCTCATTTTTGTAGAAACAAACAAAAAGTGACATTGTATTTAAAATTTTTTTCTCTCAATTCTGTAGGGGATATATATTAATGTCAAGAGGTTTTATTTTTATGCCAGTCCTCCTTGATAACTACTGCCCTTGAACTTTTAGAGTATTTCTTCTTCTTCTATAAACGGGATTTAAACAACTTTTTTTGAAGTCATTATATGAATATGTGTTTATCGTTTTATCTACATATATTATATGAAATTTTGATAGATTGATCAAATTATAA
Source organism: Caligus rogercresseyi (assembly GCA_013387185.1). Lineage (NCBI taxonomy): Eukaryota > Metazoa > Arthropoda > Copepoda > Siphonostomatoida > Caligidae > Caligus > Caligus rogercresseyi. Next base: position 18,953,360 of record CP045891.1, read on the forward strand.
TATTTTTATCATATTATGAAGAGTCTTATTTGTAAATAAAATTATATTTTCTTCTTCATGTATATACTAGGTTTTCTCTCTTCCGGTGTCTTATATAAGAATGTAACATTGATTCTGATTTAAGGCATAAAAACATATTGCTGGTTCCATTCCATCCGTCTTATTTCTTTGTTAATATAATCTTTACTTAAATGCGAGTATTTTCCTTCAAAATGTTGATTTTAAAATATTGACATTTATACAGAGTGGTACAGCAAAAATTAGAATGGACTTTTAAAGGCCCTAGCTCCATTGTTATTTGTTGTATGATCTTGAGCTTGGTGCCATTCGAAAGAGTAAACAAAATCCTACAAACTGGTATCTGTTGTGTTTTTGTATAACCAAAAATGTCTGAGCAAGAGATGAAAAGGCAAAGGGCGATTGATCTCCTCTGCGCCCAAGTCGACCCGAAGGTGATCACGACCCAGATCAAGGTATCCTTGGCCACGGTCTACAACATCAGGAAGGCCATGGAGGGCATGGATCCGATCTCCAGGAAGCCTGGGACAGGGGGACACAACAAAAAACGAAGTGGTGAGTTCCTGAACCTCCTGCAGGAGAACATCAAGAAGGACCCCACCAAGTCCATGAGGAAGATGGCCGCCGAGAGAAACGTTGCTCTCATCACCGTCACCAGGGCCGTCCACGAGGTCTTGGGCCTCAAGAGCTTCGTCAGGACACCAAGGCATCTGTTGGCGGCCACTATGAAGGCCAGAAGGTTAGAGAGAGCCAAAAAAGTCCTCAACTTCTTCAAGCACAACGGCGACACGGTCAAGATCTACTCCGACAAGAAGATCTTCACAGTGGACGCAGTGCTGAACAGAAGAAATGATCGATTCTTGGCAGAAACAAGAGGTCAGGTGGAGGGGTATTACAGGACCAAACATCCAGCCCAAGTCATGGTCCTGGGTATCGTGGCCTCCGACGGCAACAAGATGCCCCCACACTTCTTCAGGCCCAATGAGAAGGTCAACTCTGATGTCTACTACAAGGTCCTTAGGTACAAGGTCTTGCCATAGCTAAAGAGCACATTCCCAATGAACAATTATGTGTTCACCCAGGACGGAGCCCCGGCTCACACGTTCAAGAAGACTCAGGAGTTCTGCAAGGGGAACATGGCCTTCTGGCCGGCGGACTTCTGGCCCTCCTCATCGCCGGATGTGAACCCTCTAGACTTTGCTGTCTGGGGCTTCCTGGAGGGCAAGACCAACAAAACCTCACACACCAGTGTCGAGGCCCTGAAGGCCACCATCACCAAGGAGTGGGAAACATGTCGGAGGACTTCATCAAGACCAGCTGTGCCTCCGTTCGTCCACGTATTGAAGCCATCATCAGGAATAATGGAGGACACATTGAATAAAAATTGTAACTTACTGTATCCTTAACATATTTTGTTTCAGGAATTTACCATTAAAATGGCTCTAAAATAAACTATTTTAGCCTTCAAATTGGCCTTTGTCATTTTCTAATTTTTGCTGTACCACTCTGTACATTTGAAGTCTCATTACCCACCAAAAGAAATGTTGAATAGCCAAATCGTTTAAAAAAAGTGTAAATAATTAAATCAATTGATTATATACCGGGTGTAGAAAAAAATCGAGGACAGTACCTTTGAGTTATTTTCTTTTAAAATTGAGAGGTTTGGAGAGAAAACTTTATATAGACCGTGTCTTTTTCAGAAGTTTCCCTACTTTTTTGTTTTTAAACATTTATTGTACGACCCTTATAAATACGACATGAAAGCCAAGCGTATGTCAGTATCCACACTTCTTGACGCGGGTTGGAACAAGACAGCTATTTCTAACCATCTCAAATGTGCCAGGAGCTTCGTATACAAGGTTGCAAAGTTAAAAAATGAATCGGGGTACCTTAAACGGAAACCTGGGAGTGGCCGGTCGAAAAAAATTAACCCATCCATCATCAAAAAACTCCTCAAACGCAACCCAACCAAGTCAATGTCCGCCGTGGCCAAGGGTTTGGGCATCCACAAGACCAGCGTGTCCAAAGAGGTTAAAAAGATGGGTGGAAAAAGTCTTAGGCTTGTAAAGAGGCAATTGTTGACACAAAAACAGCGTGAAAGGAGGTTGCAGAGATCCAAGAAGCTCTTGAATTCACTGAAGTCGAATGGAGGCCGGATTATCTTCTTCTCAGACTAAAAGACTTTTACCGTCGATCCCTTCGTTAATGTCCAAATGATCGTTTTGTTGTATTTGAGGATACACAAGAGGATGATTCAAGAAGGTTCCATACGACTACAAAACACCCAGCTTCTCTGATGATGCTTGGTGTAGTTGCATCCACGGGTGATATTCTCCCCCCAATTGGTTCCCTGCTGGATTCTTGCTTTCGTCAGCGGATTACATTAATGTGATGCGTCAAAAAGTCATTCCTTGGATCAAGAAGGTTCTGGTGATCGTCTATATGTTTTCCAGCAGGATGGGGCGCCTGCACATACCTCCAAAGCCACTCAAGCCTTCATGGACGAGAATTTGAATATTTTGGGCAAAGGCTATGTGGCCTCCCCAGAGCCCAGATTTGAACCCTTTGGACTTTCTCCATATAGGCGCGCGTAGAGACCAAGGCCTGCCAAAAGCGCAGTAAAAATGTTTCAACCCTGAAACGTTCCGTTAATAAGGCCGGGTCTCTATGCCTGCTGAGTACATCCGTTACGCTTTTTTGAGCTAGTGACTAATTGAATATAGTTATTAACCATATTATATCTTATATATATATATATATATATATATATATATCTATATATATATATATATATATATATATCTTATATATATATATATATATTATATATATATATATATATATATATATATATATATATATATATATATATATATATATATACATATATGCATAATGACAATCGAAAATTCCTATAAGGCTCATTTATAACATGTTTACTTAAGAATGTCACCACCCTTAATCCTTAAATTACTTTTCCTGCTGTTTCTCACAAGCTTGTCACCTCCATTGAGAGAAATATAATTAGTCAAGCGTAATAATTGAATTGCAAGCTTCCATTCAAGTTTCCCAGGCATTGTTAATTTTCAGATACAAAGAATAAGGAAAAAAGTATTAATTGAAGCCTTTTTTCTTCGCTTACAAATTTTGAAACACATTGTGCAGCATTTTTATATACACTATATATATTATATATATATATATATATATATATATATATATATATGCCATAACAATGGTGATTTACATAAATGCAATACAAAAACATACATTTGAAGGCGTCTATGAACTATGTGATGGTATGCAAGTCTCTATGCAATGATTTATGTGTTCATTTACAAGTCAGTATTTTATAATAATATTCGCCAAGTTAATGTAATGTTATAACAGGGTGTAAATAAGTCTTGAGACTTATTAAGCGCAAACATTGAAAGCTCTTTTTTTAATGAAATGAGAAAGTCTAATCTGTAGTATATTAAGTATATATTTAATTGTTTTTAATGTTTTTCCTTTATTACAAAGGAATGTACAATTCAAGGAATGTAAGGTTTAAAAAGATATCATTATCAATGGATCTCAAAGAGTTACTGCTTTGGTCGAGTAGAGATTTGAGTAGTTGGGTGGGTGGAGTCAACATATATAAAAAACTAAAAATAACTATACGAAAAATCTTTTAAACTTAACCTCTTAAAATATCTTAGGTTCGAGTAATTGCAATACTATAATGCTTATCAAGATACTCACAGATGCAACTGGAATGGACCATTAAGGCAAAAAAACTCGAAGGCTCTGATATATAAAAAATGTATAATCCTTTGATGGTGCAACCCCAAAATAAGCAAGAGAGAAGAGGTTTTCTTTAAGAAAATTAATATTATAATCTGTGAAAAAGTTTTATTTAAGTTGACGCTCCTTGACCTTCGACTTTTCTTTTTCAAAAAGGCATTGATGATGACTTGTTCAGCATCGAACAATAGAAAAAGGATATCCATGCTCTCTCTCAATTTTCATTCTTTGTAAGTGAATTTTAATCGAATGGTTCTAAGGAGTAGTAGCCTTACCATCATTATGTTCAACACCAAGCACTTAAAGTTTATTTATATATATATAGTAATCCGATTATGAGTTAAGTAATGAAATAAATAGTACGTCTGCAAAAGAAGATAATTGGATTTGAGTACGTGAATGTGAGGTAATAAAAGACACTTAAGGACCCTTCTATTAGATCCATAGAGATTACAGTTTGCTAAGGGGGGTACCCTGCTAAGGGACAATGTTCTCATTTAAGTTTGTTGAGTAGAAATTATTATTATTGAGGTAAGTATAATTCTTATATTGAAAAGTAATTTTTCATTAAGCCGATTGTTTTATTGCCAAATTTTCAATTGCAGTGTCTGGATATTACGTCATCAGCAAGATCTGAGATATCCTGGCTACCAACAGGATTTGTGGAGTACTCATATTATTGTTATTATTATTGATATTATTATCAAAAGTATATTAGAGCTTAAGGACATTGTCATTTACTTGAAATGCCCTTGCTACTTACCTTCATAATATACTATGTTATAATTATCAATGTAGATGATAAAAATGTACACGATTGAACTCCACGTGTCCAGACCTTATATTCATTCAGCCTTCTGATTCTACGTGGAGAAACACCCACAGTGCTGACCCAGACGTGACACCCTGTCGCTCAAAGAGCATTCTTCGACGTGATACTCCGTCGCTCAAGGAACATTCTTCGATAGCTAAAAAAAGCAGTCACTCATAATTCCTTATATTTGAATTCTTTTTGAATATATAAATAATAAGAATCTCCTTTTTTTGTGTAAAAAATACAAAATTTGTTTGACCTAGTTCATACATGTTTCAATTTTGATCCGGATCAGTTACGAAAAGGAATCTAATCACCTCGTCCCCGGAAGAGTCATCACCTGAGCACCTTAAAAAATAATGAGTGTCTATATATTATCCTTAAATATAAACTCTTTGCAAAACCTAAAAAGAAAATGTAATATATCAAGATTTGTCGATATATTGGATTAACAGGCACCATAATACTTTGTGATGCGTGATGTAACGTGGGAAAACCACTTCTCCATTCCATCAGACTACTGTTCTTTTTCATCATTCAATGGAACCAACTTCAACCAAGAAGGGGAGTAACTATTTGAAAAAAATTATCTTTATCCTATAGTTAAGTATAACTGTGAAGAGGGTACTTAATTGAAGCTCAATGCAGTACTTCAGGCTGTACGTTTGATGTATGTAGTAGGAATATATGGACCATTATTGTAAATATATAATCGCTAATAAGGTTTTAAGCGTATTCAGTTACATTAAGAGATGCTTTAGACGTTTTTAAGTCTCATATAAACAATTTTCGTAAAAGTATTTGTATGTTTCTATAATCATATGACCGAGATCTAATATACAAGCCCAGTTGTTTGTTTGACACGATAAGCATATATAAAAAGTATTTTATTAACATTGTATACACAATAGAAGGAGCTTTCTAATAGATTATAAAGTTAAGATATATATGTACTATTCATCCTAAAATGGATTTTTTTTACATGATAATAATTTTAGCAGTTAAGGAAAAAGAATAAAATAAACAATTTCATCTGATGACTAAATCCAAAATAATGTTAGAATTGGAATAATCTTTCTTTTTAATGTTTGATTTGAATCAACCTACTGTTACTGATGTTATGCCTTAGTAGACTTGGCAAAGATCGCAACCCAACAATAAATATTTATCCACTCCATGTGGAAGAATCCTCTTTTTCCCCTTTATTAGGTAGGTATACATACTATTTGCCTTCAATATTATTCTCTTCTTTCTTCTATAGTTATAGGGAAAAGAAGGGGGAAAAAAGAAAATCAGACGTGAGCCAATACTAACAATAATACCCTTTATTAAGGGAGGATACAATGAGGAAAGACCCGGTGATAAATCATTGCTTCTCAATTGAATATTCAGAATCTCAAGAGGTGGCAGGAAGGAATGTTGTTTTCAATATTATGGAGCCTTTCCTTCACATGATCAAGACCATGACGATGAAGATGACGTCATCCCATCCGTGCAGCTGATTTTTTAGTAGACAGCCAACATATGAGAGATAATTTCAGTTGAATTTTATCATCGTCATGGCCGCATATGGAAATCTACAGCCTGTTATCTGGAACGCGCAAGAACGCAGGTGTGCCGTTATCCATATTCTTTGTATAAAGAGCAAACACCCAGGTCTCTGAGCTGCTCGGGATCGACAGAAGAAGGGTTGCTGAGCTCAGGCAGCAGCTGAAGGATATCAGGGACCCTTGTGCTGAAGTCGACAGGGCCTTCAGGCCCTCCAACAAGCGGCCGCAAGGCCAGGACCCCCGACTTCATCAGGAGGGTGTCAGACATCTTCGAGCACACCCCAGCAGGTTCATCAGGGATGTCGCCAAGGAGCTGGACGTTTCTCATATATATATATATATATATATATATATATATA
>CP045891.1:18959986-18981289 GCA_013387185.1 Caligus rogercresseyi
TTTTTTTTGTCAAGGTGTCCTTGCTTGAATTAATGATCGTTACTTTTGATCGGATCGCTATTTTTTCTGATCACTCAAAAACCTGGTAATAACTGAACACAAAGACGGTGCTGGGAGAGAGCGGCACACATCTCCTAATCGAGAACTCCAGCGAGACTGTCTCACTGCAGTGTGATTGACCAGTACACACACAATTGGGAGTTCTCATAAGGGGTTTTTCAGGTTCACTTGCAAGCCAGTGTTGCTCCTTCTAGTCTCTACCCTATATATACTCTCAGCTCGAACTGGTCTGAAAACGTCAGGTGGGCATTCAAAAATGTGCACGGCGGCAATAGTCACAACGACTATTGTCGCCGTGCACATTTTGAATTTTTACAAAAGTCGTCTTTGAATTATCGTTTATCGTTTCCTCATTTTTGGATTACGGTAAGTAAATGAGCGATAATTTTAGAAAACTTTGCGATAAACGATAAAAGGTTGACCTCAGAAATAATTATCGTTTATCGCTCATTTCATCGCACGCGGCAACCATAGTAAAAGTATATATATATATATTAAAATTATTTAGAAAAAAAATAAGTAAAAATTTGATTTAAATTTTTTTCCTTTACTATGTCGAACTATATGTATAAAGACGTACTAAGATGTAGGTCGGTTACTAAATAAAATTAAAAACTTAAAAAAAACTAATTTTGCTTTTTTAAAATATTTTTTTGTTACACCCTTTTTCATATATTTTTTACCAATCTCATTTCGACTACTAAATCATAAATATCAATCTTATATAGATATATTATATATTATATATATATATATATATATATATATATGATATATATATAATGAAAAAAAAATATATATATTTGAAAAATATCGCAAGTGTAAAAAGGTAGACTATATCAACCTTAATAAGGCATATAACTCTATCTATAGATAATGTGGCAATCCATAAAAATTGAACCATAGATACAAAAACATCTTTTTTAAACTTGATCATTGAGGAATAATGATATCCTCAGTTATGATAATAAAGGTTATTCATTATATTAAAAGAAAATACTTTAAGAAGGAGAGCCCAACAACATATAAAGGCACGAGCGAAGTGTGTGGGGTGAAATATACACATGTAAGTGTATAAAATTAATCAAATAAATATATAAGATTTTTTAGAACATAAATAAATTAGAAAAAACATATAGTGACAACACAACTTGATCTATTAAAATTAATGATATCTTGAGTGCCTTGAGCCTTATTGCCACTCACCATACGTACAGAAGGATAGTTGCTTGCCTCAGGAGCGGCAAGGTGCATACAGTTAACGAGGAATAAATTAATTAAATAATGGAATACATGTATAAAATGTTTTTATAACAAGAATTGTTGCTAATAATACACATGCGATTAAAACTATACGTATAAAATGTAAATAAGATATTACTTTTTTTGATTAATGCTAGGCTATTAAAAAAGAAATATTTCATTAATGGTTTAGAAAAGCCCACCACCAATGAAGAGCTTTGTCGTCCATTTACTGCTTTTGCTCCTCCCACCTATCTACCAGTTGTCAACTGACATCTATTTGCATTCAATTTTTTTTGCTTTTTCCTCTAAGATCTAAAAAATACACGTTTTTTAAATAATGAAAATGAATCATACATCTTAAATATTTTTATAACAAACAACCGGAATCGGATGGGAAATCTGCGATATCATACGACGTAGAATAGAGAAAAGGTAGTGCTCCTTTAAACTTGATTGGCTGAAATAAAATGCTGAGGGAATAATAGAAAAAGCAGATGGAATTATATTACTAGGCTTGGAGACATTCACTACCTTAGCGTTCGTCCGTTCGATTTGGATTTTTTTAGTTTAGGCGTATGTTCAATTTTTTAGCGTTGTCCGTTTGTTAAAAAAACAATATTTATAACACCCAAAGCAAATACGCCAATTATTTCCTATTTCCAATTTGCAAAAAAAATCCATGATTAAAAAATCGTCCTCACTTTTATCACAGAATGACTTGCAGTAAATTCAATTGCACTTCTATTGTAAAAAAAGTACTCAATTTTTTCCTGGAATGACATAAGGAACATTGATTGAACTTCTTTTATAAAAAAATGTCCACACTTTTCGCACTTTGAAAACAAGTTCAATTGAACGGACGAACAGCAAAAAATACGTTCATTTAAGTTCCGTTCAAGCGTTCAATTTTAAATGTGCGTTCACGAACGGCGTTCGTTTTTCCGTTCAATTCACAACCCTGTATATTACAAAGTATCACTGCACTTGCGGCCGTTTAGGAGTGATATCAAATGAAAGTAAACAAAATAATACATAACAATACTATTTATCTCCCTTTCGTGGGCCTCGATCCACTACAAATCCTTTCAATGGACTTCTCCTCTTCCACCTATTAATATAAATTGAGTATTGCATCTGCTCATTCCCATAGAAATAATGAATGTGTATATTTTTGTTCATATCTGTCGATCAATGGATCATCACTCTGACTATTGGAATGAAAAATAAGCCAACAGTGTTATCAAATGAAAAAAGTCATGTGTATTTCTTATCTTTGCGAGAATCAAGGTCAGACCTTGGGAGAACAACCTTTTTTAATCCTTGCATATAATTTAAAACACAAAAATATAACCTGCATGGTCGCATGAACATTGTTTTCAAACAAACAAAAAATGCAACATCGTATTGACGTAAAAATGTTACCCTTTTGAGAAATTGACTAACTTTTATAAAAATAACTACTTATTTCCTTCTAGAAACACTCATCTATGAGGCCATTTTTCCATAGATATCTTGATTACCTAAGAACGTACGCACACTGTCCATAAAAAAAATCCTTCTTCAGTACCTCTCCTCATCTTAATCATAAACATCCTTCCTAGGAGACGAAGGAGGAACCGCACTCTCGAAGCTTCCTTTCTATCTACTAAACAAGTCCGTCCGTAGATATGTGTGTATACATATAAAAACAATTACGGCGTCCACAACAGTGTTTAGTTAGTAAACAATAACTCATAGGTGGTGTTGATCTTGAACAATCTTGTTGAACAAAAAGACGTGAGAGTCTCAAATGAAGATGTCTGTCGAGAACGGAAGCCGTGTCCCCGTAACGCTTCGAGACCATTTCTGGAACGATCCTTTTTTCTCCTCAACATGGGATGACTTCCACAAGGTCCAGGAGCAAATGATGAAGCGATCTCAGGAAATGTTTCAAAAGTTCCATGAAGATGTAAAGAAATGGAAGGGGGATCTGGGAACAGCAGCAGTAGTCATTCTTACTCCATGCAGTCTCACAGCTCCAATTCGGATAAGAAGGACTCCACGGAGGGGTCATCTTCCTCCATGATGAGCACTGAGAAGAAGGAATCCTCCTCGAGCAATAAGGGCGGCAATGATTCGATCACATGCGGCAAGGGAAATGATATGTTTACTAGCCACAAGGGTAATGGGATGTTCTCAAGCAACATGAACGATGAGATGTCCTCCTCTAATAGTCGCTCCATGTTCAATGACTCGGGAATGAATGGAGATTATAATCCTTGGTTTCTATCAAGAAGGTGAGAAGGAAAAAATAAAATATATATATATATGAGAAGGCGTTACATGAAGTTACATTCTTAAGTATGCAGTAAAATTTATTGATGACTGATGTATAAAAATGGCAACGACATACAGTCAAAACCAAAAGCCCACATTTTTTTTCGTACACAACGTTCTAAGTAACAGTTGTACAATAGATGCTTATGGACTCTGCAATATTGTACAAAATAACGACGGAACGCATAAATAAGTCGAGTAAAAAAATATTTGATATTACAAAAAAAAGAAGAAACCAATATTTTATTCGGCTTTTTTAATTTGTTTCTTTATTTTGACAACATGAAGGACTGTAATAAGATATAGTATCATATAACTTACAAGTACAAAAGATCAAAATACTTTTGTAAAATATTTTGTAAAACTGTTAGTTCAAGCCATAGGAATTGAACATGCAAATTGTAGGAAAATCTTTTATCATATTTGTTTAATGGTCCTTATTTAAAATTGTATTACATAGATTATACGTAAAATACAATTATAAAAAGTAGGTAGAATTGCGTAAAAAATGCATAAATAAACATTATAGTTCATTCTCTTGTTTTTAGACACGACATAAATACAAAAAATAGAGATTAAAAATGGGATCCTATGTGTTTCATGCAAATTATTCTAGAGTTAAAAAGTTGTTTTGGCGCCTACAACACAATTTTCAACTGGCCTACAATTGCAAGTCACCAATAGAACTTTAAACACTATAACTATACACATTGAAACATGCGATTCCTTTATTTAAATAATATTATTTAATTTTTTTCCTTGTATTTTTACAATATGAGGGGCTAGTATAACATATATTCATATTATTACATGTAAAAGAGTCCAAAGATCCAATGAGTTAAGCCAAAGGTTGTTATGCACGAATAGCGTATGACTCTTTGGACAGTTGTTTTCGACCTTATAAAGTACCAATTATTATCAAACAAAACTGTCAGTAATATGTTCAAAATGATTTGATGTCATCACTTTTTTATGACCTCACTTTTGTTAATTTCTTTTTAAAATAAAAGATTCAATTTTGTGAATTGGTATGTAATATTATTACTGTACGTCTGTTTAATTGATTACTCACTTTTTCTCTACCTTGATGGATTAAGAAATTGTTTTCCCCTAATCAACATTCATTCATTCTTAATAGATGGCTCATGCCAAGCATTTTCAGCAACGAGTTCGGCAAGGACCTCAACATCTTCCAAGACAAGGACGAGCAGGTCATTCGGATCAAGGATGAAGAAGACAAGTTTGAAATCAGCTTGGACACGCACTCCTATCGACCTGATGAGCTCAAAGTGAACATCAAGGATGGCGTCATCAGCATTGAGGCCAAACATGAAGAGAAATCCGAGGATGGCTCCAAGTTTGTCTCCAAGCAATTTGTCCGAAAATATACACTACCTAAGAATACCAAGCCCGAGCAAGTCAACTCGAATCTATCCTCGGACGGAGTCCTCGTCATCACTGCACCAAAGATGAAACCCATTGTGCATGAGGGAGAAAGGGCTGTACCTATTACCATGAAGAGCTAAGCCCCCTCTACGACTCCAAAAATAATATATATGTAGATCTTCAATCATGTTTCTTTAATTAAAAGTATTAATATTATTAAGAAAATATTTTTCTTTTTCATTAAAAGTCTGTATTTCCATTATTTATTTCAAATCGTATGTATACAAAATATATGTATAATATAACACTCTACAAAAAATAAAGTTTACATTTTCTTGTAAAATGCATATAATTAATTTATTCATTTAAAGTCTTGACTTGAAGGCAGCATCTATTCGGTGCTTTAAAAGGGAGGGAAGTGAAAGGATGTATACGTGATGAAAGAAACTGTATTTAACCCAGAAGTTAAACTTTGCAATTATTTTATAATGGCATTCAAAACGTTTATTTTTAAGTAACACACTATATGCTTAAAATATCTTATATCATACAATATAATAATATATAGAACCCAAAATTAACAGAGATATATCTTTGTATATGATTTAATTATTTAAATGTGTAATCCTTGTTTAACAATAAGGTAGGTATAAAATGCTAAAAGTTTTCTTTATTTCAATTGGAGAAGTATAATATACTTTGATCTGAGGAAGTTATACTCTCAGCAGTGGCAAGATATGGAGCCATTTCCCTACGGATACCGTCGCTTTTGGACAACTCCTGGGCCGTCGCTGCGAAAGAAATAAAGTGCTTACCATCAAAATCAATGCATCTTTAAAATAATGAAATAGTTATTGAAATTTTACTAATGCTTATTAATTGTTTTATTGTTGTGCATTCAGTTTTTATTTGATGTTAAATATGTAAAATTGTTTTAATCTGTTATGAAGTTTTAATTTAGACTACAATGTCGATTTATGTATTTTAATACACAATTACTTCATGTAAATGAAGATAAATAAATTATATATATATATAGGTATATATATATTTTTTTTTATTAATTTATGTACATTTTTAATTGTGCTATTTATTGCGTTTTTTCCATTAAGATAATATAATTTGTTATAGATTGCAAAATATATAAAATACAATGATAATGCTTAGGTTTTTAATAAGAGATGAGGTATAAACTGATCATGTCTTCGAAACATTTATTTGTATAGCTATCAAATATACATAGCTTGAACAACATTTTATCGCCAATAAATCACTTGATGCCAGGATTATTATGTCGAAAATCCAGAAATACACTTTGCATATTTAAAACCCGAGCAAAGTCATCCTATCTCAAAATTAGGTTTAATTAGTTTACTTTTAAAATGCGTTTTTAGGGTGTATATTTTTTATATTTCATTGTTCTTTGGAATTACATTATTAAATCATGATACTTTACATCATTTTTTTTCTTCTAATATATAGGAATTTATTGAATATATGGGAACTTTAAAGCCTACTTCCTATGACTTCATTCAATTTGGGATTTTTTTGGTCTTCCAATATCATATTTCGATCGCCTCATAGCATTCTAGCATTCATTGAGACTAATTTAATGCTTACTTCCTCATATAAAATATACTATTATGTGTCATTTGTATAAAATATATTTTCATTTACGTGGTTGATGATAAGTCATGCATTTATACATTCAGAGAACAAATCACTTTTTACCAGGGCTGCGACTACCGAATGTAAATCGGTATTCGATACTACCGACAGTAGATTTCAAATACCGAACCGATATTACGATATTCGGTAGAAACTACCAAATACCGTATCGATTGACAATCGGTACGGTATATTTGAAAGTATGGCTTTTGTGACATTCACATCGAGACATAAAGATATAGAGAGCTTATTCCCTTCAATAGCAGAGAAACATCGTTCAACGGTCGCTTTGTCCAACATAAACAAAGTAATTTGTACTACGTCATCGATTGAAGTAGATTATATATTATTTCATAAAAAATGAACAAATATTTGAATGAAATTTACATTTTGTTTTTCTAAGTACTAAGGTAAAAGTGAAGCGCTCCCTTGTGTGAAGAACTTGAACTTTGCAAAATAAATAAACAACTACGTAGCTCCAATGGACAACTTATAGTATTATAGAGCAGATACATAAATATGTATTAAATATAAGCACATGCTATGCATTGAATACTAGAGTACCTGAAAGTGCATTTAATATCGGACAATAAGAGACAGTAAATGCAAAAAAAAATCAATTCTTACAAACTCCAAGTAAATATATAATAATATTAAATTTATCTCACTTTCTTATCTACCGTACCGAATATCGATCGATACCGTAGATATGTAATAAAATCTACCGAATACCGAACTGGCGGTAGATTTTTCTACCGAATCCCAGCTCTGCTTTTTACTATACTCGTACAATACAAAATGTGTTAAAAAACTAGTTAAGTCTGAACCAAGCAAACACTTTAGATGATCTTTCATTCTTATAATTTATTGATTTTATTTTAATGAAGAGTTATTTGCAACAAAAAAAGTTCATGAGTTATTTTTTTGGCTCTATGGCCATTACTTAATCAAATATAAAATATTTTTTTCAAAGAGAAGATAAACAAATACAAATTAATCGTATGACGTCATAGCACTAATATTCATTGTTTATTTATTTATTACCCTCCTTTCAACATTTCAAGTAAATATTTCGTGTATGAAATGTTTAATATAAATGTAAATAAACAGTAATTATTTGCTTCAAATAGTTTGCAAAGTATGTGAAAAGAAATACATGTTAAACAAAATAATTAATTCTCAGTCCCAATTCTTATAGCTGATGAAGTTTATAATTGCTTAGTCATAATAAAATACTTACTTATATGATACTTGTTGCAAAGCTTACAATAGGATATGTAAAAATAACAATGCTTGGTATTAGTGGGAATTGTCAGCAAGTACCTTTTTCTAATATATATATATGTGTATATATATATATGTATATATACAGAAATATATAATAACAAATATTATAAAAAAGTACTTTATCGCTTCAATCATGCATATATGTTACTAATAAAGTATTCAATTTCTAGAAAAGGTACGAACCAAAGATATCATCAACCATATCATATGTATAAATGATAGGTTTAATTTGTTAAAGTCAATTTTTATTGAAAAAACAAATGGAGATTTTTTGTTCCACGGTGAAACAATTTATATATAAAATATAATATATATGGAACTATGTCCTCAAACATGATTGGTTGAAAGACCTAATACTAAAAAATACAAATTGCGCATATAATAAGATTGTCATTTCCATTAGTTAATAAGATTCATGAAAATGAATCTCAATTAACTAAGGCATTGTATATGTCCACTATCATTTAAATGAAGCAACGCTTTCTACGCAGGAAAATAATTCATATTAAAAAAATATATTAATCCTTTTTGACCAAAAAAAGATCGTCACTCTGTGAGGATCCGTAAAAAGAAGGGAAATAAGGATTGCCAAATGAAAATTAATTTTTATGCATGAGATCTCATAAAAGTACCCTTATTTATAGCATTGTCTTTTTTTCCTTCAAAATAATAGGAGGATCAATTTTAACAATATATAACTATCCAATATAAAACAAGAAAAGATATTAATAAATAGGATTAATCCGTTGCAATTATATATTATACAGGTAAAATAATGGATATTTGCAACAAAAACATAATCACCAGTAAAAAAAATGTTCCTATTATATATATGTATGTATATATACAGGGGTGTGCAGGCGAATCTAGACTAACTTTGAGTACTTGTATCTCAGAAACCAGTTAGGGTAGAAGCTTAAAAATGTATGAACTGGTTATTTATCCTATGAGCTTTGTTTAATAACATAAAGATTGAAAATGTCCTCGGAATTTGAACGCAGGACGGCCATTATTGTGGTTGCGGCCGTGCGCCCAAGGAGATCATCGACTTCTTCAAATTCCCCAAAGCTACTGTTTACACAATTGCCAAGACCTTCAAGGAGTCGGAGGACATCGAAGAAGGATTCCTAACACCGGAAAGAAAGACTCCACGTCCAATTTGGTGCAAAACTGGTGCTTAGAGAATCTCGACATGTTCTGGTCAAGGAGTTCTGGCCCCCAGCAGCCCTGACGTCAACCCCTGCGACTGCTACTTGTGGGGCGTCCTTGAGCGGGACACTAACAAGCGTGCTCACAACACTGTGGACTCCTTGAAAGCTGCCATCATCCAGGCAGTGGCCAACTTGTCCAGGGAACAGGTGGCTCATGCCGTTGGGAGGTTCAGGCACCGTGTGGAGGCTGTTATGTGAAAGGAGGAAGTTGGATTGAATGCACATTCAGAGAAAAGTCATTTAAATTTGTGTGATATGAAAAAAGTCAATTAAAAGGTCTTGTTCTTGGGTATGAGTATCTTGTTTCCGTGCTAAAAAAAAGTCTAAATTCGCCTGCACACCCCTGTATATATATATATTATATATATATATATATATATATATATTAATATATTATATATATATATATATATATATATATATATATATATATATATATTATATATATATATATATATATATATTAGGGCTGTTCTTATTTTTCAAATGTTTGAAATGTTAGCAACATTGTGGATTTTCTGTTTCTTGGTGATAAAAGAAGACGACATACAAAGTTTGAACAAAATCGGTCAACATTACGAGGTCGCGCAACGAGGTCAAAGTTTTAAAAATTTAGTAAAAATATAGTTTTCCGCAAATTTCTTCAAAATGGTGGACGTTACAGACTTCAATATAATTATTAATTTAAAGGAAATCTAATTTACTACCAGACGTATGTTTGATGTTTTTTAATAAAACAAAGTTTTCAGTAAAAACAAAGCAAAAATGGAGTGTGTATTGTTAGCTTATTTCATAGCTTTTTTGTATCAATTAACTTCACTCGCCTGTAGAAGATGACTTGTTCGCTTCAGAGTAAAATAGTACTTTTAAGTTTAGTAAACTTTAGATGATAAATCCAAAAATGACCTTGGTTGCATTCTATCAATTCAGAATTCAGTACAATCTGAGTTTACATCATATGATTCAGAGCCTGTATTGACCTATAAGAAATCGATTATGAAAAAAAAAAAATAATGTGTTTCTTAGATTTGCGTCAAGGTATCCTCTCAAAATTTTACTTTGTCTCTGACGCATTTATAATCCATTATATGCGTCATTTTGTACGCGAGATAGGCTTTTTTAATGTACATATAACTCTCTACTTATTAAATTGACATGATTTAGTATACCAAAATATTAAAGCTGGTTACCAAGCTTTCATTTGATATGTTTGGTGTTCTAAAAATCGCTATACTTTAAGAGATATAAGCAAATACATCTTTGCACGTCCTCTCCCCAAAAAATTGATCTTTTGATATGAGAATATACAATTACCACTTGGTAACTGCTGTTACTGTTAGCTGGATAAAATAAAGAAAAAAAGAAGGGAGAGAGTATTTTGCCTCACTTCTCTCCCTTCTTTTTTTTCTTTCTCTTTCTATCCAGGTAACACTAACAGCATTTACCAAGTGGTAATTGTATATTCTCATATCAAAGGATCAATTTTTTTGGGAGAGTACGTGCAAAAATGTATTTCTTATTTCTCTTATATATATATATATATATATATATATATATATATATATATTATATATATATATATATATATTATATATATATATATATATAATATAATATATATATATATATACGAGTATATATATATATGTATTTTCATATTTAGTATAGCTGGTTTACAGGTACGGTGAGTGATATACTTTTATGTAATGAGTTGTAACTAATTTGATTTAAGGGTCCATTACATTGAATTATATCAGAATTACAGGAAACTCCATATCATCAACAGATTAAACAATGAAACTTGTTTAAAAAATGTTTATAAATATTGATACATATTTGTATGTATAGGAAATATCAAAATTTCCCTTAACGTTTAACATTATAAAATGAAAAGCTTATATTATTTGGAAGCTAAGCGAGGATCAGTTTTACCTGTATAAATAAGGTTAAACATATCAAATACTCGTTTATAAAAGTACTAAAGCACGTATATTGTGCGAAGTCTATTACAAATTTGTTCTTGATGTAATCAAAACTATCTACATATTTGGTCATCAATATTTTTGTCGATGCCCATTAATTATATACAATTATGTTACGCTATTCTGCAGACTTTTATCTCCTAACAAAATAACAAAATTTTACAGATACAACTCAATCGAACCAACAAAAAAAACATTATACCGTTTCTTAATTTAAAATTTGGGGGCACAGTTTTTAAAACAAATCGAGAGTAATCAAGAATGGGTGGTTGTATTAATCTAAAATGTTGTATGTTGAATTTTGTTGATAGAAATAAAGTGTGCCATTGAGGTTTCGCTGTGTTCTATTTGTAGCTAGCGCCATCTATGAATCAATGATTTTATTTTATGTAGCCACTTAGTAAAGGGTCATTTAAAATACCTCATAATTTACAAATTAAAACTATTGCACTAAAATATTGTCTAACAAGAGATAAGTTTTTCTAAGCTTATTCCATTTTGTAGGTACGGGAATAGAAGTTTAACATGTCTAACATTTAAAATGTTCATAATGAACCACGTTTTCCTCTTTATGAGGCTAATATTCTCAAAAACCGAGGACATATATATATAATAGATTATATCATTAGACACCTGGGTCAATAGATTTTAGTATGCATCCCCATAATGTCACCTATCTTAGTTAATTGGATATAAAAATGAATTACAGCTTTATAATAAATATGTAGGCCCTTGAATAATTGAAACTTATTGACTATTTATTTTCTTTATAATAATTGGCTGGGATCGACATGTAAGATATCAAATAAATGCGTTTTTAAAATGTATTTATTAATATGATAATCGAATTATACTTATAGGGGACAATTCGGCTTATATCAGATTGGGTTCCGGTGGGGTGGGGCTTACTAGGAGTTAAACAAACCAACTAAGAGGATCTACATGTAACGGATAACCGATACTCACAAACAAACATGGGCTCAAGCATTAAAATACATTGTTAAAGAACATATTATATAGTTAAAGCTCCAACCGTCATTTATTTAAAAAAATACAAATCACGGACAAAGGATTCGAACAAAGATCTTAAAAAGATCCTCGGTAACCCCAGACGAATTACATGTACCGGAGAACCGATATTCATAAACAAGCATGGGATGTAGCATTAAAATTCATGTAAAAGAAGGACTTTTAAGAGAACAAATAATATAATTACAGCCCCAACCGTCTTTTAGTTTTATAAATACAAATCACAGACGAAGGATTCGAACGAAACCTTACAGAGATCCTCGGTAACATTCAGACGAATCTCATGTTTATGATTATATATCTATTGTTCCATGATTAGTGTGGGAAAATGTCCTTGCGTACTTTCAAATTGATTGATATTTTTTAAAGAAATAAATATGTTGGCGCACTTGCAGATACTAGACGACTCCAACGCAGTATCATAATAAACATCGACATGGCAACTTTCACGCCTTCGTCATGCCGTAGAAAAAGTTTATTTTTTTATTGTATCTCTGCTAATGCAGACACTGATGTGTGGAAGTTTGGCATTAATAGTGGGCTACTATCTTGCCGTTATGTTGTATACACATGTCTGCCTAGTCCTTTATGGGAAATATTTTGCTTCGAATTTAAACATCGTCCTGAGTATGCTTTCATAGAGTTTGTTTATGATCATATCCGAAAGAAAACAGGGAACCAGATACTTAAGCTGCATTAGGGGCGCACTTCTTTTCACAAGTTTTTTTTGTCACCTAAGTATGGTCCATTTATTGTAGTGTTTATCTTTGGCGTAAAAAATGTGTCTTGGGTAAAAATATTTTTATAATATGTATAAAGTTGTAGTGAATCAACTCAAGTACCCTTTTCTTCATCTTTTTATATAACTTTATTTATTCAGATAAATTGCAATAATATAATGTATAAATAAACATTGTACTTTAAAATTAGTGCCTATATATAAAAGTAAATCATCAATATTAAAACATAACACAATATATCTGACAATAACAAATATTATAAAAAGTTAGTTCAATTCAAAATAAAAGTAGCAAAACATAGTATAATAAATATGGTACAATAAGATTTGTACGTTCAAGGATAAATCACTTTCGTAGAAGGGGTAAATAATAATCTTATATATTTTTTTTTTTTACTTTGGAACTTTAATTAAGTTTTTAAAGAAATTAAGATATTACTTTGAGCAGAACGGATAAAATCTGACTAAATTGTCTGTATACACTCAAGAGGAACTATTACATCAGGGATCTTAATAGATAAGGCTGAGTACCTAGCTGCAGTGGAGATCAAAATAGTTTTGATGTCATAGTTGGATATAAAGTCGGCGCTAGCTAGCTGTTGAGAAATATAACTCGGCGACTTAGAAGCGAACATGTCCAAGGCACGCGTTTTTGGAGGACTTTTATGGCTTGAATTAAGCCCAAATAGAAGAATAGGAGGTACATTCCTTTTCTTCATCTTCAAATAGGCTCTACGTGCATCTTATACCTTTGTACATAGTTCCTTTTATATAAACTTAAATGACTAGTGTATTAAGTAATTATACATATAATTTACTTAATCATTTATTGGAGCTGATATGCATTGTAGTTACATATTTAAAATAATAATAATCGGATTATAAGTTCATTCGAAGCAAACTAAAATTATTTTTTTTTGTATTATTTTTATTTATATAACGGAAAAACAAGGATCATTTGAAGAAGTCCTTTAAAAAGAAGTTTTATTATTTTTTATAAGACTATATAAGATTTTAATTCAAAAACCATGATGTTTGAGGATTGCTACGCATTTTCCACAATTAATTTGAATGCTCTCCAAAATATATTTTGTCGCCTACCATGCCCCAATGAATGATTGCTGATCATGGTTCTATGCAGTGAATAGATGCTCTAAAGAAATCCATGCTTATTAAAAGAATCAATTGTATTCATGTGTGTGTTTTTTTAATAGGAGTTATAATCCATATCTGTATGGAGGAGTCTAAACCGCTGATCACCTAATCAACAGATGCCCATCGCTCTCATATGAGAGATGCCAAGTCATGCAAGAAGAGGAAGAAGATCTTCGTATTATCATATTTATAAAATGTAAAAAGATGCAACAAATTAACTTAATTTAATTGTAAATAACTAGAATATAAAAATTATCTATCATGTATACTCAATATCATTTTTGTGGTGTAGCACATAAACCCTTTCTGTGGTTGTGTTCTTTTGCTGTATGTATGTATTTGCTTTTATCAATGTATAATGGTAAGATTTGTATGTACTCTGGTAAGACAGTAACAAAATTCTTAACTAACTAAATAACATAATCCAATGAGCTATTTTTGCTATTTTACATGAAAACTATCTCTACTAGATATTTAGATCAATACTAAAAGAGAGACATGGCTTAAAACAGTTTATAGAAAACATAAAGCCATAAACACGGTTATATATAATTGTACAAAAGATTAATTGTCGATATATCCTGATTTATACCCCTATATAAATATTATCTGAGTTTATATATTTTGACACATAACCTTTAGAAATTTAATATACGAGACTCCATTTGTTACATAACATGCAAAGTGCCATCCTTGTAAATAGTAACTATTTATTCAATGTTTATACTTCAACAAAAAAATATTCCATTAGACTAATGTATAATTAGATAAGCAATTATAATAACATTAGTTTACTAAGAGCTTTAATGATTGACAATTGCCTTATATATGCATTATATTGATGAATAAATACAAAATTTCTATGAATGATCGTCTTGATGCATTCATCCACCAAGAGCAAAATGTTTCCTTAAAGAAGTGAATATCAAAAATCGTGGCATCCTAAAATACTGGACATTTCTAGATTCTTTCTCATTTCTGCCCTATTACAACAATTTATAAGAATAACTTATTAAAGTTTACAAAATAAAGCGATTGACGTATATTTCCTACTACAATTAAATTATGTTTCTATATCATTTGTCGGGCGCCAATAATTATAATGAATTAAAAAACCTATAAATTAATTATCATTATAATGCTCATCATAGATCATTTGATAGAAGAATTCCACTTTTCGTTACGAAATACTAATTGCCTTAACATTAACATATTTCTCAAAGTATTTCACTTGTCCAGATACCTCCTTTCTCAGATACCCTCTGCAAAGAGTTTTACAAACTAAACTCGTTTGGGGTACTTCCAAGCCATATATTTCAAAAATAGAGTCAAATCTAGCATATCTCATTATGGCTTAGGGTCCCTAGACGTGGAATCTTTTGTAGAAAACTTTGAACTTCTCTTGGATACTGATATTTACTGAGAACGAAGACATTGGGCAAGGAGACTCAAAAATACCTTCTATCTAAATACTGGATACGAGTTCCGAGAAAGAATCTTCATGGGCCCACTTGAACTTCTTCAAGCTCTTAAGTCCTGTGGTTCTCACTGGAAGAGGATGACCGAGTCCAGGAGGTCCTGTCTGAAAAAGGTTCTCCCTTACTTCGTGAGCCTTCAAACCACAATGGAACGTTGGAAAGCTCCTCAGAGTTCTTCAATGAAGGGCATCTTACGTATGTTGTGGAATTCTTTTAATGAAAAGCTAGTATTAATAACTATATATAAAGTCTTTAACTACAAAAACACCACATCCTTACCTCAGTGGAGAATGTTCATGTGAACCTTCCATATCGCCCTTACGAAGTGTGACAATCGATTGATCCGGAGGTCATTCTTGTTGAGGACGCCCATTTAAGATTGTTCAAAGGAGATTGAGTGATCTAAATGGATAACCTAATGTTTTTTCTTCAATCCTATTATTATAATGAGGAACCGATTTACAGACTCTCACCAAAATGGTTTCGATACCGAGTTATCACATCTTCATTTTTTATTATTAAGTCATGAGCGGATCCCAATAAACAAAGTTGCTATTGGTGCGGAGAGACTTCATTCCATTTTTTCAACTTGTGCCCAAGTGTCGCCCGGCTATTAAATGGTGGAGAAGATAATATTCGAAGCATACAACATATCGCGTTCGCCTTCAGACTGGCTCATTTCAACATCCTCATCCTATGTGGATGCCTATGAGGTTGAGCATTTGATCTCTACGGTTCAGAGTATCCTTTATGCCTCGAGAGTAAACGAAGGGGGACTCCCTTTAAGTCTTCATTGTGTCGTCTCAAGAAATATAGAACTCTTACGCTCGATATCCAACGTCAACATTTTCAAGTAAAATGCACGATCATCCTCGCCGATGTCCAAACTCCCCAAACAATGTTGCTGGGTTCGAGGGAGGAGCTGATGGAGCTTCACACCCCTTATTTTTGCCCTGGACGCCTTTTTATTTATTTATTTATCATTATTCCTACTTCAATATTTTTTCATTCTTAAATCTTTATTGTGCTAACCTTTATTTTTTTAACCGCTACGATTACATTACTTTTATTATATAATATTAACTGTAATGTAAGTATTCGTGAAATATATTTAAAATAATAGGGTTTTTTCTTTAAAAAAAGATGTTCATCATATGATATTAAAATTTAAAAAAATTGTTTATTGGTATTTGTTTCTCAATGTTTTATTTACAAAAGTTTGTTAAAAAAACTTAAAATATAATCATGAGATATTAATTTTACTACTTCATTTTATTATCATGAAATGTATATGAAATATGATACTAAAATTTAGAGATGTTTTATTGGTATTTGATTTATAAAAGTTTGTAAAGAAACCAAAGTATAATGTTAAGGCTATGAATTATGTTACTTTGTTATTGAAATATAATTTGCTTATGAAAAAGTTTAAAAACAAATCGTTATTCAACCAAACAAAAAGTACCTGAAATTTTATTTTATAAAAACCTACAAGTAATTGATATTTTGATTCTCATAAAATTATTTTTTGTAAATAAACTTTGGAAAGATTTATTTATATTATTAATTTATTTAAATAGTTTTAAGTACTTTTAGGGCACTTTAATGGTAGATTTTTCTTTAGGCAATTATATAATAGTGCAAAAGCAGTTCGACAGTCTTTGCAATCCTTTTCATCCCAGAATGCAACTGTCATTCGTTTTAATTCAAGACTACACAAAGATAAAATATTGAGTTCGTATTTATAATAGTGCATATGTCTTGATCATGCTAATGGCGCCTCATTTATTTAATGATGACTTATGTCAGCACTTCTTTTAATCAATACTATATCGAATGCAGGGACTTAAATATCCAATTAGTTAAATAGGACACTTTAATCTACAGAAGGTAATCAATCATTAAGTTTACTCCATTGTATTAATTTTATGTTTAGCTAAAAGTAAACAAGTCTCTGTTAATATGTTTAGTTTTATATGCCCATAGTCAATAACTATTCACTCAAGACCCTCTGTTGCCCGTTTTTAGAAATTACCTGAATAAAATAATGTATGAAATTTGTTAGAGTTTGCAAAAAGTTGTATCATATGCTTTTGTCGAATGCTCTGGTGTCCTACAGAAATAATGGCTTTTCACAAGCTTAACCTTCCTATGTTGTTTGTAGATTAAAATTGTAATTATTTTTTTTGATATTTTCAAAATAAATTGCTTCAAAATATGATTACAACTATAAATTTTAATTTTGCACATGAGTTATTAAAGTTGTAACACTCATGATGTTCCTTTTTGGACCCCTAAAAAAATGAAACAGGCATTTTTAACTACTTATCTTTATCAAAATGTATGAAGGTATTTGTCATATGATTAGTATATTTATTTTGCATAATCAAAAAATAATATAAGATGTTGCTCTAGATAATTTTTTTCCTCAGAATGGTATTTCTTATTATAATATATATATATATATAATACATATACAAGGAAAGTTGTGTTTCATACAAAACATAAGTAAACATAATTTTTCACTTGAAAAATGTTGTCTCAAATAAAAATATTTTATCCAATGTAGGTTTAGAGAGATAAATCGTTGATTTGGATAAAAACATACGTCATGTCTAAATATGCTTATTTTTTCTTATTAGAATGTATACATACAATAACAAATAAATTGTATTTCGAACACAATATCCGGAAGTTATACCTATATAAATTGCATTCTTCTATGTCACTTTAAACATTTTGAGAAATTGCAAAAGATTTTACGGAAGTAGTACGTTGACAAAAAACAAAAAAAGTGATAAATTGAACATTATACGAAAAATTCCAGGAAAGTCATTAGAAAAACTTGAAATCATTCCCGATTCCGGAATGAATGTAGCCATTGGACGAAAGATTAGTGCCTTACTCTGGTAAGGGATCATTTATTAATAAATGAGAAAAATAGAGAATAATTTGTGATATGTGGATGTAGTGGAATTCTGGAGAAAAATGAAGGAATGAAACTGACTTTTGATCTTAGAAATAAATAAAATAAAGACTAATTTAGAAATCAGACGACTTTGTTCACATACTATGCAGCACTTTCACATATCAAAATGAGTGACCCGCATCGTGGACACCGATGATCGTCCTTGTTAGAAGAATTCTGAATGTTGGGCTCTCCATGGAGTCCTATGAAGGCTCTCTTACTCCATTCTACAAAGAAACATTCTTTTTGACTATATATCGTCGATGAACGATTCTGTTTGCTTGAGTTGAATCAGGCCAGTATGAGTCTATCGATGACTTTGTGACTCGTTTGAAGAGGCCAAAGTATAAACTATGGACAAAACTTCATTCAAAATCTCTGTAGATGAGAGGAATCTTGTGAGGAGAAGGTTCTTGGATTCAAGAACTACATATATTTGGTTCTTGCCAAGTTCCGGAAACTACCGATTTCGTGTCACTCTACGGTAAAGAGTATTTTAACATAGATTGCGGATAAGGGATATATATATTTAGTATATATATATATATATATAGTATATACATACATATGCCTTTCGCTTTTGCATCAAGAAAACTCGACAATGATATAATGCTTATTTATATCCTGTCGAATGCAATTCTATCGAACCATATAGGCAAAGCAAAGAAGAACTATGCTTATAAAGAGGCCTCTACAATGATTTATGAACCAAATAAATTCAATAAATCGCCAGGGACGGCGATTCTTAATTAAACAGGCCACATCTTTAAACCTCAGAGAGACTTATCTGGAGTGGTACATGCTGTTTTTCTGGTTGTATCATGACGCTTTCGATCTATGAGTAGTCCAGTACTCACGGAAAGACAGACACACTGTCTTGGCTTCCCGTGGGTGAATGGAAAAGCGTACAGGAGTCAGCCATTGCAGCCTACCAGTCCTTAGAGGTTGAAATCCTTTAAGCCATGGAGAAAGACGTCTATCTTTGTTTCCATGTCAAAAGTCTTTACTCTATTCATATAATAAAATAATAACAAATAAAAATAGATATAAAAGGAGGTAATCTTGCATTTGTTAAAAATTATAAACATATAAGTTAAGATTAATATACCCTGTAAGACCTTAAAATTCTATCGACATTTAAATCTGAAAACGTAGTAAAAGAAGAACACAATACATAATTTTACATAGTAAAAACTAGAAAAGGGTGATTCGTTTTAAAATTTCTTATATTTTTTTTATAATTATTCTGATCGCCTTGGCTTCGAGCAAACAAGTTTACAAAAAGTATTTGACGAGTTCGGACGTGTTATCCCAAGATCCTCCACCGAAATCCTTTTTATAAGCCTGTATGGTTCGATGGAAGTGCATCCGATTAGGTACAGGTAAGCATTATAGCGTATAATTAGTTTATCGAACTTTTTTTTTGCTAAGTTTCTATTCTATTGCTGAGGGTGGATCCGACTTTTACTCGTAGAAATGGAGAACTAACCCTCAAGAATGGACTATTAATCTAGAAAAATCGGCCTGTAGTCTCAAAAATACATTGATATACATTATCTTACTTTTTTGTGAAATAGTTTCCTAAGCTTAAACATGATAATATTTAAAAATATGAGGTTTTAAAAGTGACATATATATTGTTTGTAATATCTTCAAATATAAATTTATATTTTTTGATTTTATATGATTATTTTAACCCTTAGATACATAAGTGGGTCAAAAATGACCCGGTGAGGTTGTTTTCTTGAAATATATTCGTAATGAAAAATTGTTATTATTCATATTCCAGGTATTCCTCAAAAAACATGTTTTTGATATAATGTCTTTACATTTTTAACTTACCTTTATACATTTTAAGAAATTGTAGTTTTTGTATTACAGGTAGTTTGTCTAAACTGCATACCGTGATGAGACAAGACATATTTTTCTATTGCTGTTCTGGGTAATTTTCTTTTTCAAAAATGTTAAAAAGTAAAAATAAAGATATTTCAAACATGAAATCATTCTTGTGTGGTCCTAAATATAATACTAAATATTATACAAGTGATTTTCTTAACCAAAATGACAAAAATGGCATAAAAACACATTGATTCTAACATGGGTCCATTTTTTGACCCACTTATGGAAGAGTGTAGGGTCCAGTCACTCATGATCTAAGGGTTAAATGATTGTAGAAAGTAAACAAAGACTTCTAACATTATAATTAAGTCTCTTTGACATGCATTAGGTTTAAATTAAATATACTAATCTTTCTGTGACTCACTCGAACCTTTAATTGTATTATTTTGAATATTATAACACTTTTAAGTACGGGCATTTTTTTTCAATCGACCTTTTGGAATAACTGTGAATAAAATATGGTAGATACTTTTGTATGACAGTTAATCTGTTTAGGCAACTTGCTAATAATTAGCTTCACTTAATTTTATTTGAGACTATATTTATGTAGTTTTAGATACACACTACAATTCCATTAATTGTGTAATAAAAAACTAATATAGCTTGAATTTTGTTATATATATACATACTTAATATGGCATTTTAAGAGAGATGTAGGGACGAGCCATCAACCTAATAGCCATCAGGGATATATTATCTGGTAGATAAGGAAAAACGCTTGCTGATATGAGACTCCAAATCCTTACAAAAGCCCAAAGGTAATATCATTCAATGAAACTCTTTAGGTCTAAATTTTGACAAAAAAATATTGAAGTAAGACTAAAGAATAGTTTTCTTTATCAACTCATTATTGAAAGTAAAAGATCAGAATTTTGAAAAA
>CP045891.1:18981389-19007523 GCA_013387185.1 Caligus rogercresseyi
CCGGGCTTTTGAGTACTTGCACTCAAGGAACGCCTTCCTCTGCCTAGTCGGCAAACAGGAAAATTCAATGAATGCTCCAACGAGGGTCTCTCATATATCGCTGGATACTTAGCCAGGAAGTTGAAAGACCTCCACACAAATTTGGGGAAACACACGAGTAATATTGAAGGATTTGAAGAAACTCAAAGTCATGGATTGAATTATTACCGCCCCTTCACCCGATTTTTGAAGTTCACCACTTTTTAGGAAAGCATTTCCATTTTTTTCATAATAGCCATCAAGACGCAATCGATAAAAAAAACCCTTGTTTCTCTAAGACTTTTTAAACACACTTATCAATTATATCCAAATTGGTAAAAAAAGTAGTATGCTTTTGTAAAAAAAGAACACGGATTCGAGTCAATTCTAATAAGTTACTTCAACTAAAAAATGCTAGTGAAAACTTAAACAAATAAGCAGACTACTCATAAGGGTAATTATATTTATATTCCTTATGTTCCCCTTTTTTTGTATGTACATATGTGTAATCTCTTATTGTGCTCTATTATTTGCAAAAAAGGGGGAAAATAAGGAATATAAATATTTTTCCCTTATTGTATTTGGCCTATGTGTTTAAGTTTCACTAGCATTTTTTAGTTGAAGTAACTTATTAAGAAATTATAAATTTTATTTATTGTTTGAAATGATTATCCTAATTATAAAATAGTGAATACTAATGATAAATCTTTTACATAACAATTGTTTCATGCATTAAAATATATTTAATGAAATATTTCAATTGGGACATAGAGTTGAGAAATAATTTATATATCATGGTACTAATAAATAAAATTTTTGATTGTAGCATTCGTGACGTCACAAAAATTATTCTTTGAACAAGAGCATAATTCAAAGATTATTCTTTTGACTTTTTTTTTTTTTTTTTTTTTTTATAGTATTTTTATTCCAGACAAGCAATTGCGTAAAAGATACATAAATAAACATTATAGTTTAAAATTATTGCTTGCTGAAAATCAACCACACGGTGATCCATATAAAACTATGCACAGCAATAAACAAATACGGTTATACAATTAAATTATCAACAAACAATAATATACAAAGTACTAATACACTATACTTAGAAGTATAAACAAATAAAATTAATCATCATGTAAATTTTTACTACTTTTTTTGAAGTGATTGATTATTTGTATTAAAAACTTTTTATGTTGCAGCGCCGTTGTTGGGAGATATTTGATTTGGTTGATGGCGAGCGTCCAATTGGTATTGTCTTCCTGTGGTATCTTCAATTTAAAAGCTGTATACCTGGCAGCTGCGGCCAGTATAATAGCTCTAATTTCATTTGGTTTTAATTCCGTGTAAGTGGATAGCCTTTTGGCAATCAGAGCTTTTGAATTTAGGATGGCGAATTCAATCGCCTTCGACTCCAGCGATGATTGTTTTTTCCTGCCGGCCAAACCAAACAGAAGAATGGCTTGAATAATATTTTTTGGACCATTTTCCATTCCAGGAACGTTGATTTTTATAAAAGTTCTTAAGATGGAGATAGCCTGGCAACCAGTAAAAGCATGTACGATATCATTGTATACCTTACCACAGTCTTTGCACGGTCGAAAGAATTTTATACACCTCCCAGAAATCTGAAGCTGTGCAGTAAATTTCCTACCATCTACTATATTTTTTAATGAGTCTAAAATTCTAAAACGCCATTTTTGGGGGAGATTAAGCTCTCTCATATATTCCAATAAAATTCCATGTACTTCGTTTTTTAAAATCGTAAAATTCATTTTAAGATGCCAAGGCATCGGGGATACAAAATTCTTAGCGGATCTGTTAAGAGGAAAATAAAATCTACCATCTCTAAAAACTGAATCTCTCCTTAGGTCGTGAAAACAAAAAATTCTTCTCCAAGAGCCTTCTCTTCCAAAGAAGCCGGAGGGAACAGGTTGCGAAAAAAGAAAGGCTTTTTTTCATTTTGCAAAATGATATCCATCACGGAGTCGTTTTTAAAGATTGGAGAAGCATTCCAGATTAATCTTTGTGCAGCTCCCCACTCTGAAGACAAGCAAGAGGTTTTGTCATTAGTTAAGACTGTCCCCATCATCAGTCTATTATAAAGGGGATTAGAAGCAGGGAGTCTCCTCCACTCCTGATGAGGGTTGGAAGACAAATCAATGAAGATCTTTATATATATTTTGGGGATTATTTTACATAAACGGGCAATCCCACCCCCAAGAAGATTGCGGGGCCTTTTTATGGTCTCTAAATACGATCTGTGGAAGAGTTTATTGAGCCACTTTTCTTCCTCAGTGACGGCTTTTTCAGCAAATACAGAAGAAGCAACTGCCTTATATAGTACTAAAGGTACAACTTGTGAGTTGTAAGCGTCAATCCTCTTCTGTAAGTTCCAATTTCGCCAGACACTAATATTTTTGTAGATAGTAGCATTGATTTTCCGCCAATTGATTTCGTGCATTCCTTGTCTCTCCCAGACAATGCCAAGAATTTCCACTCTACTTTTGCAAATACAGTTGCCTACTCTTTTTCCTTCTTCCGGCTTCCAACACCCAATAGGCAAAACAAATGTTTTATTTTCATTAATTTGAAGTCCAGATCTCTTTCCATATTTACGGAAGAAGTTCAAAATGACACTGACCCTCCTACACAACTGAGATTCGGAATTTGCCTCTACAAACATTGTCACGTCATCTGCATAAGCATCAACTAGATGAAGTTCATCATAAAACTTGATCCCAAATCCTTTATATTTTTTATTTAACTGAAGTAAAAGATCCTCGATAGCCATGATAAATAACAAAGGCGCTGAGGGACATCCTTGTCTGCAGCTTCTTTTTAAAACAATCCGTCTACTCTCCGCCCCATTTAACGAAATTGTAGACGAACCATTCCACAAAAGAGCTCTGACTGGATTAAAAAAACTTCGAGGTAATAATTTCTTAGCAGCCTTCAACACGTGAACATGATGAATGGAATCAAAGGCCTTCGAGAAATCAATTCCGACAATAGCCCCGTACATATTTCTTTTACTAGTGGAGTCAATGGCAGTCTGAATGTTTCTCGAGATATCCAAAATCTTCCGATTTTTCAAAAAACCTTTCTGCGTGACTCCGATCCGTTGACTAAGAAAAGGTTCCATTTTACTAGCCAGGATTCCGGACAGTATCCTGTAAGATATGTTAAGGATTGTTATAGGACGCCAATGATTAAAATGCGTACCATCGCCTTTTTTAGGTATGAGAGAAATTCTACCTTCCGTTAATGCTTTAGGTAGCGTTCCATTTACTTCCATAGAAGAACCCACCCTAGCAAGGTAATGAGATAATTCATGCGCACAAGACTTAACTATACCAGCTGTCAATCCATCAGGACCAGCCGCCTTGTCAGTTTTGAGTTTTTTGTGATGTATTCTTTGATATTATCCTCAGTAAATATTTTATTCCTTGGTGTACTGGGGAGTCTTCTGGGGAAGTAGCCTCTATTAGTATTGACCACCATTTGAAACTTATTATAAAAATATTGTAAAATGTCATCAGTTTTTGTCAGTACCTCGCCGTTATCCACTATCCTCTTTATGCCACTAGCAGGATATTTCCCCTTATTAAAAGGAATTTGAGTCTTAAATTATGGTTATTTTCTGCCTCAACCTTTTCTTCCCTTTCCATCTGCACAATCTCTGCGACTTTGAAAGTGTTCGCTATGTCTGCCGTTACTGAACGGACAAAAAGAGAATTGTTACTTAACATTTTTTCTACCGACTCTTGAAACTCTAATCTTTCCTTATTTTTCTCCTTAAGATATTTCGCGACTGTGGATCGAATAACCTTAATATATGTCAAATATACACTTTTTGCAGATAAATCAGTTATATGAAATTGGCTTAGATTATTCCTCAGCCTTTGCACAAACTTTTCTTCTCCAAGAATCCATTTTGGCATAGAATATCGGCGACGATTTACAGTTGAGCGAATACAAATTGTGATTATTTTATGATCGGACGATGTCTCGGGACGATAGAAAGCATTTACTATTGCCCTTTGAATAGACCGAGAAACAAGAGCTAAATCAATTCGAGAAGTCTGACCTGCCTTTCTCCATGATATGGTATCGTCGGGTGAAAGTTTCTTTACAATATCAACAAGATTGAATCTATCACATAGCTCACTCAGGATTTTTGAATTAGGATATCGGGATGGAGGCTTATCGAAGTCAACATTTAAATCGCCAATTAGTATAAAAGGATTAGGATCAGTCTTTTGCAGATTTATAATAGCATGAAAAAAAGAAGAAGATGCTTCATTAGGGCCATATGCATTAATAATAGAGAAAGTGAAGCCATTGTTAGTAAGAAGGGTTTTATTCCAGTCACTTTTACCTGAATACCCTTGACGAACTTTACCCGCTCTATCTTTTTAGAAATAAGAGTCAGCACGCCTCTATTAATATTATTGCCTGTAAAATAGGAATAGTATTTTCTTGGGAGACATAAAGGGCAATTTAAGCTGCATGAACCAGACACACTCGATCTTATGTCTTGCAGACACAAAATATCTGGGTTCATTGACAATAAGTGTTTCATAAGTGCATGCCTGGAGTGGCGTTCTCTTCCTCCTCTTGTGTTTAAAGACAAGATTTTACTTATTCCCATATTCAGTTTCATTGCATGGCTAACTGGTTCATGATAGAAGTCTGTTATTTTCATTTGGTCCAAAGCATTGTAATCTTATATCTTTCTTTGAAACTTATCTTTTTTATTAAGAAGGGGGAGTAGTAGAGTCACTTAACGATTATTAGTACATCTATGATGTTTATTGCCTTCATCCGGAGACCTATCACCGTCGGGCTGCCTTCTTTTTCCTGTCGAACCCGAACGAGTTCTGAACTCCAAAATTTGATTGGGGTCAATGTGGCTTTTGGACAATCTTCTTTGTACTCCTCTTCCATTATTGGACATTGAAAGGTCTGATCTTGTACAATCCACCGTGATTTCCTCATGGACTTCTTGAATTACTTCAGGGGTTTGCCCACAGCCTTCATCTCTCAAATCCATATCAGGGAGAGCGGGAGTGATATTTGTATGAGTCTTATTTTATTCCCTTCAAAAGCATCTTCTACCCTCACCATATTTGAAGAAATTTTTGATCTTCCAGGTCCTGTGCGTGGGATCCTCATCATTCACAAACCCTTTTCACAGTTTCTCGACGGCCTCTGATCAACTTTGGACCTTCCCACCAATCACAGGTCTTCCTCTCGAGGCTATCCTGCCGCGGCATGTTATACACCCGATGGCTATGGACACATTAAAATGTCTCGAAATGCTGGTGGTCGTCTCTCAGAAGTATTTTTCGCAGAACCTACGACCGTGAACTAAACACTTGTAGTTTTTGTTTAAATTGTTTTGCATTGTTAGAACATTATTCGAAATTATCACTTTCGATTCCCCAAACCTCAAAATATTAAAGGTCTAAGTGCCATTTTATGTGCTCACTCATTAAGAAAAGAACGATATATTAAGAATAGCACCTTGTCGTATTTTTATAGCATAGAATACTTGCAATCAAATGGTTTAAAAAATAGAGACCATTTTGTTAGAAAAATAAATTTAATTATGAATAAATAATTCAAAATTTAATTTGAATCTTTTTCTTGAATATCGTTTAAAAAAAAGTATTTCTTTTATTTGGTGTTAATCTATGGGGAACATTTTCACGAACTCACGTTAAGTTTGCAAATTAATGTGTGAGTCTAACGGATATGTCAGATTTTGCTTATTTATTTTTAAGCGTCTGATGGCAATATTATCTTCTTTATTATACTATTCCAATTGCTTTATTTCTTTTTATAGCGAACACAAAGTGTTGACCTTTAAAAAAATTTAATCAGTGTAAAAGGGAATCTTGAAGCTCTATAATGAATAAGAATGAATGAAGGAAAAAAATAAAGATAAGAAATTGAGGTGGCTTAATTTATGAATTCAAATTCCCTCTTTCATTGACAGATGATTTGAAATGATTTTAATTATACTCAACAAAAACAAAACATCATGTTGATTTAGGCGCATTCAGAAACATGCACTTTGTTTTAAGATATGTTGGAGGAAATACAAAACTGTACGTACATATATATTTGCGATACTTAGATACATATACCTATTTGATATTATCAAAACATCTTCTCTTTCCTCCAAAACAAGCATATAGAAAAATTTTAATATGAATAACTTGGTTTTTTAACATTTAATATATTGTTTTGTTAGATATGATAAAAATAAAGGGCCAAATTACTTTTATTAAGTCTTTCAAAATGACACACTTTTATCAGATGCCAGTTATTTTTTATTTGGTTATTTACACCTTGATATTGAATATTAAGGGAAACTAAGAACTAACGAGTAAGATTACTAAAAAAAATATAAATGAAGCCTGACTCGAAGAAACAAATGAATTCAAGATAACATATTGTAAACAGTCTTTGTTACGTTTTCAATAAAAAACAATTGTAAGATAAATCCATCTATGTCACCACAGACATAGGAAAGATCGAAGGAGTATACAAATAGGAGAAATGATCATGACATATGAGAAAAAAGTTACCATAGTGATAATCAACATACAAAAATAAAAAAATAGTAAATATTATTATACCTTTATGAACCCGAAATAATGTTTTAGCAAATATTACATGTTTTTATTATTATGTCTGCTCCCAGACACGTTTGCATTTCTTTTATAATATCTTAATCCATTTTGCACACAAGTACTTATAATAATTTGCACGTAAATGTATGAACAATGCTTGGATACCAGCTTCATCTTTCTGCTACGAAAAGAACATATATCATGATATATATTAGAATGAACTGTATTTTATCATCAAGTATACAGAGATTTTTCGTTCCAATTACATTATTATTATTATGTTAAAAACATGGCTAGCATTAGTATAACATTGGCCCCAGCTTTTCGCAGATAAGGAAGACAGAAACCGTCGGGGATAATATCCAGGATTTAGCTTTTTAACTCTATTACTTATATTATAATTAACACAAGCAGCATGCTAATAGTTTTTTTGATTTCTATGACTCGGTCGGTATCCACCATGGAGTTCCGCTTGACCGTTGTCGTCACGGAACGTGGCTCTTTCGGCATCAAGTCTCCTGAGTAAAAGATCCACTCCGGGAAAGCCTGTTTGTTTAAAAAAGCCTTAATATAAGGATTTTGAAAAAAATATTATTGAAATTAAAATTGATATATCATCTTTTAAGATTTAGTTTACGCATTTGTTTGCGTATAATAGTATTTATTTGTATTGTATATACATACTATACCTATTAGGGCTAAAAAAAATTAGAACATCACTCAATATTAAAATACTAGCGAGGACCCGTCACACAGTGACGCTTTGTGTTTTAACAGCATAATAAATAACATAGAAAATGTCCTTCTAAATAATAATGTTATTTTATTCTAATTATAAAATATTCTAATAAAATACAAAGAAAAAAAATGAAAGTAATCCCTTAAGTGGAGTCAAGCACTTCCCGATATATTACGTTGGGTGTCACTGTATTATTTCCTCCAACTCCACCTTCACACCTGCCCAGGCCCGCCCATCGAGTGACATAGGCCCACCCACCCACTGAATGACATGGGCCCGATTTTTTATGAATGTGCCAACCGTACCCCCCCCCCATAACAACTGTAGGGCCCCCAAAAGCCTGGGCCTGCTGCCGGGTCTGCACCTGCCATACACTTTACCCTTGAGAAAGCCACATATAACTGGCCATGTGAGAAGACTGGACTTGGCAGATAAATTCTCACTTTCTCAAAGGTCTGACCCTGTGCCTTGTTTATTGTAATGGAGTAAGCCAGTCTCAGAGGAAACTGGTGCCGTTCCAGGATAAATGACAGGTTAGTGTCACTGGGTGTTAGCTTGATGCGAAGAATCAGGACTTCGTTACCTTGGTTAGCACCTGTCAGAATTGAGGCTTGGATGCAGTTGTTATGGATGTGAGTGATCTTCAGTCTAGTTTCATTGCAAAGGCCCTGACGGAGAGACCGATTCCTAAGTAGCATCACGATTGCATTCACTTTCAAATTCAGCAGGTGTGGTGGCATCCCAGAAGGTGTCAGCGAGTTGAGAAACTCTACAGGATAGTTCTGCCTTGATTAAGGCAGTGCCTTAGAGTAGTAGAGTCTGGACGAAAGGCTGATGAGTCATAACATAAGCTGACAAAAACCCATCACAAACAAATTTCATATCATAAATAATAGGTGTTTGGATTTAATAGCAAATTTAATGTTATTTGTATAAATTAAACGGGATATATTTTAATGTAAACGATGGTCATTGAGTTGAATTTGCTATGAATTGCATTATTTTTATGATTTTGCCACTACTTTGAGCAGAAATAGGATTTATATGTTAAATAACAATATTATTGCATTTCTAATTTTATTCGTAATGTGGGAAGTCCTTCATTGATCACGAAACCTTTTTGTTTTTATATTTTATATCTCTAGGATCAGTCATCAAAATAGGTTTCTCTTAAAACTTTATCCAAAATAAGAGCAACAAATGATCTTTCCGGAGTAAAAAAAAACTTGGAAGCATCCCACATACTGCCATCGGTGAAAACTTATGTCTAAAGGCAATCCTATCGTACATCGCACAATTCAAGAGTAGAATGAGGCTACTACCAATATTCTCATTCTACTCTTGAAACTGATTGGACTCCAGAACGATCATTTGTTGCTCTTATTCTGCGTAAAGTATTACGAAAAACCTATTTTGATGACTGATCCTAGAGATATAAATATAAAAACAAAAAGGTTTCGTGATCAATGAAGGGCTTCCCACATTACGAATAAAATTAGAAATGCAATAATATTGTTATTCAACATATAAATCTTATTTCTGCTCAAAATAGTGGCAAAATCATAAAAATAATGCAATTCAAAGCAAATTCAACTCAATGACCATCTTTTTACATTAAAATATATCCCGTTTAATTTATACACATAATATTAAATTTGCTATTAAATCCAAACACCTATTAATTTATGATATGCAATTTGTTTGTTATGGGCTTTTGTCAGCTTATGTTATGACTCATCTGTCTTTCGTCTAGTACTCTAAGGCACTGGATTAAGGGGATTAAGTGGCTAACCATATAGGTTACTTAATTTGCCATCGCAGGCACCCACTCACCTGTACTGTTTGGGCTCCAAATGAAGCAAATGAGAAGGCACTGTTATATTGTCTGATGTTGTTCCTAAAGTTACACGATTCAGTGCTACAGCCTGTTATAAGGTCCTCCAGTGGTGATATATAAACAGCTAATAGTGGGAAGCTGACCTTCCAATTGTGACAGAAATTAAAGGTCTCATTTGGGAATCTAAAGGCTTGACAGTACTGACAAAGGTTAGTCATCGGACCCAAGTAAACTCTTGATGTAGAGCCAGCGTTCGATCTAGTACTTCTCCATATTCTCAACCTTTCTCTTTCCCTCTCCCTCTATGCTGTTGAAATAATTTCTCTCCATATACTTCATCTCTCATTTGTCCTAGCTCTTTTCGCCTCCCTTAAGCCTTTAGAATGAGCAGCTTTCCTGTTTCTTTGGCGCTGAGTCCTTTGAGTTATTTGGGCTTCCATCAGATATTTATTCTCAGATCCTCTCAAGTATAAGTATAAGAATAAGATCCAAACCAAGGTAGTTAAAAGTAAGGTAGAGCCATTTTAACCAACGAAAGTAAAAAAAATACACCGCCACGCAACTACCTCATGAGTATGACGTCACATATGCCAAAAGAGAGTCTATTTTATAAGTAAAATATGTTAAATATAATCGAATTTAGCCTTTAATTAATTAATTATCACAATTCTATTAGAAAATGGGGGAAAAATTAAATTTTGTGGGTACTCATAAATTTTGATGAATTAAATTTGCTGAAACTATCCAAAATATTTCATGAAAAAGCAAACTCTCCAATCATTATATGATAAAACACATAAAAAACAACGAAATAAATTATAACAAAATACTGTTTATAATCACATATTACACAAATTTTATTACAAAGACTTATTTAGAAAAAAGTATATAATTTATAAGCTATTAAAAAACAAAATACTGTTTATAATCATATATTACATAAATATTATTAACAAGACATATTTAGAAAAAAGTATATAATTCATAAATTATAACAAAACAAATAATGCTTATAATCATATATTACATAAATATTATTAGAAATACCTATTTAGAAAAAAAGTATATAATTTATTGGAGCATTTAATTAATCCACTATTTTATTTTTCGCCTCTCTCTTAAACTTTTTCTATGACTAGCTTTTGCTCTTGAAGGCAATTTTTCATTTTTTATTTGGAGAAATATGTATTTTAGCAAATTATCAATAGCTTCCCATAGAACCGACGGCACATTTGACATTGATTTTAAAACTCTTTTTTCAAGGTTGTCGTTCCTATCAACCCTTCCATCTACTATAAATTTATAATTTTTTATATGTTCACAATTCCTCATAGCCTCTAAAAAATCTTTATTATCTGTCATATTTTTTACTCTAAGGCGGCAATAATTTTTACACTAAAAAACTATTCTGCTTGAGCGTGAGATATGAGTACCTCAACACTTGAGTACTAAAGACCCCTATTTTATTACCTAATCTCAATTGTATTTTTACTTAGAGTTCAAAAATTTATATATCTTGTTATGTATTTTTTTTTAATGGATAAATTGGTATTTTAATTTCAATTGCTATATCTGTATGTATATACGACGTAAGACAAAGCAGCAAAAGCATGTCATACATTATTTTTTTGGCTCAATAATATCCCCAATAAAAATACATCTCCATGCTGAATTGCAATTTGATCAATCTAGTGTTTAAGCTGCTACATCTACATGACATGACTTTTTAGGGTATTATTGAATGATAGTGGCATTCATTTTTCTTTCTCCCTTTTTTATTTAAACTTTGATCGCTCTTATAAATGTAGTTATTGAAGATACATACCAACATGTATATATCAAAATTCTTAGAAAGAGTAGTTCTTTAAAATATTTTTATTAAAAATACATTTGTTTATCAAAAACTGGAAATCCAACTTTCAATTGACCTTTTCTAGCCCATTGTGGCCATAAAGACAATATTTTTTGACCAATATAATCTCCAGATAGAAAAAACATCTCTGTGCTAGATTTCAACTCGACCCATCAATTGGTTTGGCTGTAACATACAAAATTGTCTCGTTTTTGGGTTCGTTCCTAGAGTATTATTATATAGATACTTTATATAAAATTTCTAATTGAAAAATATAATGCGTTGAGGCGTGAACAACTATCATTGTTGGGCGCAGGTTCGAATCCCGGAGGGAGTGGTCATTTTTGGTCTACCTCATTGATATGATCTTATGTTTGATAGACTAATTTTAATGCTATAATTCCCATTTATATCCTGTTGGAATCAATTCAGTCGAACCATAGAGGCAAAATAAATAAATAAACAAAGCAATATGGCGATGGGAATCCTTTTATTAGTTTATCTCTATTTTAAATATGATTTGATGACTTTCCTTGAGGACAAATAAGATGTTATACACATGTGGAATTTATTACCAAGGATATATATATAGGTACACATGTACCCGCTAATATTTTTATTAGAGAAACAATTACTTTTTTTTAGTTATTATTGTGGGAATGGTTGTTCCTGTTAACATATATTGAGAATTACTTTTGCAATGTGGTGCACTTTTTCATTTTGGAAGGGTATGGAAAAGCTGTTTCAACACCTACTACATATTAATTAAGAGGCTTCACTTTTCTTTTTTTGAATGTCTCTAATTAAGGAAATAGGAAAGTAACCATAACCATTCATTAAAATTTGACTTTTTTGTTACATGAACTATCCCCAAAAATATATATTTTAAGGGTATTAATAATTTGTTGAATCAAGGACGCTATTTTTTATTTTTTGGCACCTCAGTACAACAATTTATTTTCCATCAAATTGGTTACATTATATTTTTTTAAATCATTACATAAACACATTTAAAAAATCACTAAAATACTTTACAATATTATGTGGGGGACTAATCTTGTAGAACGAAATTTATATAAAATTAACTGTGTTATTGTTGTAATAAAATTGACTTCATTACTATGTGGACCCAAATATAAATATGAAAATCTTTAGGACATAAAATAAGTTTAAATTTGTTGTAAAATATGTTGATAATGTACTGATAATTTTTAAAATAAATGGACACTCGACTAGAAAATGATTTAGCGTTTAAGTCTTTTCTTTGCAAAAGAAACATAGCCTTTCAGCACAACGTGCTCGAAACTATTTTGTACTTTAACCAATACATGGAGCAATCAAACTGAGTATTGTTGAGGCATTTGAAAACATCAAAGGATGATGAGGACACTCCCATAAACATTAATCTTTGATCAATTTGAGTCACAAACGTTTTTTTTTAATGTTTCCCCTAACAAAAATAATCTAAGCGACTTATTACAAAAAAAATTATAAAGTTGTAAAAACAATCCCGTGGCCCAATGACTCGTCTTTTAAAATTCAAATAATAAAGGACGCTATTAATACATAACATTAAATATACTTCAGTTGACAGGGTACCAATTATGTGAGTCACTTTTAATCCTTCAAAAGTTCAATTTTTAATTAAGGTGGATAAAAAAATAAAAATTATTTTCAAGGAAAAAACCCTTTTTGGAACATTTTATAATGAAATAATTTTGGAGAGTGGTTCAATTTGGACGGAAGCATTTAAGGGCCTACATTTGAAAAAATGTAAAACGTCCCTTGGAGGGGGAAGAGAATATTGACCACACTCTGTCTTAGATTTAGCCGTTATCATAAGTTTTTTTTAAATGAGATCAGTGCCGTCAATAAAGAGGTGGCAGTCTTATTATTACAAAAAATGAACTGGCAGGAACCAGTTGTTATCTTTTTAAGAAATACTTTTATTGAGAAAAAAATAGTTTGCCTTGGGAATGTTTTTAATGAAATAAATGATTTTACAGCAAATGAAAAACTTGAGAGGATGAGTGTTTTTTTTTTTTTTTTTTTTAAGAATAGGGAGCTCGGTCTTAGAAATCATTTTACAATTTTATAAAATTAAAGTAATAAGGAACTCCGACATATTTTAGTTGATAAAAATTCAAAAAATCATTTTTAAGTCAGATTGAGAGGGAAAGGAAGATTACATTACAGTAAATGTACTAGTTCAAGGTTTGAAGTCTAAAATGTTAAATTACCCTCTCTATTGGTTTAAATACAGAGACTTACCAACACATTGACATTTGGTAGCATATATGGGACTACAGCGGAGGAAAGATTGTGCTTTTTTGTAGGGATTTGTGGAGACATCAAAACATTTTATTAGAGGGCATATACGTTACAGAAATGTTAGAATGTCCAAAATTGTTATTTGATGATTTTTTATATACAATTGAGAAAAAAAATATTTACTTTTATACTGGACCATACCCAGAATAAATTAATTATTACCTCTAAAATCAATATTTTAATTATATGAGACTCGAGTTCCTACATAAATTTTTACTTCTATCATTGATTATATGTTAACAATACGCCTTTTTAATGTATTTGTGTGAAATTGTATATAATATAATAGACTAAAGTTTTAAATATGGTTACAAAAATTACAAAAAATATAATATTTGAACTCTTGCAGATTAAGCAATATAAAGTATAAGACTGATGATACGATGTTATTAGAAAAAGAAAAATATACTTAGTGCAAAAAAAACGTTTCGAATCCCGAGAGGGATGGTCATTTTTGGTCTACCTCATTGATAAGATCTTAGGTTCGATAGACTATTTTAACGCTATAATGCTTATTTATCCTGTCGGATGCAATTCTATCAAACCATATAGGCAAAAAAAACCAAAAACGTCCATCTCCAATGTTAGAATGGTCCAATACTGTTATTTGATGATTTTTTATATACATTGAGAAAAAAAAATATTTACTTTTATACTGGACCATACCCAGATAATTAATTTATTACCTCTAAAATTCCAATATTTAATTATAAAATGAGATCTACTCGAGTTCTTCACATAATTTTTACTTCTATCATTGATTATATTTTTAACAATACGCCTTTTTAATGTATTTGTGTGAATATTGTATTATATAATATATACGACTAAAGTTTTAAATATGTTTACAAAAACCGTACAAAAAATATAATATTTGAACTCTTGCAGATTAAGCAATATACAAAGTATAAGACTGAATGTACATTTATTAAAAAGAAAATATACTTGTGCAAAAATCGTTTCGAATCCCGAGAGAGGATGGTCATTTTTGTCTACCTCATTGATAAAATCTTAGGTTCGATAACTAATTTTACGCTATAATGCTTATTTATATCCTGTCGGATGCAATTCTATCAAACATATAGGCAAAAAAAACCCAAAAAACCCGTCCATCTCCAATGTACCAAACACCTCCATACTACCACCATTAAATAAAATATTTGTATTACCTCCGCCGAAGGAGGTATTGTTAATCCGCCGAAGGAGGTATTGGTTTTTCAGTGGCGTTTGTTGGTTATTTGTTTGTCAGCAGGATACTAAAAAAGTACTGAAACGGATTCAAAGAAACTTGTGGAGTGGAAATGCCAAAGGAACAAGTGATTAAATTTTGGCATCTCTAAGTGCTTTTTAATATGCAAAATGGCAAAATACTACTAATAATAATAATGAAATGGGGTCTCTTTCAGGGAGTAGAAAGAACAACGCTAAAAAATATTCATTGACGTATTATTGGTCATATCAGCTCAGGACTATGTTACCCAGTGACGTAGCTTAAACTTCTTCCGTCTTCCCATCTCTGAGTGCTTTTTAATATGCAAAATGAGCAAATACTAAATGAAATGGGGTCTTATTCAGGGAGTAGGAAAGAACAAACGCTAAAAAAATATTCATTGACGTATTATTGTTCATATATCAACTCAGGACTATGTTAACCTAGTGACGTAGCTTAAACTTCTTCCGTCTTCCATCTCTGAGTGCTTTTTTAATATGCAAAATGAGCTAACAGAGAGGAAACAATGATTAGAGATAGAAAACGGGCGGTGTGAAAGGGAGAAGGTTTGAATAGGAATGTTGTGGGATCGGCGGAGGTACAACACTCTCTGAGTGTATATTATTTCTTTGCTCTCTCCTCACTCATTATTCACCAAACACACCTACTTATGTAGACATATATGATTGGATTGTAATTCTGTTAAGTGATTCATTAGGTGGGGATCGGCGGAGGTTTGCACTCTCTGAGGTATATATGCCTCTAGTTTTCACTGGCGTTGGTTGTTGGTTGGTTGTTTGTCAGCAGTATAACTCAAAAAGTACGGACCGGATTCGGATGAAACTTTGTGGAGTTGTTGGAAATGCCAAAGAAAGAAGTGATTAAATTTTGGCATCTCTGAGTGCAGAATTAAGATGCAAAATGAGCTAATACTAATAAATATTTCAAGTTAGCCTACTCTGCCAATAGATGTCGCTGTGCTGTGAAATCGGGTGCCGGGAGCGTCTTCTTCCGGAATTTCCGTCGAGGGGAACCCTCCCCCGTCCCTCTACGCCCCCCAGTCATGAAAAATCCACCTCGGAAGGCTCATAAGGACCCTGTCACGGCTCTGAGTGTATATATGCCTCTAGTTATAATG
Source organism: Caligus rogercresseyi (assembly GCA_013387185.1). Taxonomy (NCBI): domain Eukaryota; kingdom Metazoa; phylum Arthropoda; class Copepoda; order Siphonostomatoida; family Caligidae; genus Caligus; species Caligus rogercresseyi. The sequence continues at coordinate 18,997,156 of CP045891.1, forward strand.
TGACTATAATCGGTTAAATAAAGTATATATATATATGTAGTATATATATATATGTATATATATATATATATATATATATATATATATATATATATATATATATATATATATATATATATATATATACATACATATACTATCACCAACAAGGAACACTAGTTATCTTGCACTGTTCAATATTTGCTACTGTTCTTCGCTTGTAAGTCAGTTATTTTTTACTTATCCGATATATCCCATGAAATTGACAACTTATGAAAAACGGAGAAAAATCATCATCAAAATAATCCACCATCATAGCTTATTAAAATGATTAAGATCGTTGTAGATCTATAAGTTAAATATCATTCTTTAACTTTTAAAAAACAGTGTATGACGATAAACGTAAATTTTATTATCCTTTTTGGCTTTATTGCAATCTATATGCGGATAGAAAGCTTTCCTATTTACAGTTAGTATAATGATAAAACATATACGTTTTTATGGTTGAGATATTCGCCTGAAGTAAGAACTGCTGAAAAGGTTTTATTTATGCCATTTAAAAACAATCATTAAAGTATAAGAAGATACAGTGTCCAAATAACGTCAGGATGTGTCGAATATTATAGTTTGTCTTAAATGAATAAGTATGTTGATAAAAGCAAGGTTATACAAGTAAACCAAGGTCACATGAAAAATAAACGTTCACTAAATAGAAAGCTCAACATCTCGCTAAAATTATTCATGCAAATTTGACATGGTGTGTGACGTAGCGTTATTTATAAATAGATTTGATGCCACAATTAAATGGTTAGTTAATTATTTAATTAATAAATAGTATATCTTTTTACATCTAATCTATTTAAGAACTAAATTGCAAAAATGCATTAAATGCAAAAACATGTGTAAGTGAATTCATTATCTGCCGGTGGAACAAGTATATTCAAATTCGTCTTGAAGACTTATTACCTTAATAGAAAATGTAGTATATATTATGTTTGTCACAACCTACATTATGAACATTATTACATTTGAGTCCTTGTGATACATTTAGGTAATATTTAAAAAGAGTGTTTTTAATAAATATTTTTGAAAGCCAAATGCTTTTTGTTATGGATTTTTCTTTAACACATATATTAATATTGTATGTTATTGAACTCATCAATTTACAATTTTCTAATAAAATTTCTATACATTAAAGTTTAAGAAAACAATACTTATATTTATATACATTACCTGTGTTTTTAAACAATTAGGTAGGCCTAGACAGGCCTATTTTAAAAGATGAAAAGATAATACATTAGTCCCCATATATTCCTCCAAAGCGACCCCTAAAATATATCTGAATATTTCTATAGAAAGGTTTGTGGGTGGGATACCCCAGTGAATGTTAATTTAATTCACCTTGAGTAGTAAGCTTATTACTTTGGTTATCTAAAAAAATATAAATATTTTCTGGAATGGAAATATTTTTAATTAACCCGCATTGCGTAACGTCAAAGAAATTAACTACTTATTCGTGAGAATATCTAACCATAAAGTTGAATAATCAAATTTTGGAGAAAGCTATTTAGAATCTCTTTTGTGGTTACATAGATCTGTGGTTTCATTTGAGGTCGCCTTGCACTTAATATTCGTGGGAATCTAATATTAAGTCCTCAAAGAATGTTATATTATATATATACTTATATTTTATGCATATTTTTATCTTACTTACTCCTATGTATGAAAAACGAAGAAACTTTTATTCAACAATACAAGTATGTTATTCTTTTTCGTTCATCAGCCCAAAGAGAAAGTCAAGTATGTACTTCAGTGGCTTGAGGATTCAAATATACTTGTGTATTTTTTTAATGCATAAAAGGATTTTATGTATACTTCAATCTATTTGAAGTACAAAAAATAAATATGAAGAACTTAAGTTATTAAAGAAAGTCCATAGAAATATATTTGATTAAGCATAAGTAATTTGCTTGGATGTATCCTACATTATCTTAAATATATATATATATATATATATATATTAAGAGATTCTATTTGGGAATGTAATATAAAATATCCTTGTTCGTGAGTCGAGGATAACTGCTGGAAAGGCGGTCAATCTTCCAAACTCCCCCTTCGGGATCTCCTTCACACATCTGACTCCAGAGCCAGAAGGAGTGACCTCAAGTCATCTTTTTGTGTCCATTGCACCGCTGCAGTTAACACCACGATATCGTATGCAGACTTAAGGACAAAGAGAGCAGCATTAAAGCTTGCACGACTCTAGAGACATTTTTTTTGTGCTAATAAGTCAATTTGAACGAATTTATTATATTTGCTAATTATATTTTAGAAGCTTTGAAGCTATGGAAATGAGAATATATATATATATATATATATATATTATTACGCAAAAACATTCGAAAAACTATAATGCTCATATATATTCCATTGAGACCCCTTCGTCAGCAACAATACATATATATATATATATCGGGAAACGACCGGGACACCTTTTTCGCCGAGACCTGGGCCGGAACTTAAATTTTTCAAGCCGGGCCTGGCCAAAACCGGGCTGGGACATAATATATATTTTGTTCCTTCGACATTCTGAAGTGACGTCGTTTTTTTAAGAAAGAAGAATCTCCAAAAAAGGTGATGACGGTTTTTTAGAAAAGAATCTCCAACAAAAGTGATGACGTTTTTTTAGAAAAACATTGTATTCGGTAAACTGCAAAATTTTATACAGTGTAAAATAAAATACACTAAAATTATATACAGAAACAGAGTGGAAGTTTGATTCTTGATCGACAAGTCGTCGAAAAAATTATGGGTACATTATATATATGTATATATAAATATATACATATATATATACACTTCTTAATTAAAAAACTATATTTTACTTACCATAATACACTCTTTTCGGTATTCATAATTAAGGCAACCCTTTGATTTTAAAGATTAATCAATCCATCTTAGGATGCATGAAAAAAAAACACCTCATATATCTTTAATCAAATGCTTAATCATTGGTTGATGAAGTTTCTTATATAACATTAAGCAGAGTAGAAATAGCATTTTGAATGAATAATAATAATAGTCATACACTCTGAAAGATTAATGACTTTTCATTTGAAAGAAACCCCATTAGAGTATACTAATTTGCTATTCATATAAGTTAAAATACTTTATTCTTAATTAAGAAAGAATTTTAACATTTGCCTTGAAAAAGACGTTGTTGTTGTCATTGTAAGAAGAAAGGTTTGCTCACTTATTTACATCATGTGTCAGGATGAACGTTGTTATGTAGAGTTGAAAACATTCTTAATTAACTTAAGTTTTAGCTAGAGTCATGACTTGATGTATATATTGTTAGTTTATACAGATGTACTTGATTAAAGAAAGACAATCAGGGTTCTGATAATTGTATTGGAATGGAATATAGGAGTATAACACAGCAAAATGACACTGGAATAGAAATTTGAGGTTCTTTTATCTTTAAATGTCAACTATTTATATTTATTAATCCAATTATGTGATTTTTATGATGGATTCATATGGATTCAAACCGTTGTTCTCGTAAATGTTTTTCTAAAATAAGATGTTTCATTGATCAATGGCTTTATTCGCTAGATGTACATGCTTAATTATATTTTATTTATGTCAATTTCCCTACTGCTCTTAATAATCTAATGAACGAATTATATAATAACCCAAAACTTAATTTGCCAAGATTATTTTTTAATGTTCTTTCCTTGAGTTTAGAAAATTTTAATTAAGATAAAAGCGTATTCTAAATATTTGAAATCATAACATCAATGTTTCAAAACATATAATTGGCTCTTTGCATGTGTTTATAGCTAAGTATAGCCTCACACGTTAAGTAAATCAGTGTCAGTAATGAGTTTAGATAAATATATATATATATATATATATTATATTTATATATATAAAAAGATCTATTATGGAGCTGAAACCTCGCATTCGTATAATTTGTTCTTATACCGATGCCTTAAGAAAATAATTGTATGAGCTTTCATTCTTACTCTAAGGCACCAGCACGTTTGCATTTCTTTTCTTTTTTATATCTTAATCATTTTGCACAAGTACTTAAAATAATTTGCACGTAATTGTATGAAAAATGTTTAAATAAAAAAGAACCATTCAACTAGCATTTTTCTTTGGATAGAACAATAATATATAATTACATTTAGAACATTAAAGCTTGTTGTCACCACATTCGATTTAATTTGTTTGATTAAAAATAAAGTTTTTGAACTTTATTGAAGTTATATTGAACAACTATTACATTTTAAGTAGGATATAACATTGTTTGTCGTGCAAGGATCTAAGTTTAAATAGATTTTTGTGAAAATGATTTATCATCACTATAATATAGTTGGTAAAATTCTCCTTCGTTTTTATTTGTAAAATATTTCGATTAGTTGAATACAAGCTCTGATAATTGCTAATTATATATTATAATTGATAATTGCTAAGGAATAAATATCTTATGGCTATGAAAAAGGGGACTATCTTTGAGGGATCATATCGGAGGCATCATGTGGAATTGAACCCTATAACAAATAAGTCCAATAGAAAGGAAAAAAATAACTTATCAAAATAAAAATAACATTTATGGATGAAAACGTGTGCAACTTGTCTTAAAATGCTTCTGAAATATTTGGCCGTCATTTTTATGAAGTAAAAAACTAAAAAATTAGATTTCTCATTTTCACTATTTTCATTTAGAACTGCTTCCTTGCTGAACCACTTCATACCATATGAGTGATTAACGGAATCCGAAAAACCATGGGTAGGGGGTTTGAACCCCTATATGATATCGTGTAATAGCCGGAACCCTAAAAGTTTGTTTGCCATTCTTCTGTTTCTAGTATGCTTTGGGTTAAAAAACCTATACTGAAAGGTACCTTTTATTTTGTGAATGTGAACAATTTTCCTATCACCGTCTAGAACAGGGATGGGCAACCTTTTTGACTTGCGGGCCTAAATGTCAGCGAGCCATCTATTGGCGAAACGCGGTATTGTATGGACAAGACCTAATGACAATTTTTGAAGCATTATTATATTACTTACTGGACAAGCTCGGCGGGTCAGATTAAATTGTCTAACGGGCCGTATACGGCCCGCCGGCCTTAGTTTGCCCATGTCTGGTATAGAATCACCTTGCTAAGAGGAAAAGATGAATTATTATTTTTTGTTTGTTTGTTTGTTGAGGGTAGGATCCAAAAGTACGAATTGTAGTCGAGTCTTGAGTCCAGGGCGGAATCGAATTTGCGATCTTAGCCCATTCCCTAGAACACACAACCACTTTAACCATGTTGTTTACCCATTCTACCTCGGGGAGCCAAACAGGTAACCAATGTTACAATTCCTAAGAATTGCTGGTATCTGCTTTAACTCTGGAGGATGTTGGTTAAAGCATTTTTGAGCGATCATTCTCTTAAGACAAAAGAAATCACACTCAGCCAACATATGATACGACGTCTCATCACTCTGATGGCAAAAACGACACTCTCGAGTGAGAAATTTGTTCGACAATGACTGATGATATCTAAGAAAGTTATGACCATTATTATCTGTATTTGAATACATAGAGATTCACGACTAAGATGAATCAATCGTCTCGATGCATTAGGGTCCGGCTTCGGAAGCCACAGTTTACTTTGTCTACAGGAGCTATCCTGTGTCCATCGGGAGGCCCATTCTCTATAGAGACCCCTCCTTATCAGGTCTGACATAAAAGAATCTGGAATAGGAATGTCCTTTAATAGATTTAAACTTGATCCAGCTTTTGCAAGTCGGTCAGCTTTCTCATTTCCTGGCCAACCTACGTGAGCTTTAATCCAATGAAGGTTGACATGGTTTACACGTCCAAGTGCATTCAAAACATTGATGCAATTGTTCACTGTACGAGACTTTACGACAACCGAGCCCAAAGATACAAGAGCTGCTTGGTTGTCGACATAAAAATTATTTTTTGGTTTGAGATTTTCTTTTTAATAATAAGAGGGCTGCCTTTAGGATAGCCCAAACTTCAGCTTGGAACACAGTGGATTTGTCATTGAGTTTCCCAGCTTAGTTTATTATAAAAAATAAAGGATTGTACAAATGATAGCCCCATCCGATTTTGTTAGCAATTTTGCTACCATCAGTGTAGCATTGAATACCATTACTGGCGTTCAATACCTCACCTAACGAAGAAGCTATCATTATTAATGGAATTTTTTTCTTCCAACTCATTTTTAGACTCGTAGAAAAGTCTCTTTTAATACAAGATGAAATTCCTAACTTTTTATTTTCACGCCACTCTTCAAGAATATGACCAGGTTTAGACCCAATGCTCTCCCATCCATGTGGCGTGATGTTCAAATTAAAAAGTGCCTTTCTGGCCCTCATTTTGATATATAAATCTAGAGGAGGCAAATCGAAGATTACCTCAAGTCCTTTCGTAGGTGTACTACGATAGATAAAGGTTGTTCTTATCATACCAAGCCATTGGATACGTACCAGTTTCTTCAGGTAATTTTGGGCTCGACGAGACCAGACAATCGATCCATAAGAGATCTTAGGACGAATTATGCTGGAATATACCCATCTCATTGCCCTTGGAGTCGGGCCCCAGGTTTCCTGACGGCGTTGTTGCAAGCTATCAGTAGTTTTTTGGATTGGTTGAGCTTGGATTTGATGTGGTAACCGAAGTTTAATCCTGAATCCTCTACCGGTTGCATCTTTTTCAACTTTCCTTGTAAGGACTGCGGAAAAGTCTATAATTCGATCATTCACGCTTTCGCTGATTGCCATACCCTGTCATATCTTCGTGCTTTCGTCACCCATAACATAAGTCATTTATACAGCTCTGAAAATGAGGCTAAGTTTTTATCGACATATATCCTATTTGGTAATCCTCTGAGGGCAGCGACTGCATCTCCTGAGTCCAAGGCTCTGAGTTTTGCACTTGCTAGCGCTAAAGCTCACATCGCTGAGTGTTTAACCTCCAATACACTCATTCGTAATGAGTCGTTTAAAAAAATATTTATTTCTGCGGCTGCAAGATATGGAGCCTTTGCCCTCAAGATTCCACATTCTAAGAAAATGACGTTATGGGACTTCGCCGCGGATATCGTCAAAGTTTTTCCTCGGTGGTCCTGTCATTTTTACTCTCGTTTGAGACTCATTGTAAGAAGATATAAGAGGACTTCAAATGACGTCATCGAGGGAACCGTGCAATAAAGGATGTGCTTATATACTATTTACAATTTTTTTCTTCCTGTATTTCGTGTACTCACTTCCACTTTATATAATGTAGATTATGAGGTTTTAATGATGTGATGGGTCTTGCCTCAGAGGGTTAATTTTAAACTACAATGTTTATTTATGATTTTTTTAAATCACAACCCCTCTTGCTCTTTTATTTTTATTGTATATATTACTTTATGTATGATTTTTAAATAAATGACCCATTATTTAAAAAAAATCCAGAGTCACACCTAAGTATTTAACAGAATTAGATAAGCATATGTTAATACCATTCATATTCAAGTTCATTATTTAGGGGCCTTCTTCTTCTGAAATTATTATTATTTTAACTTAAGATATGAATATGTCCATATGCATCAAATCAATCAAATTAAATTATGCCATACCAACTACTACTACTACATACTAATGTATCTAAAACATTATTGTTTCCGGGCGTATTTAACTCTTGTGCAAAGGAATGAAGCATGCATCATAATACCTAAATATAGAGATTACTTAAGAATGTAGAAAACTTAAGCAACGTAAGACTCGTCTGCCCTAATATAAATAGTATGTTTATACTCATACCCACAAGCTCATAGAAGTAGAAAGCTGTTCATTGATGAATAAGCGAACATTCCATAGTCGTTACGTAATCATTCTCTCATTGTGGACGTTAAGATCATGATTTTAATGTTTATTTAATCATTTAGCGCCATTTTTTATCAAAACATATACAGATATAAATAATAACCGTATGGAACAATTATAATTAAATAATAATTATAACTAGAGGCATATATACACTCAGAGAGTGCAAACCTCCGTCGTCACGGGGTCCTTATGAGCCTTCCGAGGCGGATTTTTCACGACTGGGGCGGCGTAGAGGGACGGGGGAGGGTTCCCCTCGACGGAAATTCCGAGAGGAAGACGCTCCCGGCACCTGATTTCACAGCACAGCGACATCTATAGGCAGAGTAGGCTAACTTGAAATATTTATTAGTATTTATGTCATTTTGCATCTTAATTCTGCACTCAGAGATGCCAAATTTAATCACTTGTTTTTTTGGCATTCCCAACAACTCCACAAAGTTTCATCCGAATCCGTTCTGTACTTTTTGAGTTATCCTGCTGACAAACAAACCAACAAACAAACCAAACAACAAACCAACGCCAGTGAAAACAATACCTTCTTCGGCGGAGGTAATTAAACTTTCTACGATATATCAATATATTATTTTCATTTATTTCATATATTTTTTTATAACGAACTAGTTTTAAAAAATGAGGTCAACAACTGCAAATATACGAAATCAACAATCCTTTTCGGTCTCCTAAAGAAAAAAGGATTCAATTCCTTTAAAAGTCAGGCTATTGAATTTGCTCTTTCAAACTCCAAAGCCTACATAGCGAGTTGTTTGACGAAAAAAAAAATGGTAAAAACATCTATTCTTCGATCAATGATCCTCTCATCTGCTGCCCGATACACCGCCCTCTCCTCAAGATTCCCTCCGACACCGAGGACTCATGGGCTCATGCGGGGAACGCCATCAAATGTTATCCATCAAAATCAAAAGAATATTTTAAAATTATGCAAAAATATTGAAATATTGCAAATAGATACCCATTTTATATTATGTCTATTGTTTTACCTCTTGTTTAGATTTCTATTATAGATTATAATGTTTATTTTATTTATATATAATTATTCATATAATTTTACATATTATATAAACAATAAATGAGAAAAAAAAGCAATCATGTTTTTAATTAGAAAAAAAAACCTTTGCAACAACCAATTTTTTTCAAAACTTTAATGAAACTTGTTGGAAGATAGGCATAAATAATATTACATTTATATGGCTAAGAAACTTGACATTGGGACAAAACTTTTGAGCTTTTCCTCAGTTTCTTTTGGAAAGTAAAGAGGTAGTTCAATATCCTACTGATCTGAAGATCGGAGTCGAACCGAATAAAAGTTCATGTTGTTTATTTAGCAAATATCATGAACCATTTATTGATCCATATCATTTGAGGGACGAGTCCTCTGATTCAACTATAAACTATGTACTGATTAAAAATAATTAAAAAATAATGCTAATAATCATGAACAAGAAAATACTTTTTTCCCTTTTATTAGAGAAAACTTTTTTGTCACGAAAATTACACTATAGATTGCATTGAAGGAATATTTATATACATATATATTTTTTTTTGTTTAACTTATTGAAATATAATATCGTATATTTTTATACAAAACGATTTAATCGATTGATTGTTATGTTAAAAAGTTAACCATACAAATTTGGAAGAGATATTATATACAATTATCGAAAAACTAAGATCATAATTAAATCTTAAGTTTAAATGTATATGTTTATTCATTGAAGACATATTTATTATTTTGAAAGAATGAAACAAAATTACGATCAATTTTTGGTAGAAAGCAATATCAATGAAACACCGACCATATAATGGTTTTTTCATAGCAATAATTTCAAAGCCCTGGATATAAACAATTGTTGACTAAGAACTGAAAAACTATATACACTATTTTTTTTCTTATTGTAATGGCAGGCTCTAAGAGAGAGAGTAATTAAAATATTAAAAGCTATACGAACTTCATTAGTTTAATAATAATTCTATTGCTAGAAATTTCCTTACGATTGTAAGAAGTTCGTTTCAACAGTGATTCTCAGTTCACTCCGTTCATTTTCACTTTCGATATGGCAGTATACTTTCCGCCAACAATGAATTCTCTTCAAGCATGATTAAGTTCGATGGCGTCCCGTGACATAAAATCCCATTTTAATATAGACCAGAACTCTGCATCATTTTTCATAGTTGCTGAAGTATGTGAATACAAGGAATCATAGATCTCATTAAGATGAGTAGACACTCTTTGAAGTTCATATTTGTATAATTCATTATAAGAACTAATGATGCAATCACACTCATCTGTGCTAAAGTCAAAGGGGAATATGCACTTAGCAATGCAAAAGCTAAATGCATTTCTAAAAGAAGTTTGTCATGCTGAACAAAACTATCAGCGAAGTAAATAAAAGATTTCCAGAATCCCTCAAGTCGTAAATCTAACTGCGGGTGAATGATGGAGTTGTTTCCAAAAAATACTTATATTTTAAA
>CP045891.1:19007623-19086983 GCA_013387185.1 Caligus rogercresseyi
TGATGATAAAATACAGTTCATTCTAATATATATCATGATATAATTTCTTTTCGCGAGCAGAAGATCAAGCTGGTATCCAAGCATTGTTCATACATTTATTGCAAATTATTATCGTACTTGTGGCAAAATGGATTAAGATATATAATAAAGAAATGCCAACGTGTCTGGGAGCAACATAATAACAAAACCTGTAATATTTGCAAAACCTTATTTCGGGTTCATAAAGGTATAATAATATTTACTATTTTTTTATTTTTGTATGTTGGATTATCACTATGGTAACTTTTTTCTCATATGTCATGCATTTCTCCTATTTGTATACTCCTTCCTTCGATCTTCCTATGTCTGTGTGACATAGATGGATTTATCTTACAATTGTTTTTATTGAAAACGTAACAAAGACTGTTTACAATATGTTATCTTGAATTCATTTGTTTTCTTCGAGTCAGGCTTCATTTATATTTTTTTTTAGTAACTTACTCGTTAGTTCTTAGTTTCCCTTAATATTCATATCAAGGTGTAAATACCAAATTAAAAAATAACCTGTCATCTGAAAAAGGGTGTCATTTTGAAAGACTTAATAAAAAGTAATTTGGCCCTTTATTTTTATCATATCTAACAAAACATATATTAAATGTTAAAAAACCAAGTTATTTCTATTATAAAAATTTCTATATGCTTGTTTTGGAGGAAGAGAGATGTTTTGATAATATCAAATAGGTATATGTATCTAATATCGCAATATCTATGTACGTACAGTTTTGTATTTCCCCAACATACTTTAAAACAAAGTACATGTTTCTGAATGCGCCTAAATCAACATGAAGTTTTGTTTTTGTTGAGTATAATTAAAAATCATTTCAAATCATCTGTCAATGAAAGAGGGAAGTTGAATTCATAAATAAAGCACCTCAATTTCTTATCTTTATTTTTTTTCCTTCATTCATTCTTATTCATTATAAGCTTCAAGATCCCTTTACACTGATTAAATATTTTTTAAGGTACACTTTGTGTTCGCTATAAAAGAAATAAAGCAAATGGGAATAGTATATAAAGAAGATAATATTGCCATCAGACGCTTAAAAAATAACTAAGCAAAATCTGACATATCCGTTTGACTCACACATTATATTTGCCAACTTTAACGTGAGTTCGTGAAAATGTTCCCCATAGATTACACCAAATAAAAGAAATACTCTTTTTAACGATATGCAAGAAAAAGATTCAAATTAAATTTTGTAATTATTTATTCATAATTAAATTTATTTTTTTCTAACAAAATGGTTCTCTATTTAACCATTTGATTGCAAGTATTCTATGCTATAAAAATACGAACAGGTGCTATTACTTAATATATCGTTCTTTTCTTAATGAGTGAGCCACATAAAATTGGACACTTATAGTCCTTTTATATTGAGGTTTGGGAATCGAAAGTGATTAATTTCGACTAAGTGTTCTATACAAGGCAAAAACATTTTAAACAAACACTACAATGGTTTAGGGACCGTAGTTACTGCGAAAAATACGTCTGAGAGACGACCACCACATTTCGAGACTTTAATGTGTCCATAGCCATCGTGGTATAACATCCGCGGCAAGGATAGCATCGAGAGGAAGCCTGTGATTGGTTGGTAGGTCAAAGTTGATCAGAGGCCGTCCGGGAAACTGTGGAATAGGGTTTTTGAAGTCGATGGTATCCCCACGCACAGGACCTGGGCAGTCAAAACAGGGAAGAGTATGGGAGGGTAGAGAGACCCCTTTTGCAAGGAGAATATAAATAAGGTAAGTCAAGAGGAGATCTTTGAATTATGCTCTTGTTCAAAATAGATATTTTTGTGACGTCACTAATGCTACAACTAAAAACCGTATTTTTATTGTACTATGTATATAAATTATTTCTAACTCTATGTCCCAATTGAAAATATTTCATTAAAATATTATTTTAATGCATGAACAATTGTTCTGTAAAAGATTTATCATTAGTATTCACTATTTTAAGTAATTAACAATAATCATTTCAAACATAAATAAAAAAAATTATAATTTTCATAATAAGTTACTTCAACTAAAAAATGCTAGTGAAAACTTAAACACATAGGCCAGACTACTATAAGGGTAACAATATTTATTCTTATGTCCCCCTTTTTTGCAAATAATAGAGCACAATAATAGAATTACACATATGTACATACAAAAAAAGGGGACATAAGGAATATAAATATAATTAACCCTTATTAGTATCCTGCTTATTTGTTTAGTTTTCCACTAGCATTTTTTTAGTTGAAGTAACTATTAAGAAAATTGACTCGATCCGTGTTCTTTTTTACAAAGCAATACTACTTTTTTTACCATTGGATATAAATTGATAAGTGGTTTAAAAAGTCTTAGAGAACAAGGGGGTCTTTATCGATTGCGTCTTGATGGCTATATGAAAAAATGGAATGCTTTCCTAAAAGTGGTAGAACTTCAAAATCGGGTGAAGGGGCTGTAATAATTCAATCCAATGACTTTGAGTTTCTTCAAATCCTTCAATATTACTCGTGTGTTTTCCCCAAATTTGTGTGGAGGTCTTTCAACTTCCTGGATAAGTATCCAGCGATATATGAGAGACCCTCGTTGGAGCATTCATTGAAATTTTTTCTGTTTGCCGACTAGGCAGAGGAAGGCGTTTCCTTGAGTGCAAGTACTCAAAAGCCCGGGTACATATGCTCCGTAGGATGAGGGCAGTAGCTACATCTTCTTTTGAGTAGCCACTTTGTCGAAGGATTCACTAAGCTTCTTGTTTGAATCGTTTGTGTAATCCTTTTCGAATGAAGTATAATTAAAGTTTCCTTAAAGTTTTATGAGCTAAGTTTGAGGCACTTAACTTTGTAGTAAACAGCTTCATTTTCGTGAGTGAGAGTTCCTCATTCTTCCTCAATAGTCACCCCACAATTTTTTTTTTCGTTCACGGGCTTCTTGATGACCTGTCTGAAGGAACAGCTTGAGACATAAGCTTCTTCCAGCAAGGATGCCAAGTAGCTTAGCCTGAATATTTCTTTGGAAGTCATCTGGAGTAAAATGACGATCACGGATCTTCGTATTCTTTAGGCCAATCCTGTCGGATCCTCTTCGTCATATAATCCATAGACTTGGATATCGAGATCCTTCGTCAGCTGTGCAAATATCGTACATCTTGATTATAGAGCAAGAGGGATGGCACAATACGATAACTTCCTCGAGACTATGCATTTTCCACTTTACAATGCAAACTGAACTATAAATCAGCGTAGCACCTGTGACATCACAACAAAATAGTCAGCTGTCGCTCTGCAATTGCCTACTTCGAATCCCCTTGCCTCACCTTATTTATATTCTCCTTGCCCCTTTTTGACATAAAAGATGAAAGAGACTGCCCATCTGCATCGCTGCCAAGTCTTCTTTAAGAAAACTTTATTGTCCCCTACATCTCAAATGCGAGCCCCCTCTACTATTTCTCTGTACGAGAATATAACCTGCATAATCTGCCAGCTCAACATCATCACACTGAAGGATTTCTTTCAAACAACAATGTGATCCCATGTCCTCAGAGTACACCTGGAACACGTACAAAGCCTTCAAGGGAGGTTCAATGCGGAGGGGACTAGATAGAGGACTTAGGAATGGGTAAATATGTTAAAGCTTATAGAAAACTAGAAGACTCTTTGTTTGCAGAAATAAATATTATAGAAGTTGAAATGTGTTAAAATTTCAGTGGCACACACAGTAAAACCAATATGTACTGTCTATGCCATTTATGTATTTGTTAGTCTTTACTTCTACACCCTCCCTTTTTTTTCATAAGTCCCTCTTACAAACAAAGTGATGAATTACTTCCTCCCCTTTTCCATTTACAGTACAAACACAGCATCAATATATTTTACACACAAATATTACCCTGATATACCTACATATTATATTAAGGTCTAAGGCTTTGTATCCTAATATGGAAAAAAAGGACTTATTGACCTCTTATAAGGTCTACATATATGTAAGCTCATGATTACAGTCGTTTCAAATTTCCTTGATGGCTCCATCACTACACTTTTTGCCTTTGTATTAACTTTAGTGGGTAAGCCTGAACTATATATAATATATATATATATATATATGTATATATATGTATGTAATAATAATATATATATTTATATATATATGTATATATGTGTGGTGTGTGTTTTATATATATACAGGGTGTGCAGGCGAATCTAGACTTTTTTTAGCACGGAAACAAGATACTCATATCCAAGAACAAGACCTTTTAATTGACTTTTTTCATATCACACAAACTTAAATGACTTTTCTCTTAATGTTCATTCAATCCAACTTCCTCCTTTCACAATAACAGCCTCAACACGGTGCCTGAACCTCCCAACGGCATGAGCCACCTGTTCCCTGGACAAGTTGGCCACTGCCTGGATGATGGCAGCTTTCAAGGAGTCCACAGTGTTGTGAGCACGCTTGTTAGTGTCCCTCTCAAGGACACCCCACATGTAGTAGTCGCAGGGGTGAGGTCAGGGCTGCTGGGGGGCCAAACTCCTTGACCAGAAGGATCAATGAAGTCGGCGCTCCTCTTTCCTGACTTGGGATCGGTCTGGAGTCTTTCTTTACGGTGTTAAAAATCCTTCCTCGATGTCCTCCGACTTCTCGAAGGACTCGGAAATGCGGTAAACATTAGCTTTGGGGAATTTGAAGAAGTCGATGATCTTCTTGGCGCACGGCCGCAACGGAGCTCCACAATAATGCCAGTCCTGCACTCAAGTTCCGAGGACATTTTCAATCTTTTTGTATTAAACAAACCTCATAGGATTTACTAACCATTCATACATTTTTAAGTTTCTACCAATGAATACTAAAACAATCAGGAAAGGTAAAGTCGTGCAACCTTTCAAAACATAAATACAAAGTGGGATGGACTAATTTATTTATTGCTGCGTGAATGAAGTAGTGGAAGTGTGTAGAGGAATTGTTTTAGAACTGCCTATTTATCTTCAAACTAGACGATAATGGGGGGTTTGTCTTGCTCCGGTTGCAAGAGTGGCAACAAACCAAAGGGCAATGAGGGGAAAAAGAGACGGTTTCATATGTTCCCCAAGGATGAGTCCCTACGCCAACTCTGGATAAAGGCTGTTCCGCGAAAAACTGGATACCTTCAAGACACTATGCATTGTGTGACGTACATTTCATGTCCTCCGATTATAAGCCAGAGTCTACTGACTTAATCCATCACGTTCAGACAGATCTGAAAAAACTCTTTGTCTTAAGATATTTAAAAAAAGATGCCGTCCTTTCCAATTTTCCAAATCTTCCTCCCTACTATCAAAAAAGTCTCCTACAAAGCGTTCCTCCACCTCACCCTCCTCCTCACGACTCCTTAATAAAAACGAGCGAATTTAAAAAAAGATTAAGGCTTTTGAAGAGGCCAACTCATTTTTAACACTTGAAGAGCTTCAAATTAAATGGATAGGACTTGCCTTCCAAGCGGTGTTCAAGAACATTATGATGAAAAAGATAAAGAGCTGGTTTTCTCCAAGATGAACTTTAGTCATGGAGGACCGTCAATAGACTTCAGTCTAAAGATTATTGAAGAAATGACAATCCATATACGGTAAGCCAAACTTCATTCCTTAACCTTCTTTATTTATATATTTTTTTTCACATAATCAAAACTTGAATATTCCTCAGTATTTTCTTATTAATACTGATTCATACAACTACGATGACTTTATTCCCTGCTATGTTGTATTTTTCAGGGTGAAAGATAGATATCTATCTTTTAATCATCTCGAACATATCACCAAGAACAATCATATTACAAAATGTGACACCCTTCTTAATATTTGGCCTTCTTAAATTCATTGGCATCAACTCTTCCACCAATCAACTATTTAGCTTGGAAAATGAATAATCACAGCTTATCATTTGACAAATATCTTTTCCCATTTGGACGAAGTAAAAAGAGAAGAAATTAAACTTTTTTTTGAAGAATATCATACGTTTAGGCAAAATTTCACTGAAAGATCTGGATATCATTTTTCTGAGAATATAAATTCAACAAATGAAAAGATTAAGTCTTCTTCTTAAAATATATTTTCCAATTTAAAACATTTACTTTTAAAGATGCATTCAATATATTAATGACGTATCTATGGTTTACTTTTGTTCTGAGGTTATATCGCGCATTCCTTATGTAAAACTATAGCCTGTCATTCTTGCCACAATTTATTGACAGCTTTTAATAAAAAATTCGATGTAAAATTATTCTCCTAAGAAAATATTGATGATGAAAGTAAACGTTTAGATCAAATTAATCGAGGTGGGCTAACTCGTCCTTCTGATGTTCTTTTTTTAACGTGTTCCTTTGTTTATGCATTTTTTCAGAAATTCAAAATTCAAAAAGTATCTTCTAAGAGTTGATTTCTTCCCCTTCTTCAAAAATATTTTTGTTCTTTCGTTTATTAAACTTTAGGAAATGATACTTACGCTTTGGAAATTATTTAAGCAGAATGCGAAGAAGAACATTCCTTTGAAAAATTTATTCCACAAATCGCTGCTAAATTTTTAATTGTATGTCCAAAAATCATGTTTCGGAAATCAATGATCAAATTCACAAAAACAAAAGAAAAACAAGCAGTCAAAATATGACAAATAATTCTAAGAGATTGAAAAACTTAAAGGAGAATAAACAAAATGGATGTACGTTATATATTTTTGCAGATGTCTTAAATGTATCTATGTTTATTTAACAATATATCTATAAAATTTGTAAATAGTAAAGAATATATATTTCGTTTTCAAAATCATACTTTGTTATGAAATAAATAAGAAAGGGGAGAATGTACGCGTATTCATTTTTCCTTTTTAGATCCCTCATCGTATTTTCCTCCCGAGCCTTCTTTTCCTTATTGTTTTAGTATTCATTGCTTCTACCCTAACTGGTTTCTTAGATACAAGTACTCAAAGTTAGTCTGATTCGCCTGCACACCCCTGTATATTTATATATTTTCAAAATGGTACACAAGTGAAAAGACAAACAATTTTATAATTATATATAAAAGGAAAATGTCAATAAATTGGTTTTGTCTTGAAGAAAATAGAAATAACTTTATTTTTTTGGTAAACCATATACTAAAATTAAAAGAACAGAAGCAGTGATTCATGAGTTGAAGAATTTCTTTGAAGAAACCCCCAGTTATTCACTCAAAAAGGCTTCAGAAGATGTGCCTCTTACGATCTAGGACAATAAATGTTTAATTATTATCATAAAATACATTCTTTTTCTTATAAATGATTTATTCTTGAGGAAATTTTACGTATTTTAGATACTTATGGTTTGCAATTTAAAAATTATAATTCGGATGGAACACTGTATATTATGAACTACATTCGTATTAAGAAGAAAATGATCTTACATCAAGGATCCTGGTAAACAATTTTGTATAACCATCGAATATATGTTTTCCCTCTCCGTGTATAGTTTTGCATTTTCGTGTACTTTTCTAATTTTCATTATCATCATTGTATTTATAATACACATACATAATTTGGATGATACATTTAACAATTTAATAAAAATATTTACCTGCCCTTTCCTTGACCTATTTATTACAATTTCAAAACCACTTTTAGATTCTTAACAATTGTTATTTTTGCACTGTGAGGATAAATAACCTTTATTTCCGTACAGATTACAATGGCATCCATCTCTTAGTTATAATTATCATTGGTTTCTGAAATCTTTATCTCTGATGGAGAGTGTTGATTGTTAGATATTCACTCGAATCCAACTTCGTTCCAGTAGAAATCAGATGTTAAAGACCGCTCTCATATCTTATAAAATAAATAGCAGTTACTATTTCGTATTTCAGACACAAAACAAATAAGGTTATATTACGAGCTATTTTGTTTTTTTCTCGAAAAGTAAACCTTAATTCATTTTCATTTGAAACAAATAATAAAACAATGTTTTAAACCAGATTAGAAAGTTATGTCATTCTTCTTTTTCTAATTAAATGATAAGAAAACAGGCATAATTGATTGTGACATACTGAAAATATTTTCCATGATGGTCAAAATAGTTGAAACAGTTATTGGAGCTTCTCTCTGTCAGTTAATAATAGTCCTATGCATACGAAACGTAAGAAGTGTAAGAACATTTATAAAATATATTAGGGATGCCTACAGTATTACAAGACCCATTATAGAGCCAAGATATGGTTAAAATGTTTGATGGAAATAAATATATCAATAGACACTTCATTTTCAAAGAAATATTATATCTGTTTATCATTGGTGATGGGTATTAGTCGTATTTACATTTCGATATTTGCAGGATACGTTTATACCTTATATGCCATTGATATATGGTAATAATGTACATAAACTCATTACCAATATTCTCTTTTTTTTACCCCCTAACTAAAAAACTATTTTAGAAAATAAACAACAATCAATCTTTTATGCTATATAAAACTTACATCCATTCCAATTGATAAAAAATAAAATTTTAAATCAAAATACGTTATTGTAAGCGTACAATGTTTCCCAATACAAATATTGAAGATATTTGATTTTTTCATTAAACATATACAAATATTTTTTGCAAGATTATCTTGGTACGAAAAATCATTGAGGCTTTGTATTTGTTAAAATGTATTATTATTACATATCAATACACAAATACCTACTATTTTTTTAAATAATACTCCTTATAAAATAATAATTACCTCCGCCGAAGGAGGTATTGTTTTCACTGGCGTTGGTTTGTTGGTTTGTTTGTCAGCAGGATAACTCAAAAAGTACGGAACAGATTCGGATGAAACTTTGTGGAACTGTGGAAATGCCAAAAGGAACAAGTGATAAAATTTTGCAGAATTAAGATGCAAAATGACTAATACTAATAAATATTTCAAGTTAGCCTACTCTGCCAATAGATGTCGCTGTGCTGTGAAATCGGGTGCCGGGAGCGTCTTCCTCTCGGAATTTCCGTCGAGGGGAACCCTCCCCCGTCCCTCTACGCCGCTCAAGTCGTGAAAAATCCGCCTTGGAAGGCTCATAAGGACCCCGTGACGGCGGAGGTTTGCACTCCTGATTGTATATATGCCTCTAGTTTTCACTGGCGTTGGTTTGTTGGTTTGTTTGTCAGCAGGATAACTCAAAAGTACGGAACAGATTCGGATGAAACTTTGTGGAACTGTTGGAAATGCAAAATAAACAAGTCATTAAATTTTGGCATCTCTGAGTGCAGAATTAAAATGCAAAATGAACTAAATACTAATAAATAGTTCAAGTTAGCCTACTCTGTCAATAGATGTCGCTGTGCTGTGAAATCAGTGCAGGGAGCGTCTTCCTCTCGGAATTTTCGTCGAGGGGAACCCTCCCCCGTCCCTCTACGCCGCCCCAGTCGTGAAAATCCGCCTCGGAAGGCTCATAAGGACCCCGTGACGGCGGAGGTTTGCACTCTCTGAGTGCATATATATGCCTCTAGTTTAAAGTGTAATGACTTGAAAAAATATTTATCTGGACATAAAAAAGGACACATCTTGATATTAATTTATACTGGAAATATAAAAATGTGAAGGAACTTTATATTTATTTATTTCACAATAAAAAAAGCAGAAGTATTTTTTTTTATTACCAAACATAAAGTTCAAAAATGTCATCCAGCTTATTATTTATGATTACTGGACCGTTCCGAGAGCTCTCACGGATGGTTAACAAAGCAGATGTCTAAAGTAAAAAAACATTTTTGCTGTAAGTATTTATATTACAAAAAGTACAAATATTTTATATGCATACATTACAACAACACCTAAATTTATTTCAATTTAAACAAGCCCTTTTCAAAAGATTTGAAGAGGCAGTAGTGTGTAATCGTCTTTATTCATCCTAATAAATAACACCTAGTTCTTTCAACTATTTATGGCGTAAAAGATAATGTTTAGAATAATATATATATATATACTTATATAAAAACAATAAATATATATATACACATATATATATATATACAATAAATTCCAAAAATAATTATAATAAAGCAAAGTCATTTGATAAAAAAAGAGGACTTTATATTGGCGCTATTTTAGAAATGTTTTGGCAACTACCATTGCTGCACCACGTGTGGGGGCGGACCTCAGCTCGGGAAACGAATTCCACAGATCGGCGGCGAAGGCGGAAAACGTTTTTTCCTTTACTTTAAGTGGACAGGGGATGATGCCCAGCGACTTTGATCGGCTTGACTTGTTGTTTCCTGATAGTAGGTTGGTGCGTGGGGAAAAATGGTTTTGCCGATGAGACTTCTCTCACCGCACCCTCCATCCGAGCTGGAGTAAGCTTTCCATATTTCTAGGGCAACAGCTTTCAAGGCGATCTCATTCACAGACGGAAGACCTGCTTTGCGAAGTAGGTCAGGAATGCGGATGTGGTCTGTCCTCTTTATTCCTGTAATGGATCTGGCCGCGTCATTAATAGATACTTGTACTGATTTGTACGCAGCAGAGGACGGATTGTCCCAAGTCTCACGTCCAAGACGTGGGGGAACGACAGCAGCTGCTGCTTAGCAAATTTTTTCAACTAAAAGACCTCTGGCCAGTTGCCTTAAGTACTCTCCTCTAGGAAGGTGGAGAGCCAGCCTTGTAATAAGTGTCACTCTTTGTCTGGCAGCTTTAGCAGCTCCGTTCTCATGAGGAAGAGTTGTTGGTTTTCTAATTATGAAAGGAAAACATCATAAAATTTATAGCCATCCACTTTGCGCTGTTAAGTACCAAGGCATTGTTCTTTTCGAGATTGACGTCTGGGGAGGTTTTACTTCGAGGGGATCTGAGAGGTATTTTAATCTCAGTTTCTGAGATATATGCCATTTTTTCAAAATCCCCGATCTAAAGGGCTCTTCGTGGAACTATACCATCCACTTGGTGAGCTTCAGATAAAAGTATTCTAAAAGGTATTTTAGCCATCTAAAGCAAATAGTGGAAAAATATTTTCACTTTTACAACCATATGATAAAAGAGAGATTCTTAAGTTAAAGGTTAAATTTCATCAACTACTCCCCTCATTCCTCCTAAATCAATTTTGGAATTAAATTGAGTTCGGTTTGCCATTGTTGTCGACAAATATCTGATTTTTTTACACTATAAGAATCCACGAAAAAGGGATTGATAAAAAACGTCGAATTGTCGGTGTAAAACAAAACTTTATATGGCTAATTGTATTTTTTTGAAATGGAAAAATATTTTAATATTATGTTATGTATTTAATTTTTTTATTGCAGTTTTGTCGTAAAGTAAACTCACTCCCAAGAATCGAATTGCTTCTCCAAAATACAATTCAGTCGATGCAACATTTTGAACAGCCTTGCCGATCGTCCTCAGATCAAGCATTATTCTTAGAGTACTTCAACATAATTTATATCCGTTTCTACATAATATTTAAGACGAATAGTCTCTTTCAGCGTCATATGATCTTAACATTTTTGATCTCGAAACTTTGGATAAACTTCTCTCACACCAAAGAAAAATAAACTCCCCCCTTGTTCTTTCTCTATCTTAGAGAACATGATAATGACATTTATTTGGCCAAAAACCATTGTTTTTCCCAAAAAACTTTATCAATGGTCCATTTAAAAGAGCTTACGACATTCTGCAAGCCAAAAGGCATCAGGACGAACTGATAAAAACAAGATGGTGTGGAAATTATTGTTTTTCCTTTGTCTTCTTCAACATAGTATTTAATGATAAGGTTTTATTAAGTCCAGTTTTCTGAGGAAACAAGGCTTTCGCTAAATCATTGAATGGATGTCATTGTGTATTTATCGGTCTTTGTAACGTTAGTTGGCAACACTGGGTTTTAAAAAACTTGTTGATTTGTCCTTTAATTATGTTAGCTTTATTCATAGAAATTTTCTAGGACGATACATATCGAGCATTCCAGAGGTTTTTATAATGTGAAAGAACCCAGGGATGCACACTCCTTTGAAAGAATTATCATTTATGGCTGGGTAATTTCCTAGTAGTTTTTTTATTATTTTAAATTTGTGCAATCAATAGCACTTTATTATTATTTTAATTTAAGTATAATACATTTTTGTTTTGACAATAATAACGGAAATTGCAAATTTACTTTAAAAAATTATATACATATACTTCATCGTACAATGAATTCCCAAATTTTACTACACATGGCGATGAAATCCCAATTTTTTAATACAATTTTCCATAAGTGGCAAATAATGAATGATTATAATTTTTGATAAATATGAATTAGAAAAATAAGGAACGTCTTCATCGATTAGAAATATAAACTTTGTGTTCGGTCAACTTATAAGAGTCAAATATGCGAGCTTTTAAATAAAAAAGTTATATATTATTGAACCGGGGCAGTTTAATGGGGAAATTGTCTAACCTCACTATGTCTTTCAAGTTTGCTGATTCTTCTTCCTAAGCGAAGACCTTTGTTGTCGGGGTCGCCAATGCAGTGTTCTTGGTTTGAATAATCATTACAGCCTTCGTACTTAATATAACGCGTTTATTATTATCGCATCACAGAACCAACTATTAAAAGTTTCTTTCTTTCGAAGGAATTTCGATAACAGCCAAAATCATAATACACTAGATGCATATATACACTCAGAGAGTGCAAACCTCCGCCGTCACGGGGTCCTTATGAGCCTTCCGAGGCGGATTTTTCACGACTGGGGCGGCGTAGAGGGACGGGGGAGGGTTCCCCTCGACAAAAATTATGAGAGGAAGACGCTCCCTGCACCCGATTTCACAGCACAGCGACATCTATTGGCAGAGTAGGCTAACTTGAAATATTTATTAGTATTTAGTTCATTTTGCATCTTAATTCTGCACTCAGAGATGCCAAAATTTAATGACTTGTTCCTTTTGGCATTTCCAACAGTTCCACAAAGTTTCATTCGAATCCGTTCCGTACTTTTCGAGTTATCCTGCTGACAAACAAACCAACAAACAACAAACCAAACAACCAACGCCAGTGAAAACTAGAGGCATATATACACTCAGAGAGTGTGTACCTCCGCCGATCCCCACAACATTATCATTCAAACATTCTCCCTTTCACACGCCCGATTTTCTATCTCTAATCATTATTTCCTCTCGTTAGCTCTTTTTGCAGATTAAAAAAGCACTCAGAGACGGGAAGAGGAAGAAGTTTAAGCTACGTCACTGGGTTAACATAGTCCTGAGCTGATATATGAACAATAATACGTCAATGAATTTTTTTTTAGCGTTTGTTCTTGCCTACTCCCTGAATAGAGTTTCATTCGAATCCGTTCCGTACTTTTAGAGTTATCCTTCTGACAAACAAACCCACAACCAACAAACGCCAGTGAAAACAATACCTCCTTCGGCGGAGGTAACAATACCTCCTTCGGCGGAGTATAAAAAGTATAAATTATTTACGTTATTAAGTCCAAATGATGTAACCCAGAAAAATAATAAAGGTTAAAAGCTATTAATTTTAAACTATAATATTTATTCATGTATTTGCTTTAATATATTATGATTTTTTTTCTATTTTGATGTACATAATATATTTTTATAAAGAAGAAAAAAAAGACAAGCAAGATAATAGAGCTACATAAAATAGTTAAAACCATATGAAGATTTTACAACTTTGTTGATAATTTTTTGTAAAACAAATCGAAGAAGAATACTGCAATGATAATTAATCAACCCTAAATCATTGATCTGTACAATCTTAAGA
This sequence comes from Caligus rogercresseyi, assembly GCA_013387185.1. Lineage (NCBI taxonomy): Eukaryota > Metazoa > Arthropoda > Copepoda > Siphonostomatoida > Caligidae > Caligus > Caligus rogercresseyi. Next base: position 19,021,370 of record CP045891.1, read on the forward strand.
TCAGTTTAAAAAATAGCTGCATAACCCTGTATATAAAATTTAATAATCGAGTGATTTGTTTAATAAGTATCTGTTAATTAAAATGTTGACGATAAATTGTTAAAAACATACTCTCATTAAAAAGCATTATGTCGTTCTCATTAATTTTCTATTCAGGAAGTAATTATATATACTCAGAGAAAAAGTGACAGATATCAGTATACAATTCTGCAAAAAAAATATTTACAAACTTTTTGGTACTTAGCTCATATTTTCAAAGTATTTTTTTGCATATATAATATGTTATTTAGACACGTTTTTTAAACGGGAGCTATAAATAGCTTAGTCTAAAAATATTAAAAGTACCTTTTCTTTTTATCAGCAGGACAATTTAACAGATGTTTTTAGATAAAACTGATTTTATACAAATAAAATCTATACGGATTAGACCACACAAAAATCAAAAATATTTGGTTGCAAGTTTGACTCAAAATAAATGACCAGGCTGGAAGTAATCTGATATCAAAACTTCGGTTCCTCAACTTACTTTGGTGTGCCAATAAGGATATGTATCTGAAAAGTAAAGGATTTTTTAGGTTGGTGGATATGATTTTATCTTAAAATAATAAATTAGTCGTAATTTCAATCTAATTATTTATATAGCTGCTTTATTGATTCCCTTGTAAATATTTAATGTTTTTAAACAGTAATTACCAACATAAGGAATTTCATGTTTGATCAAAGCAAATAACTAATATATATGTCGAATTTCTTGTTTTCTATCTTGTTATTTGTTTATGTTTTCAAGAAACAACTTTTAGTCTCATTAGAGTACAACAACTTTCGAAGTAGGTCATAACATGAATGATGGTCCTATTTATAGAACTATATATATATATATATATATATATATATATATATATAAACATATATATACATATATATTAGACCTCCCAAAAAAAAACCACTTTTTTAGTTCTTTTACATATACCCAGCGATTCTGGTTCATTTTTTTGATGCTGAAAACGAGTATCTAAATAAAAATCTCTAGCATTGTTAGAAATCGGACGTCACTGGTGTCAAAGGGTTCGTTATGAAGCAAAACTTTTTGGTTATTACTTATTTTGAAAAAACTAGTTTTACAAAATTTAGCTATGATCAATTGATGACTTTGTTTTTTTTCAAATTTTCGTCAAATAATATTTAGTGCCAATAAATGAACATAAGTGCTGACGCACCAACCATTTTTAAATAACAGCTCCTACTAGGGTTCTTTATAGTTTCAAGAAGGAAAAAGAAAAAGAGGGTACTCATGTTGATGTTTTAAGTTATCTTTTTAATACGTTTTTAAAACGACTAATGATAGTAGATTTTCCCCCATCGAATCCCAATCTACTCCCTCTGAATCCCTCTCATCAGTATTGATACCAATTCTTTTAATTTTAGTTTTCACAAAATACAGTTTTTCAATGGAAATGTCATTATGGTAATCTCGTGAATTCGCCAATAGACATTTTGTTCAACATATATATATATATATATTTTTTTTTTATTGTAACATTTTTGGGGAAATTTATTTGATAGAGAGGCAGAAAAACTTTTTTTTTTTTTTTTTTTTTTTCACATCTATATTATTTATCCTTATTTACAGAGAGAAAACTAAAAGAACGAACATAGTACATAAAATACTAATAAAATAAAGTTTGCAAACATCCACATGGAAAAAAACAGACATACAAAAAGTATTAAAAGGACAGTGATATTTAAAAAATTACCTCAAAAACATCCTAAAAAATCAAATTCATTTAAAGCAACGGTGACAATTGAATTGCTTAACTTTATTTTCATAAAATATGCATATGCAATCAAGGTCTGAAACTTGGCTATTGCTTTGGAGGCGGTTCTGAGTATCTTCGACTGGGGATGAAACCCGTAGAGCTTCTCATCCCGCGTTGATTGCCTCCCCACACGCTCTTCAAATGTCTTGTCCATTCCTTCCCAAAGCCTGCTGATCTCTTTACAGTCTCTGAAGACATGGGTAATTGTTTTTTTTTCTTCTTTCCCGCACATCACACACTTTGTTTCCTCACCTAAATAATACAGTCCAAAACAGATCCTGTATTTGAGGTAAGCCTGTTTGGATGTTAGGATCGGATCAAATATGGACGTCATGACGCATTTTTTATTTTCTTGGAACATCAACATTGGGACCTTTAGTTTATGTGTGAGGTCAAACGGAGGGTGGTGCAACCTTCGTAGCTCATCCTTTAGAATAGAATTTGGGACGTTCAAAACCTCTGCTAGTGGAGGAATGTTCTTCTTGGACTTGAAATTCCGTCTGAGAGACTTCTGGAGAAGATAAATCCCAGGGTGGGTTGTGTCCTCCAGGACAAGGACATCGTTGATTCTTTCGAGACCCAAGTCCTTCCTCAGCTTGCTTGAGACGGCTACTTTGATCAGCGGATTTTCCTCGATTGGACCAGAGGCTCCCAATGTTAACCAGTAAGTGTTGAGCACCTCCTTTGATGGGCTCAGTTCCTTCCAAGGAGACGCTTGTGGAGGGTTGAGAAGATTCCCCCCGCATGACTTGAGATACATTTTTTTCCAGGGGAAGTCCACCAGTTTGGCCCGCTTATACCAAGAGAAAAGTAAAACTCTCCAGTGGAGTTCGATGTCGACCATTCCAAGTCCACCTCTTGCCTTGGGGACGAAGAGTCGGTGATGTCCGATGTATTTGGGAGTCCCAACAAATTCTATTCCTTTCCTTTTCCACGCGGACGCGGCCGTCGGATCGAAGGGAGTGCATCGCAGGACATGATTTATTTTTGGGAGTAGAGTGGCATTCCAACTCACGATTTTGTCTAATATGTCCATTTTATGTCGTTTCAGGCTAGAAATTGTTCGATTGATTTGATCTTCCACGCAAGCGAGGTTCTTTTGTGCCCATTCGTTGGTGGAAATAATATTACCAAGGACCGTAGCCTCTTGGACTATATTTGAAGTGGCAAATCTATCACTTATACACTTGATATTGGTAATGACTTGTGTTTTTTCGTGGTTAATTATAAGACCTGACTCTTTTCCATACTCTTCCAGGATGTTCGTAAGGATGGTGAGCTCGTGGTTGGTCTCCTTCCCACCAAATATTGCGGTGCAGTCGTCAGCGAAGAAAATGTTGGTGATTTTTTGATTCTCTACTTCATACCCCCGGAGAAGCTGATCCATTCTCCTTTGGAGCGGGCACAATGCTAAGGAAAAGAGAAGTGGGCTGATTGGATCCCCTTGTCGGGCTCCCCTTTGGAGTTTGATGACTGGCTCTCCAACGACATCAATCGCTGACTCCGCTTCGGATAAAATATTTTTTATTGCGTTGATAAAAACCTTTGGGAACCCCATACATCTCATTTGTTCTAAAAGAAAACTATGCTCTATGCAATCAAAAGCTTTTTTAAAATCCAATAAAAGTAGACAAAACTCTTTTTGTTTATGTTTAGCATCCTCAATTATTGACTGAAGGGACATAACCACATCATTTGACTGCCTGCCTTTTCTGAAACCAAACTGGGTATCAGGAAGAATATTCTCCAAGATTGGCTTTAGTCTTTCAGTTAGGCATCCACTATATATTTTGTACTCAGTTTCCAATAAGGTTATTGGCCTCCAATTTTTTATTTCCTTAAGGTCTTTATTCTTCTTTGGAAAGAGCGTAATCAAGCCTTTTTTTGATTCCTTATCAGGTCCATTTCCATAGAAATACTCGTTGAATAAATTTGCAAGAGGCTCAGCCATTTTTGGAAATGCTTTATATAGCTCGGCTGTTATTCCTGAAGGTCCGGGAGCTTTATTATTTTTTAACTTGGTTTTTATATAACCCCATACCTCTTCTTTGGTAAACACTTTTACTAGACATGCTTTTTCTTCCTTCGTCAAGCAATCGTCTGCTTTGTCGTAAATGAGTATAGGCTCTTTCGATAGGTAAAGGTCCTGGTAATAATTTTTTATCATAGTTGCAATTCTTTCCGGCGCTGTAACTTTTTGGCCGTTCATATTGAGTTCTTCTATAATCGTTCTCCCTTTCTTTTTCTCCAAGTATTTCAATAAGCATAAGTTATTAGACTTGATTTTTTTGTTGAGCATTCTAGTCCTTACTCTTGCTCCTTGAATTTTATATTCCATAAGCTCCTCGAGCTGTTCTTGTAGGCCGGTATCTTTTGAATTTTCTAAAAGGGTTCGGATTTTCTTTTCTTTAAAACTTTTTTCCCGAGCTTCCTGTTTTCCAATTGTTTTTAAAATTATTTTGGCTGATTTATAAAATTTGTTCAGGGCTTGTCTAGCTGTCCAACCAGCATTAATGTCATTTCTAATATCGTCGATTCCTTCGTTAAGGCATTTTATCACAGGGGGTATTTTTAAAAGCTCGCTATTGAGTTTCCATGAATGGTTTTTCATATGTGGGACTGCCTCCGTAAATTTAGCTTGAAGAAAGAAGTGGTCCGATAGTCCGTTTGAGGTTAATCGTGTTAGTTTGAGTTTAAAATTTAAAAGAGCGTTGGATACGTAAATATGATCAATCCTGCTCATTGATATATATTTCTTGTTTCTTCTGATAAAGGTAGGTTCGAATTTCTTAAGAACTTCTGCTAAGTCATTCATGCAGTTTCTATTTTTCCATTTTATGAGCTCGGATGTATTTGTAAATCCAGAGGAAGATGTGAAGTCCCTGCCTTTTTGTTCTGCAACGTTGAAGTCCCCGGCAACTATTACATTATCTCTCTCTGGTTGAATGTTAAAAGTTCTAAGGTCTGTATCTAAAATAATTTTGTCTCCAGAAGGTACATACAAACTTAAAAAATAGTAGTCTGTATCAGAATGATGTAGATGAGCAATTAAAATGTTTCCTTCATCATCTGAGAATATTTTTTTAATGTTAAAATACGGGCGAGTTAGAATTGCTACTCCTCTTGATGGGTAACCAACGTTGCTTACTTTTGCGTTTGATGTTATAGCTTTGTATGTTTGGGATAAAAAGGACCAGTCTTCATTTCTCTTCAGTCGTGTATCTGATATTAGCACTATGTCAGGGTAGTTGAGGACATGTAAGTATTTAATTAGCTTCCCCTTCTTCTTGCTGGACGAAAGCCCGTTAGCATTCATATGTATGATATCAAAATTCATTACCTATGAAGAGGTTTCCTTTGTCTTCTTACTGTCGCTTTCCTTTTCTCCGTTTGATGATAATCTGTCTTTTCGTTTGTGCCTCTTTTTGTGTGTAGTTGGCTTTGGACGAGACATTCCTTCTTCAGGATCCATATCTTCGCTGGAATTCGATGTAACCTCCTCATCTTGGGGCTCCTGGGGTTTCAAGTCCTCTTTTCTTTTTATATTTTTTTCGGTACTTTTTTTCACTTCCACGGGGACTTTCGGTGAAGGTTCCTGTTGTTTTAGCAAGGTTTCCGGTTCTATCGGCGACGGTTCTGTTTCTTTCGTTGACTTGTTTGAGTGAGGTTCTTCACTTTTGTTTTCGTTGAGACTTCTTGAAGCCTCCTCAGTTTCCTGTTCTACAGCTTTTTTCCTTGTTTCCTCTATATTTAAAGTTATAGGTATTTTATCTCCATTTGCGTATGTCCTGCTCATTCTCCTTGCTAACCATCTTCTATATTCGGAGGGAGACTTTCTTTTGTTTGTACACTCCTTTGCAAAATGGCCGAAGCTGTAGCAATTGGAGCACTGCTTAGTTTTTCCGGGAAAATTAAGAGGCCGGATCGTTTGATCTATAGGCAGATAGCAGGGAACGTTTCTTGGGCGACCAATTACCTTTACGATGACATGAGGGGTATGTGATGTAACTCGGTTTTTAACATCTTCAGGCCAATCTTTCACGATGTCCGAGTTGCACAATGCGAATTTATCTTCAGCTTTTTTACTTAGTCTTTCATATGATTCTACTTTCGCGAAGAGTCCAACACAGTGTTTTACCACTTCAGGGGCAATTACACCCTTGACTTCGGGTATTCGAATTTCGAAAGGTATTGGGACATCCATGGCTTTCATAAGCTCTCTTGATTCGATTTTAGCTTCATATGTATTTCCATCTTTGTCTGAGAGTTTTACAGTGCACGGTAGTTTTACTTTTGCAAGTAATTGCTCCTTTTCAATTCTCCTTACAGAAGTGAAGAGTGGACGATGAGGAATCCTCAAACACATAGATTCCAAATCTTCCGGCTCCAATCCTAAGACATCAGTCCATAGCTTTGCTGCATTATTGTAGGTCATATCTTTATACATGACCCTATGATCGTCTCCAACCTTGGATACGTATAATGGTATGTGAAACCACCCCCTTTCGTTGTTTACCTCATCTTCTTCGCATGGTTTACGATTTTTTATTGTGAAGGGATTCCACTCCTGGAGTCCCTTTTCTGCTACGGTGTTGTAATATTGTTTCTTTCTCCCTTCGGGTGTGACGTAATTCTCTTCTTCAGGATGTTGGATCCATATTTCTTCTTCTTCGGCTCTTCTTGGGCAGTCATCCTCCTTTCGGGGGACGCAAGGGGTATCGGATATCTTGATCGGTTCTGAATGCTTTTCAGCATTCTCGATGGGAGTTTTTTCGCGAGCTAAAAGCTCACTAATCGTTGTTTGCCTTCGTGGAGCCTTTAATGATGATTCCACGAACTTTTTGGGCTTCGGCGGCTTCTCCGGGGGGTCTCCCGGATCAGGGGTTCCTCCTGTCATAGTGACAGAAATATTGATTGTTATCACCTTCTATTAATCACTAATTAAAGGTTATTTTATATCAGCCATAAAAAAAGACGTCTAAACGTTGTTTTTGTCAGCTGGTATCCTCAACATATTATATTATTATAATATAAATAAATATATATATATATATATATAAACATAATAATATATATATTATATAATATTATATATATATATATATAATTTTTATATATATGCTCATATTTGACAATCATATATTATGGATTGAACTATGAATTCCGTAAATGAATCTAACGGGCGTCATACCAGACGATACCATCAGCTCAATCACAGAGCTAGTAGCGTTGACACGATTGAAACACTTCGGGTTGCGTGAGGAAACGCACGACGTGAAAGTTCAACAGCCTGAAGAATGTTCTGACGCTGTTTCTCGCTCTTGGTCAGCACTTTAGTAAGTCAGACCCGAACTTGACGGCCCTCTCTGCCGCGTCATTGACAACTTGAAGAGAGGTGACAATACTTTTATTCTTTGGTAAATTAATCATAGCTTATTACAATTATTAAAGGAATTTTACCGGCTAAGAGTTTGTCGGCTTCGATGATGTCCAAAGCACTTTCGGCCTGACATCGAAACGAGTTTTGCAATTCCTTGACAAAGAGCTCCTTCTTCTCCTCGGCGTTTTTTTTTCGCTTCCGTCGCAGTGAATCCACCACCCCACGAAATAGATCATGGAGGCAATGGAGCTTCTTAATTAATTTTTCCTCGCCATGAGTGGCAAATAAGACGGTGCCCAGAGACGAAGTAGGGAATCAGCGGTGCTACAGGCAGCTAGCTGCGCGTCCGGTCTACCCAAAGACCAAAGATGAAAGTAAAAGTGCCGTATCACCTCTTCGGTTAACGGAATGGACCTGGTTTGAAAATTTCTAGAGTATAACCAATACCCAGTGCCTCGCTTAAGCACTTCTTCAGTGTCCGAGTTTCCATTTATGTTAAAGGCACTTGACTGATAGATCAAAGAGTGAAATTGAATCTGATACGGTGTTAAATCACGTGTTTATAAATAAAAACAGGTTTTGATGAAATAAGATTAAATGGTTATTGTATTGTAATTAAAAGATAACTTAAAACATCCACATGAGTACCCTCTTTTTCTTTTTCCTTCCTGAAACTATAAAGAACCCTAGTAGGAGCTGTTATTTAAAAAATGGTTGGTGCCTCAGCACTTATGTTCAATTATTGACACTAAATATTATTTGACGAAAATTAGAAAAAAATAACAAAGTCATCAATTAATCATAGCTAAATTTTGTAAAACTAGTTTTTTTCAAAATAAGTAATAACCAAAAAGTTTTGTTTCATAACGAAACCTTTGACACTAGTGACGTCCGATTTCTAACAATGCTAGAGATTTTTTATTTAGATACTCGTTTTCAGCATCAAAAAATGAACCAGAATCGCTAGGTATATGTAAAAGAACTAAAAAAGTGTTTTTTTGGGAGGTCCATATATATACAGGGGCAGAGTGGCCAGCAGGAGTACCAGGACTATTCCTGGTGGGCCACTGGCCTCAAAAACATAAACGGCCGTTGATAGCCTCCCAATGGCATATTGGGGCCTGTATAAGGCCGGCGAGGGCATAATTTGCCCGGTGGATAAATTCTTCCACTCCGTTCCTAATATATATATATATATATATATATATACATATATATACCTACATGTTGACATACCGCTCTGAATTCACTGTCACTGTTACCTCATTTTCTTCGGTATTCGGTATATACAGTGTATGGACAATGGGGGACGTCACCTACTGATATGATTTTCAAAGCTGTGTGAAACAAAACTTTAAATATGTACTAAAATCATGAAACAATTTAAAACCTTTCTGCTTTACATCTTGTTTTATTGCCTTCTGAAAAAAAGGATGTTGTGTTTATGTATATATATATTATATATATATATATATATATATATATATATATATATATATATATATATATATATACTATCATATATATATTTATATACAGGGTGATTCACTTAAATTGAGACTCACATATTACAAACTACAATCTTTGTATAAATTTTACACAAATAATTTTAAACAAAAATGATAGAACAATGTGTAATTTACAAAATGTATTTCATAAATTTTCACATATCCTTCTTTGGCCTTCACTACAGCTTTGAACCTCCTCACGGTGGAGGCATCATAGGCAGGAATCTCTTCCTCAGACAAAGAGGCCAAGGCCTGAATCAGCTTCTTTTTTAGAATCTCCACCGATGACCAGGACTTGCTACACACCCTTGTCTCCAGAATGGACTATATTCCAAATTCCATTGGTTCAGATCTGGGGAGGAGGGAGGCCACAAGTCTTTGGACCAAAAGTCTGCAAACATATCAGTGTAGAAGCTTTGAACCAATTTGCTGGTATGGGATGGAGCTCCATCTTGTTGGAACAGTAAAAGAGCCGTAGGATACTCTCTTTGTACCCATGGGACGACCTCCTCTGAAAGAAGATGTAGGTATACTGCCTAGTCGATCTTCACGCCCTCCTCGACAAAGATAATTGGGACCTTCTTCCCGTCCGACGTCACTCCACCCAGACCATGACTGAGGGTGGCTTTTGCCTTTTGAAGAGAGTCCTCAGCTGCACGGGGATGTTTTCCTTTTTTCTAGATAAAACCGGTCATTCTGACTGTTGTGGGTGGCCTGGACCGTGAAAATCTTTGTCTGAGGAAGAGATTCCTGCCTGTGTCGCCTCCACCGTGAGGAGGTTCAAAGCTGTAGTGAAGTCCAAAGGAGGATATGTGGAAATTTATTGAAATACATTTTGTAAATTACACATTGTGCTATCATTTTTTGTTTAAAAATATTTGTGTAAAATTTAATACAAAGATTGTAGTTTGTAATATGTGAGTCTCAATTTAAGTGAATCACCCTGTATATAAATATATATATATGTATATATATATATATATATATATATATATATATATATATACGAGGTGTGATCAAAATGTGTCCGACCTTAATTTTATTGGTCAAACGAACACAGCTATGGGGGCGGGACTTGCTGTGTGGTTGGAGCATGCCTACTGCGCATGCTCATTTTTTCTACAGCTCCAATACAAGTCAGTCGGCGTCAGGCCATTCATGATTGAACAGGTGCAAGTGAGTGTCGTCGGATTTTATTTTCTTTAAAATGTCAGAAAAAGTCGAACAGCGTTATTGCATAAAATTTTGTTTTAATCTTGGTGATTCGCAAGTGGAAACAGTTTCCAGCATGTTTTGTGCGATCTCCAGACGAAGATGTTTTTGCTCAAATGTTAGCAGCTTTGGTACAAATTTTGCTGAGACTCTCCTGAGGCCCAAGTCGTCAGTCAAAATTGATTGAATGGCACCAAAACTAATATTCACCTCGTCTACAAGTTCTCTGATCGTGATTCGGCGGGTCTGCATAACCAGGTTCCTCACTTGATCAATGATGGCATCGTTTTTTCGATGTTGAGGGCCTCCCTGAGCGTGGTCCACTTTCAACTGACAAGCGGCCATCTTTGAAGCGGTTGTACCACTCCTTTATCTGTGTGGTGCCCATCGCTTCATTCCAAACACTTTTTTAATCTTGCGAATTGTTTCCACTTGCGAATCACCAAGATTAAAACAAAATTTTATGCAATAACGCTGTTCGACTTTTCTGACATTTTAAAGAAAATAAAATCCGACGACACTCACTTGTACCTGCTCAATCATGAATGGCCTGACGCCGACTGACTTGTATTGGAGCTGTAGAAAAAAATGAGTATGCACAGTAGTCATGCTCCCAACCACACAGCAAGTCCCGCCCCCATAGCTGTGTTCGTTTGACCAATAAAAATTAAGGTCGGATACATTTTTTGATCACACCTCGTATATATATATATATATATATATATATATATATATATATATATATATCATATATAACATATATGTTAGTCATTCATGCAGAGTTCTAGTGATGAATTAGGCCTTTATATCTTGTGCATCATGAATGGTTGATTTAAGAATATAAAAGCATATTTTTATAATATTTATGCAATGTAAATATCCGTACTACAAATAAGACAATAAACATTGCATTATTTATTCAAGACATACGACAAAAAATGATCATATTAGAAAATATAATGGCACAATTAGGAACATTCTACGAAGATATTATTAAGAGAGCAACAATTAACTTATCATGCTTCGTTGTTACATGCACTGCTCTACTTTAGTCACTTGTACGTGAATTGAAGATTACAGCTTCATCTATTTAAATTTGCCCAGGCGCCCTACATATGCATTTAAACCAAATTATACTAATCTACTTTTTGTCTTATTTTCTTCTTAGGTATTATATTATTATTTTATTTCATCGTTGCAATGGTTTAATAAATGTGTCACGTCAACTAACAGTTTTTTTAAAGAAACCAAAAAGTTGTTTTTTAAGAAAGAAAAAACGGCAAGTCTTTTTTTTGAAAATAAACTTTAACTTTTTGGTACCTCAGTATAACATTTATTTTCCATCAAATTAGTTACATTGTCAAATTTTAACATCATTATATTAATGATTAAATAACTTATTAATGAATCACTAAAATAATTAACAATATTATCTGTAGGGACTATTAATGAGCAACATATAAATTAACTGAGTTTTTTTTGTTAAAAAATTATTTACTTTAGTGTTGGTTAATCGATATTATATAAACATATATCTATAATCTGACGAGCACACGTTTGAACTTTAACATGTGGTGCCCTTGCAATAAGGGTATGTACGTCAAATTGGAACTACTTTAAACTTCATCCCGGTCTCAAGACGTCCATCAAGGCTTCCCCGGGATTGCCATGCCCAGTTGCCCAAGAACCGTGAAGTGAGCTAGCAGCAAGGCATTGAGGACCTTGGATACAGGTCATACCGAATGGCCACGCAAAACATGTTCACGGCATTATTGAAGCTCACCAACGTAAAACGTCACCTCGATTAATTTAAGAACCATGGAGGAAGAGTCATCTTCTAATCCAAACGATAAGACCTTCATTACCTTCAGAAGAATGACAGGTGCTTTACCAAGAGAGGAAGTACCTGCGACCTTCAACACAAAGTTCAAAAATATTGTGAATGGTAACAAGCCCCCCTTGGTGCTCCTTTATCCTGTTATCCACAAAATGATAGTATTACGTCTTCATTTAACCGTATATTGAGGTGTCCGAATTTCTCTCAACTTAAAAAAAAAAAAACTTTTCATTCAAATTGAATACAACAGTTTAAAAAAAAAGAAAACACCCTTGAGACTATAACCTGATAAATTGAGATTTTTTCCCCGATTTTTTTTTTTGGAAAAAGTATGCAATAAATTAAGGGATTTATAGTTTACCGATATCTTCTATTCTTTACTAACAACAAATGTGGGTTTTTTGTTCTAAAATATGTATGTTCTGAGCCGTATCCAGACTTGGCCCGTCCATGTACGTATTTTAGAACAGTGTATAAAACCGAACAAATCAATATAATACCATGACATGAAGAACCCATTCTGAAAATGTAGAAATCTTTGTATGTTGAACGAATCACATATTAAAAAAGAAGTAAATGCATTTGAATATTTAATAAAATATGCTAAATATAATGTTAAAAAATATTTTTGAATGACGATTTGCAAATATGAAGCTAATTTTCTATAAAAGCTGTGTCCTCAAAAAAAGAAGCTTCTAGAGCCAACAGTTTTTCGTATATTATAGTACCTCTTTTTATTCATCAATACTCCATGTGGACTAAAGTATATTAGAATGCACACGTATACTTCATCAATGTCTACTTAATTTCCGCCACATTTATGAATATTTATGGGAAGATGCATTATTTTTATGAGACAATATTGATAGGAATTAATTAAGTTAATAATGTGTATAATAACAACATACCATATTTTGGTAATTAGAATTTGAGGAACATGATAGCCTGTTGAATTGAAGCTTTTTATATATACATAAAAAGCCATTGACCTATATATTAACTGTATGCACTCTATAAGAGAAAGGAGGAAGAAAACTTGAGAGGCAGCCATCTTTGTATATATATATATATATATATATATATATATATATATATATATATATATATATATATATATATATATATATATATATATATATGTGTGTGTGTGTGTGTGTGTAAAGAGAGAGAGATAGATAGATAGATAAATAGATAGAGAGATAAATAGATATATATATATGAGACACCAAAATGAAGAAAGGAAAATTTCTTATCCCTCCAGCAATCGAAGAAAAAATGTCTAGTCATAAGGAATAGAAAAATGGAGAAAATGACAGACGATATACCCAGTTACTTTGCTTTAAGGTGATACTTTTTTTAAATATAGCTTTGGATAATATCACTGAACAATTTTTGCAAGATTCTTTTAAGACTAAATTATTTTAAAAAATGGTGCAGCTATTTTTAGTCATCATATAGGTACGTACGTCATCGAAGAGGTCTATAGTAGATTTATTTTTCTTCTCTGTTGTGCATCCAGTTATTAAATAATTAATAATTAATAACACATTGTCTTCAATATTCAAATATAAAAAAGATATGTTAATGGATTGGAAAAATTTATGATAAAATGTATATATATAGACCCTTGTGGGAATATGTTATTGTTCTAGCTCGATATACATATAAAAGAGAAATATTCCCGACAAAGATGAAGAATAAGAACGATATTTGAATAAACAAAATGTTTATACTTTAACATAACTATGTTCCTGTTTTTAAACTAGGAAATTATATATGCCAAAGTTAGTTTTCTTAAAAATTATATATATATTTATATAGGTTGACAAAAATAATGTGATCAATTATTGTTTTTTTCTTTTCATACTTGATTCAATAACCTCAAAGTTGATAAAAAACCTTTAAAAAACTCCACCGTCCTTCAATCTTGCAGAAATACAGCCTAAAAACCAGTTGTTTGAGACGTACTTTCATTTTTTTTTGATTGACTATTTTTCTACTCCTGAAAAAGTATTTGCATTTTTCTAAATATTTGAATGAACAAATTTAAAATATGAAAGAATATTTGGTCTTTATGAAAGATGGAGAGTTACTTACATGCAAAAGTATTAATATAAATTATTTTTTACTTAAGTTTTGATGCATATTTCCATTTTTAAAAATTAGATTGACTATTTTTCTACTCCCGAAGAAGTATTTGCATTTTTCTAAAAAAATTAATGAATGAACGAATTCAAAATATAAAAGAATATGTGGACTCTATGAAAGTTGAAGAGTTACTTAGATTAAAAAGCTTTATAACAAGTTTTTTCTTACATAAGCTTTCTTCTTAGGCTTGTATCCTTTAGAGTATAGTTGTAGAAGTATAAGCAAGAATGCTTAAGACAAAAATATATAACTTATTGATTATTTTTTGTTCTTTCCGAAAGTATGCTGATGATTTATAAGTTCAATTATTTAAATGAGGAGGGATTGAGTAGTTTTGTGTTTATATTTACACTTTGATGTGATATAATTATAATTTTTTTATATTCAAAATAAAAAGAGCAGGTAAAAAATAATTGTCTAGGCTTGTTTGTTTATCAACAAATAAGCAATTTCAACACATATATATTCTAAATACACAAAATATACCTTAAACATTACCTTCGTTCAACGACCTGTACACAGTCTTAATCATATAGAACATTCTTATATTTAACAAAATGATAGTCAGAATATTGAAAAGTCATACGTGTGCATTAAGGCGTGTTAATCAATGTTGGGGGCGCTGGTTCGAATCCCGAGAGGAATACCTCATTGATAAGATCCTAGGTTCGATAGACTCATTTTAATGCTATAATGATTATTTATATCCAGTTGGATGTAATTCAATCGAACCATATAGACAAAAAAGTATTTTGTTCTTTAATGTCTTTCTTTGCTATACATATATTGATTCTTAAAAATTCGTGGATCTTCTTCCTTGTCAAAACCAATTGAATGCAACAAAATAAAATTAATACCGTTATTTAATAATATAAAGAACAGTTTCTTAATTCTGAATGCTTCTTAGTTTTTCAAAAAAACTACATTGTAAAAAACAGACAAAATATCAATATTCGAATGCAACATTTTATGACCTTTATATTACTCTAGACTATAAGCATTTTTATACGGTAAACAACTCTAATGCAATATACATTTTTAGTACCACAAATCAATGTATATATATATATTAGATTATATTGATATTACATTATATTCTTATGTCTCAAACTAATTTTGAAGAAATTTTATGACTAACCGGAAGTAACCTTTTGAATTTACCGGAAATATAATAAAAAAATTGCAGAATATTCTTGCCATCATCCAACCCCAATGCAGAATGAAAGAGGCTTTTGTTTTATGGCGAGTTAATGTTTGTTAGACTCACTACTCTTTTGTATTTAATTCACTATATATATATATATATTACATAAAGATGAATGTTAGTAAATAAAATGGAATTTATGACAAAATATCAATGATTTCAAGACTTGACACATGTGGAGATATATGATTGTCATATGCAAACATATATATCTGTCATCAATGCTTTAAGCATATAAGGCATAATATAGACATGTCTAAAGAAATGCTTACTATATGACAATAAGTAAATATTTATGTATATATTTTACAAAGTAAAAACTTATAAGTCAAAGTATCTTTGATTTGTGAAATATTCAGGAAAAAGCTTTTTGGATTAGTTGCCTATCACTCAACAGAGTTACTTTGATGCTTTGAAATATATTGTCAGCATATTTTTCTAGCACATATTCTTATATAATTCTTTGTAAGAGAATTTCTATTGAAACGTCGTTTTTTTATAAAACATGTTGTAAGCGTAAGAGAACGGAATTTATTTATATATAACATATATATATATATATATATATATATATATATATATATATATATATATATATATATATATATATATATATATATATATATATATATATATATATATATATATAGTTTAAGTCCATTCAGACAAAGAATTTGCGGACTACCTTGCAAAGAAAGGAACGTAAAGTAAAATCACAATTGTGTTGGAGCACCACCAACCCACATAAAGAAAGTGATAAATGAATTCTTCAGTGAAGTTCGATGCAACAGTTATAAAGAGGATCTTGGAATGAAACATACTCGTAGAATATTGAATATTCCAAAACAAAAGGTCGAACTTTCCCAATATGAAATTACTTGTTCAAGCCTACACAGGCCATGGACCATTTCTTGCCCATCTGAGCAAATTAAAAAACACAAATGTCATTTGCAATATATGCATGAAGAGTCCCAAAGCCCTGACCACCTAATAAACAGATGCCCATCGCTATCATATGAGAGATACCAAGCCATGCAAAAGAGGATGAAGATCTTAGTATTATTAAATTTATTAATTGTAAAAAGATGCAACAAATTATTTATTCTAATTATAATTTAATTGCTTCGTAACTATATTATATAATAATACTTATAATGTTATACTCAATATCAATTTTTGCTGTTGTAGCACATATACTTTATGTAGTCGTGTTCTTTGGTTGTATATATTTGTTTTTATTAATGTATATTTGTAATGTTTGGATGTTCTATGGTAAAACAGCAATAAATACTTAACTAAGAATTATATGCGTATATATATATATATATATGATGCATCATAAATGCCAACGTTCATACGCCAAAAAATAAATATATAAAATCATTATTATTTCTTGAGTACAAAATACATAAAAAACTAATCATTATTTGAGTTTTTGATAAATTTTTTTTGATGATTTGTGGTTCAATTTTTTCGATCAAATAGGAAATAATAGATATTCCTTTTATCTGCAATCTTTAAAGTCGTACAAAATGAAAGTAATATACTTTGCTTATATTTTATTATAATGTTTTATTTATTTATTCATATTTCATAAAAAACATACACGCAAAAAATGCATACAAAATGATGTTCATGAGTAAGAAATCCATAAATAAACACTATATTTAAAGAAAAGTCACATTACATATGAATAAACAAGGAATGTAATAATTTAGAGGAGCATTTAAATATTACTACTACCTTTTTCGAACTTCAGGGCTTAAACTTCCGTTTCTTCGAACTCCTGGAATGCTGAGTTGTAGTCTCTTCAGAGTCCAACAGTAATCAGCCATCATGGCTGCGTCCCAACGACCCTGATACCTGGTCTCCATCACCTTCATATATTATGAAATCTCTCTCCCTGCTCGTCACTCATAAACCCCAGATTCTCAGGAAATCGGTCCATGTGGGAAAATAGGTAATGAACCTTGATGCTCATATTGTAGCCCAGGTTTCTGAAAGCAATCAGCATGTTGTTGACTACTTCTTTGTAATTTCTGGCCTTATTGTTCCCAAGAAAATTTTTCACGACCAGAACAAATGCCTTCATGCTTCCTGTTCTAAATCGTTCATTGAGTTTTCGAACTCAGGATCCCTGATGAGCTGACGGATCTGAGGACCGTCAAAGATTCCACCTTCTAACTTCGCCATGGTCGATCCGGGAAAAGTTTGGCACAAGTAAGTGAAGTGTAAGTGAGTGGCTGGAAGGGAGGTCGTCCCGCTGCATCTTTTGCATAGTTAACTAGAGGCATATATACACTCAGAGAGTGCAAACCTCCGCCGTCACGGGTCCTTATGAGCCTTACGGGCCGATTTTTCACGACTGGGGCGGCGTACAGGGACGGGGGAGGGTTCCCCTCGACGGAAATTCCAAGAGAAAGACGCTCCCGGCACCCGATTTCACAGCACAGCGACATCTATTGGCAGAGTAGGCTAACTTGAAATATTTATTAGTATTTAGCTCATTTTGCATCTTAATTCTGCACTCAGAGATGCCAAAATTAAATCATTTGTTCCTTTTGGCATTTCCAACAACTCCACAAAGTTACATCCGAATCTGTTGTGTACTTTTTGAGTTATCCTGCTGACAAACAAACCAACCAACAACAAACCAACGCCAGTGAAAACAATACCTCCTTCGGCGGAGGTAATAAAAGGTGAATTTTGCAAACGAAAACGTCAGTAATTCATTTTTCTGCTGCAAAAAATGATGGATTCCTTGAAAAGGAGACTCCCCGATAGAATAGCAAAGTAGGACGACAGGAAAAAAGGGCAATGACTCTCTCTCTCTCACGGGAGTCCATTCCTCCCTCCTCCGGGTTGTCTGACACGTCATCTTCTTGGATGCAGACGGAATAAGCCAGCCAACCAGCCTTAAGGAAGAGAGAGGGGGGGGGGGTTGGTAATGTCCCTCAGGGTCAGTCTGTCTGTCTCCGACACATCATCCTCTTTGATGCAAAGAGAATAGGCTGAGCACCCACTGGGGAGTCATGACCTCCTAAGGTTCCACTCCACGCTTGATCCGGGGCTGTGTCACAGTGAATTCTTGTCACAAATGTTGTGTACGACGGCACAGCCGGCAGCCCAGTCATTAAGAATCCTGGATCCTTGGAAGATTTCCGTGAAAATAGCACTCAAATTCCAATGAAAGGGGTAAAATTCCTCTTTATTGTTTACCTACGTTGTGACGTCAGTTTTTTTCTCTTTCTATCTCACGGGTGACTTATAAATTTCTCTAAATTAGGGCAAAATTGAGAGGATTTAAAAATATTCATTTGCTAATTTTTAATAAAATAAAACATTTTATGGAACACCAAGCAAATCAAATTAAAGCTCGTTATTTTTCTTAATGTTCATATAAAGTTTCATCATGTAAAACATTTTTGTGAGAAACAGTGAGTCTCTAAGTAAAACATTCATTTTTCGTAGAAAATGACATATGTTTGAAAGTCTAAATGTGCCAGAGACGAAGTAAAAATTGAAATGAGTACTTTGATCTAAGCTCTATCAAATCATTCCTATTTTTTCTATACTTCAGTCCTTGTATGTCAAAAATGGCTCTGAATCGAAAAAGTGCTGAAAATTTGAGATCCATTTTGCTCTGAATTTATCACTAATATTGACAAATGAATACCATATTCGGTATCAGTGGATAAAACTCTAAAAGAATTAGTGAAATTTAGTCCGACCTAAATTTTAAAGTTGATTTTTCTTGACCTGTGTAATGAGTGCAAGTCGCCATAAATGACGCTGCCAGGAGCATCGTTGGATGTATAAGACGGGATCACATCCACATCGGGGACCTCCTTAAGAGAGCAGGCCTTCCCTCCCTCAACGAGGTGGCCGCCAAGGCGATAGCTCTGGAGACCTGGAAATGCTTCTACTCCAACAATGGGGCGCCGGTGCCAGGAACCAGGTTGGTGATTTCGTCTTCCCCATCCCGAGGAGGCCCATGAGGTCCATCACTCCAGTGGCGTATCCACTTGGGAGGGAGACAGCTACTTTTGCATGCCACGCAATATCAGTGTGGAACATGTTTAAGGCCTTGAGGTCGGCCATGACCCTTCACACTGCCAGGACCGCAGCTAGGGTCATTGGATGCAGCGTCCCCATTCTGCATTGGCATTTTATATGTTGTTTTTTGTCTATTATTTTATGGTTTTTATTAATTTATTTTAGACTAGTTACAAATGTAAATAATGTGCCCCGTGGCAGATATACTCGATTACACACACACAGAATAATGTTTAAATCTTTAACCTATTGAATAAAACAAAGAAAGTTTATTTGGAAAGTTATTTCATGGAATGAGGCCTTGTCTAAATATATGTATTAAGGAGTGATTCTCATCCACTCTCCTCATTAGAGGCACATCCATCTTACCCAATCAATTTTCTTGTTAAAATAAATATATTAAATAAATGATTATATTATTAGTTGCCTCCTTGACAGGAGAGTCTCCAGTTAGGGTAAAAGATCCTTAAAAGAGTACTCTCTCCCATTTAAAAAAGGTAGACTTATATATAGTTAGACTT
The DNA here is from genome assembly GCA_013387185.1 of Caligus rogercresseyi. Classification (NCBI taxonomy): domain Eukaryota; kingdom Metazoa; phylum Arthropoda; class Copepoda; order Siphonostomatoida; family Caligidae; genus Caligus; species Caligus rogercresseyi. The sequence goes on from CP045891.1 coordinate 19,041,053, forward strand.
CATCTTCATTACCTCGTAATGGGGAACAAAATAATGGGGACTGTCCAAATAGAAATGGAAAATAGATAAATTTAATAGGATGTCTCCGTGTATTATTTAAAAGGACAGTGTTCTATTTGTTAGAAATATATATATTTTTGTCTTCAATTGTTGTTTTTATAGGAAGTCCTTTGCTGATACTCATATGAAGGTCTACCCTCGCAAGAGTTGAAGAACTAGTATACGTTGATAATTGTTTAAACTAGGAATGCAAGTTATCTTTTAATATATTAATCGTTAGTTGTTTCATTTAGTCGACTTTTAATCGATTAATGGACAACAACACCACCCTTCATGCGTTTGTGGACTGTCAGTGTCAATACTAAAGTACTTCTTGAAAATAAATCTACCAGGTCTTGAAATAGGTAATGAAGGCTACGTTAAAGGACTTATTTTATTTGGAGTTTCGAGGGACAAAATTATTGTCTCACCAAAAACAAGGGCAATGGACTTTGCTCTTTTGAACTGTAAAGCTCTTATAGCTCAAAAGCTAACTCTATATCAACCACTAAAGGAAGAGGATCTGAGAGCCATTATACTAGCTGCGTCAGCTAGGTATTTAGCTCCATATGTTAAAGTTCCTATGGTCGATTTCAAATCGTAGAGTTACGCTGGAGAATTGATGCGATTCCTTCCGTCGACATCTTTAAATCAGAAAAAATATTTGCATAAGATTTTAAAGAATTTTAGTAATTTCTTATAGATACCTTTATGAATTGTGAATTGTTGGTTTAATGTTATTTTAATGATGAGGTATAATTCCTTTACGGAGGATTAATTTTAAACTATAATGTTTTTTCAGGTATTTTATTTTGCGTAACTACTCCGGTTTATATATTTATGTATGCTTTTCTGTTTTGATGTACATAATATATTTTAATGAAGGAAAAATGGAGAGGGATCTCGATAGCCGTGCGTGCTAAGGCGTGTTCATCTCTCAATGTTGGGGGCGCAGGTTCGAATCCCGAGAGGGGATGGTCATTTTTGGTCTACCTCATTGATAAGATCCTAGGTTCGATAGACTAATTTTAACGCTATAATGCTTATTTATATCCTATCGGATGCAATTCTATCGAACCATATAGGCAAAAAAAAAAAAAAAAAAAAAAATGGAAACAGCGCCAAGATTAAGGGACCGACTTATCATATTGATTTGGAAAATGTAAGTGCATCTTTATGGTTATGGAAAATCAATCACTTTAAAAAATGACGTCCATGGGATATGATTCTCATAAGACGTATTTTCTAATTTGTAGACTTTCAATACTAAATATGATCGCTATGACGTTTTTGGACTATTTTCTCACATCCAAACGTGAGGAATTTATGTTTCGGACTTTAAAACCAGTAAATACATGGAAGTTTATTAACATAGAGACCGAGTGCGCGATTTGTCGATTAGTTGCAACTAACAAATTTTAATTGATTAAAAACTTGTCTATTCTTAATCGTTTGTCGATTAACTTTTTGTATTCCTAATTTATCAAAACACGTAGTATTTTTTTAAACTATTATTAAGGTAAGTTCTCATAGGTAGAGAAAAAGTGAATGTTTTTTTCATTTGACGATAAATAGATCCTCTCTCTGAGGACCGACGTAGATACAGAAATAAAGTAAAGTTGGTAACTGAAAATATGTCTCTTGGTGAGATTTCGCAAACTATATTTCTTCTTTGACCTATGTATGCAATGTTATCTATACGGAAAAGGTTTAATAGGAAACTATATATATATATATTTATTTATATATATACCTGTATATATATTTGATCAATTAAGATACATGTCATGCACGCAATCAAAGTTTGCTTCACAATAATATTTAATTTAACTTCACAGCATATATTAATGGAATTAAGAAAATTGTTTTTAATTCTCCATCTATTTTTGTATACAATTAGAAATGAAAGACTCTAATAAGGTGACAAAAACTTTGTGGCCTGAGGCAAATTAAAATGAAAAAACTAAAATGCTTTTATATGTTTTGTATTATACAACTGTTGAGATGATGTTTTTATATAAGGTTTTAGTGCATTCATATATCAATGAAATATGTGACACATTTTTAATAAATGGTTTTTTGACCGAAGAAAAAAGGCAAACAAAAATATATATTGAAAGATACATGATATGTAATATATAATATAAATCAATGGATAATATATTTCAAATTAAAACTTTTTATTTCAGCCCTCCTTACAAAAACCAATATACATGAAGTGTATATATAGGTATATATAAAAATATATATATACATATATATATATACAATTATCTATAAAAATATGTACGATTTAATTTAAGACTAAAATGCTTTTTCATATCTGAACACATGAAATTACATGAAACCAATTAGGCGAAAAATAAATTAAAAGAAAAATGTAGGAAATAAGCAAAAAAGTTTAACTCTATATTATTTTAAAAAATGGTTGTTTTTGATAATAACATAGTTGATTTGTATTCAAAGTGTTCTATATATCCATGTATGCTAAAAATTATGATAAAACTACATAGTTTAGATGTAAACGATTATTTGCATAGTGAATAAAAATTTATGAGCTGGATTAATTGCTATCAGTGAATATTTGGAAAACTGGTATAATTATTTAAAAAATCACAAAGGATAATATAATTAAATATATAATAAACTAACAACTAAAAAAATGTTTTTAGTGTCCAATTATACAATTCATTTAAATTTTCTAATATAAAATTAAATTTATTCTTCATTTAATTGAAAATTACATTACCATATACCTATATTTTTCAAAGTTTTTTGAAGCCGTCGTTAAGTTAAACATTTATTTCTTTTTACATTAAATCCATTCAGACTTGAAACGTTGTGAAGGATAATCACTTTGGTCATTGTATAGTTTGAACATACTACAACTCTTGGAAACCTGTTCAGATAACCCGATATATATCTCAAGTATTAAATGTTGCCAAGATTTTCTTTAGCATGAAAGAAGAGCTCATATTACATACACAACAACAAAAAACATTTCAATTACTGTATAATTTGTATACCTAAGATCCAATTACTTTTAGTTGGTGAGGTAAATCACCTAATGAGAAATCGCTTTGTATACTTCCAAATAATATTATTTTTCTAATGAATGGTTTTGAGATTATGCTTAACTTAATATGCCTAATTTTGGTGTATGTTAGGTCCGCCATGTTGTAACTTTAAGCTTTGCCCTCAAGACTTTATTAAAATGATCTATAAAGTTCAATATTTCCAATTCAAAAACCAATATGATTGTATTTTATTACTATGATGGCATTCTTTAATGATCTGAGAGTAAGGAATAACTGAAAGGTAGTAATGCTGCTTCCTATAGTCAACCGTCGTTCATGTCTTTTAATGATAAAAAGAAGGTCTTTCAAAATTAGCATTATCATGATGACTATACTAAGGAAGCATTCATGAACAAAACTGACAAAAGCACCTATTTTCAATAGACTACATTCATCATTATATATAGCATGGCTTGAATTCGCTTATTGTAAGTAAACCCCCAGTGATTTCTTATAATTACTTATAATTAAAACTTTAATATAAATTGGCCTATTGCATCATATAAATCATCATAATTATTATTACATTTGAACTAAAAAGTCGAGTTTCAAATGGATATATTCTGATGCCGCTCCCTTAAATCTAAAGAATCGCCTTTTATGTCTCTCAAGGATTGAACCAAGGTTGATAAAAGTTATTTCCATCATAAGACTCTGGTAGAATGACTTATCAAATCCAATATTTTAGTTAACCCTTTAGATTTTGTTTTTGTCAACTTTATTCAAAACTTTTTTTGCTTATATGAATCGATAGAATTGCATCCGACAGTATATAAATAAGCATTATAGCATTACAATTAGTCTATTGAACCTAGCATCTTATCAATGAGGTAGACCAAAAATGGCCATCCCCTCTCGGGATTCAAACCTGCGCCCCAACATTGAGAGTTGAACACGCCTTAAAACGCACGGCTATCGCACCCCTTAAAAAAATATTAAAAACTTGTTGAAATAAGGTTATTGGCTTTTTCTCCTTTAATTTTATGATTGCTTGCCATCGTTCTATGGAACCTAAAGAACAAATCGACAAATATTTAAGCATATGCATGTCTATAATACATTAATACTACAAAGTACACAAAATGTGTGGACAAACAATTGCTCACTAAAGCCATTCAAGCATGAGTTCACGTGGGGAAAAACATAATACAAAGAATAATCATCATTATAAAAGTCAATAACACTTTTCTTATATTTATACAAATATGAAAAATAATATTTGCATGAACAACATTGCTAAATAATGAGGCCCAGCTCTACTAAAGAAATATAAATTATAACTCCTAGAATCATTTAACCCTTAATAAAAGCACAGCGTTTCATTTACCCTAAAGTTGTACCTTTAACATTATTTAAGCTTGGATTAAAATCAAAGGACCAGTGTATGAATCAAACACAAGGTAAGAATAAAAAAACGATTTCCTACTTTGAGGTCCTCCAATCAAGTTACCATGAATGAATATTTGTGAGAGAGATTTTGAGTGCATATACAAGTCTGAATACATGATTTCGTTAAAAAGGCTGGTCCATTTTCTTAAACGAACTCATGCTTCGACACCAAAATCCTCAGATCATCTTCGAGGGGTACAATGAAAGGATGAAACAAGATACAATCTATGTATGACCTCAGAAGACCAATCACTCAGAGCTGTTTGGCGGCCAAAACCTGACAACAATCTGAAATTAATCAATTGAGCTCAGGATGACTAAACATCGTCAGGAACTTTGCAAGTCACTTTTAAATCATCTGCTGCAACCAAGACTTTTCAGAGCGAAGTCCTATTTTTTTTCTTCATTTTCCATTATGTTTTTTGCGTATTTTTGTTTAATTTAGTTAATATATTTTAGCAATAAAGTAATCTTTGTACATTATAATAATCTTAATAATCATCAATTCACAAACAAACACCAGGAATATTACTTAAGCATGCTTCAAATCCTTTTTATTTTCAGAGAATTCAAAAATATTTTATTTATCCAATATATTAGGATCTACCATTGAAAACGAGTCTGGGCATGAAAAAGTCAGGATTTACATCAAATAAAAAAAACACTTATAACTCGATAAGTGTGATTTGGCTGCAACAAGGTCGTGAATTTGTTCTTCTTGTGTTGGTCGAACATATTGTCTTTCCCTCACACTCTTCACCACCCACTGCACGACAGTAATGGCTCCCACATGACCCCAATTGCGTCATTTTAAAGCATATATTTCAAATTCCGGAACCGTCAAAGAGGTTCAAGTCTGGGCTTTAGGGAATCTCTTTGACCGCTTCTACATCCCTTCAGTCTATAAACTATCGTTTTTTAGTGCCATCATGAAGAAGGCCATCAACAGACAATCTTTTTGGTAAATATTTTTGTGTATGATGTTATTGAAACGTTTCATGGTCATCTTTAGGTATTTTATCATAGTCGTCCGGTCGTCTGTGGTCCCGGAAGATAGTGTCTGGTTGAGAACCGGGCCTCCCGTGGGCTCCACCTGAACTTGCCTTCGCTCCGCTGAATCTCAGTAGAACCAGAATTGATCCTGAAGTAAAAGATGAAACCCTAGTTAAACCTCCCCGGAACAACTTCAAAAGGTCTTGACAGCGCTTAACTCGCTGCCTCGTGTTGGTTTCTCAGAGTTGGTAAGATACGAGGCAAATGGTCTTCTACTATGATCCTGGAGACGGTTATATGTTTGAGGGAAACCTCTGTACCAACTTCACGAGTGTTCATTCAAGGGTTGCGTTCGTTGAGACGCTTCACATGGGCTACATTATGTCCTGGGGACGTCCAGCGCTTATCCTCTTCTCCAGGGCAAAACTCCCTCCATTGAAGTCTTAAATCCATCTTTTGATAGTGTAGTGACTAAGCCAGATATCGATGAAAATGTGGATGAGCTCTGTATGGATCTTGTTGAGCTTGTGCCGGGTTAAGAGCGAAAATAAGATGTCTCCATTTTCATGGGTGAGTGCAATTATAAATATAACTGAAACGATTGTCAACCAATCGTGTGAACTCAAACGACTACTCAGAATTTTTTTTTATGCGATAAAAATGATACCGTTAGATTTTTTGACTTATTTTATTTACTTTTCATAAAGACGCGCAATTGTTCGTTTTTAGCCCTTAATGAAACATCTAAATACATGACTGGAAAGATATCAAATATATCATTAGGAAACTATACATATAAATGTAGTTGTAAAAAAGAGTTTGAACTTCCAACGATTAACGAGCAATCCATTTTTATTATAACCATAACAATAAATAAGTAAAGAGAAATATGGATAAATGTGTTAATATTGACTCTATGATATATACTAAAGTATCGATTACATAACTGATAATAAAAATCAATGTTTGTAGTAGAAAGAAAGACTAAAATATATATTATATAAACCTAAATGATATAATAACTAAGGGAGTGCTATGTCGTGTGTGCTAAGGCGTGTTCAACTCACAATGTTGGGGGCGCAGGTTCGAATACTCCCGAGAGGGGATGGTCATTTTCGGAATACCTCATTAATAAGATCCTAGGTTCGAAGGACCTAGGTTTTAATGCTATAATGCTTATTTATATCCTGTCAAAAGCTGCAATTTTACCGAACCATATAGGCAAAATAATAATAATAATAGTAACTCATATACTCATTTGTACATAAATGAGTTAACATTTAATTTGAATAAGCAAACATACTTTTTAAATAATAATTTCAAATTAATGTTCCACTTTTTGTGCATGTTATGGAAAACCACAGTTCAATTAAGTCTAGGATAACTAATCAAAGATATGGTATATGTATGTATATAACAAGTTGTCTCCTCATATTTCATCCAATTAAAGCCACACATCTGTGCATATTAAAGTGAAGGGCTTTTTTTGTATCATTAAAATATATCCCTAAGGGCAAAGTATGAGTATTAATGAGCTCTCACATTTATTGTTATGACACACTTGCATGAGGGGAGAGGGAGGTAGGAGGATCTAAATTATGTTTCTCCGTTGCATCCAAATTTGATTTATGTGTAAAGCTACTGTCAAAGTATAGATATTACACTTTACCCCATTAAAAAAGGGATCAACAGTTCGCTTTGTTTACTTTTTATTACTATAAAATTATTGAAGACAAAACATTTATGGGTCTAAAAGATTAATGGATAAGATCCCAATCCATATCAGATTTTTGGATTCTATCGATCCTTAATATACAAATCCGATATTCTATACATTGGCGCCTTTTAAATTGACGTTACATCTTGAATAACGATTAGCGGTATATAATGTACAGAGTGGTACAGCAAAAATTAGAATGGACTTTTAAAGGCCCTAGCTCCATTGTTATTTGTTGTATGATCTTGAGCTTGGTGCCATTCGAAAGAGTAAACAAAATCCTACAAACTGGTGTCTGTTGTGTTTTTGTATAACCAAAAATGTCTGAGCAAGAGATGAAAAGGCAAAGGGCGATTGATCTCCTCTGCGCCCAAGTCGACCCGATTGTGATCACGACTCAGATCAAGGTATCCTTGGCCACGGTCTACAACATCAGGAAGGCCATGGAGGGCATGGATCCGATCTCCAGGAAGCCTGGGACTGGGGGACACAACAAAAAACGAAGTGGTGAGTTCCTGACCCTCCTGCAGGAGAACATCAAGAAGGACCCCACCAAGTCCATGAGGAAGATAGCCGCCGAGAGAAACGTTGCTCTCATCACCGTCACCAGGGCCGTCCACGAGGTCTTGGGCCTCAAGAGCTTCGTCAGGACACCAAGGCATCTGTTGGCGGCCACTATGAAGGCCAGAAGGTTAGAGAGAGCCAAAAAAGTCCTCAACTTCTTCAAGCACAACGGCGACACGGTCAAGATCTACTCTGACAAGAAGATCTTCACAGTGGACGCAGTGCTGAACAGAAGAAATGATCGATTCTTGGCAGAAACAAGAGGTCAGGTGGAGGGGTATTACAGGACCAAACATCCAGCCCAAGTAATGGTCCTGGGTATCGTGGCCTCCGACGGCAACAAGATGCCCCCACACTTCTTCAGGACCAATGAGAAGGTCAACTCTGATGTCTACTACAAGGTCCTTAGGTACAAGGTCTTGCCATAGCTAAAGAGCACATTCCCAATAAACAATTATGTGTTCAACCAGGACGGAGCCCCGGCTCACACGTTCAAGAAGGCTAAGGAGTTATGCAAGGGGAACATGGCCTCCTTCTGGCCGGCGGACTTCTGGCCCTCCTCATCGCCGGATGTGAGCCCTCTAGACTTTGCTGTCTGGGGCTTCCTGGAGGGCAAGACCAACAAAACCTCACACACCAGTGTCGGGGCCCTGAAGGCCACCATCACCAAGGAGTGGGACAACATGTCGGAGGACTTCATCAAGACCAGCTGTGCCTCCGTTCGTCCACGTATTGAAGCCATCATCAAGAATAATGGAGGACACATTGAATAAAAGTTGTAACTTACTGTATCCTTAACATATTTTGTTTCAGGAATTTACCATTAAAATGGCTCTAAAACAAACTATTTCAGCCTTCAAATTGGCCTTTGTCATTTCTAATTTTGCTGTACCACTCTGTATGTTGTTTCTTCATTCTTAAAACCTAAATAAATATAAACAACGACAAATTCTCTCCAACAAAAAATACATTGTATAATGTAATTACTCATTCTGGGACATGCTTTGATTTACTTTACCTAAAACAATTATTAAAACTTTTATTTTTCTAAGTATTATGATTTTTTCAGCACAAAAGCTTTTTGGTAGATGCTTGGTTCATTGTGCTCTTAATTAAAACTTTGTGCACTGAAAGAAAATCAGTTTCTTATGATAAGGGTCAATTATGATGTTTCCATTATATTTATTTACTTTTTCTGTCAAATGATAATGCGAAAAAATCCGTACATTTTACTTCTGCATTAATGATTATAATAATGACTTTCCCAATTAATTGAAATATTAAGTGCAGATATTTTGAACTCGATGATCCAATTATATATTTCATTCTCGTAAATAGGTAGGTATGTGTTACCTTGACCCTGGTTTTATAACTAAACTATTTGGTTCACCTTTTTCAAAAGCTTTATTGATTCAGAGATATTACACATAACAAATGAATACATATTTATTGTAGTTTAAAATTAAGTCTCTAATTTAAAATTTAATTCTACATGATTAAAATAGGATATAACATATAGGACAATAACAATACACGTTAAATGATTTAAAAAATATTTGAATATAAATATATTTAACAAAACAAAAGCTGATGAACAATGTACAAAAAATTTGGAAACTCCCAGGAAACATCATTTTTTGCTGAAGAAGTAAATAATAACCACATCTTAACATTTTTTAAACTATTTAGTAACTTTTAATAAGTGTGTTACGAAAATTATAATATTTCTAAAGACAGATAAAATCGGACTAAGTCGTCAGTTTACAGCCAAGAAGAACCATCCTTATAAGTGATCCTAATAGACCATTTTTAAATTATGTACTAGATATCAAAAAGGCTATTAAAGAATAATTACGTAGGAAATCGACGATAGTTAGCCTTTGCGAAATATAACTTCCTTAATTTAAGTCATGTCCAAGAAACGCGATTTTGGAGGACTTTTGGAGTTAGAGTTCAGCCCGAAAATAAGAATAGCTGGTAGTTTGAATACAGCTTGTACACGGGAAAAATTAATTGTTCGTAAAGATTAATGACTTATTTTTTGCCATAACTTAACTTTTTTTAAATATGAATCAATTGTATTTTATTTTTTAGTGTAAATTAAAATATTACATATTTAAATATTATATTTTTTTACGTGTTCCAACATGATTGGCCAATAGGAAATAAATAAAAATATTTGTAGAATTCGAAAACACAATACCTCATCAATCTTCAACTATCTTCTGGAGGTGTAATCTCATACCCGAACGAGTGTGGAGATCAGCAAACCGTTCAAGGAGATGACAAAAAAAAGAAAGTTAATGAAGGAGATTGTTTGTTTTTGTGTAAATTTAATTTACTTACTAATAAAAGTTACCTCATATATTAAAGGCCACTTTTGATATCAGATTGAGTATTGGGGCTGATCCAGAAGCGTGAAAAAAACTAGTCAACCTCAAATCGTTATACCTTAAAGACAAAAATAATTGTAGTATTAGAGAGTTACATCGTGTATTATATCTACTATCTATCACCTATGAGTAGACACATCCTAAAGAAGTAAGTTCAATTGGGATGCGATAGCCGTGCATGTTAAGGCGTGTTCAACTCTCAATGTTGGGGGAGGGGGTTCGAATACTCCCGAGAGGGGATGGTCATTTTTGGTCTACCTCATTGATAAGAGTATCTTAGGTTCGATAGACTAATTTTAATGCTTATTTATATCCTGTCGGATGCAATTCCATCGAACGCAAAGATAATAGATAATACATGATGCGGAGAAAGCAATGTTTAGATTCCTTTGATTAGAAAAGAAAAATTTAAACGTCACACATGACGTCACATTATCGATTTGTTATGATTTATGGCATAAAAATATCTATATTCTCTTTCTTTTCTCTCATTATCCTTCTGTCTGTTTGATAGAAAGGACTACTACTTTTATGGACTAGTGAAAAATATAAATAATCAAACCTTTTCAGATGTTAATAAATTGGCTGTGTTTCGGCCTCAAAATTGAAAATCTAATGCAAATAACATATTATTAAACCAATTTCATTTTTGCTGAAAATCATGTGAATGTAGTTACACAGAGTCATAAAAATCTTATTTTTTATATGAAACTATGTACGAGGTTGTGTGGCTTCATCGATATTAGTCCACCATATTATTATTTATTATTGTTATTCATTTAGATGGTGTAGTTATTAGATATACAGGCAAATCGTCTAAGTGATGACGTCACATTTTTTGAATTTTTATTATTGGAAATATCCCTCTTTGTTTACATTGGTTCTGCCCCCCCCCCCCCCCTGTATCGAACCATATAGGCAAAAAAATAATAAAAGAAATTTTGATTCCCCTATTAAATAAAAATCCATGAAAATAATCAAAAGCTGCGACTACATATTTGAGTTCATAGGAACTAAGAATCCCCAAGCGTAATTATGATTGTGTTTGCTATTTATTAGAGTCATGGCAACATATGTTGATGCCCCTCTAACATTTGCTTTTTTCAAAAAGCATAAACTTTATATGAGCAACTATAATTGTAGTCTCGTAAATTATGCCTTCCTCCCCTCACTTTATAATATAATATAACTACATACATATATGGAAAAGAAAAAACTTGCTTTGAAGATGACGGCAATTACCTCATTCAAGCTCAAGCCTCTCCAGCTACATAGTTTTAAAACTCCGGGTCATGAATTTTTTATCATCATATAGAGTTGGCATCCTCAGGTAGAGAGGATCCATTATAACTTGAGCTCCTTTGCTCCTTTTATATTCAATTATCCATCAAAAATAAATAACACACTCAAATGTCTTGGAGTGAGTTGCTTTCTATATAGGCCTGCCAGGAGGATTTTGAATTCCTAAGAATATTATGATATATAAAGCCTTGAGTCATAAATTATATGAATATGCTTTTTAGAATAGTATGCCGTCTATGATTTTAAGAAACATTGAATCTGAAGTATATTATTGTATAAATGAAAAAGATTTTGGGGTGTATATTGGAATTCTTGGTATGTATTTAAATGAGTTTTTCGCGTTACAGTATTCTTTTTTTAGTTCCATAGGGAACACAAAAATTTGGTTAATCAAAAGCTTCTGTAATCTTCATGCTAAAAATCTTGTAAAAAAGTAATAAAATAGTATTTTAGTTTCCGTTGTTCAAAATAGTACTGAGACAAACCAAATCTTATTGTTATTTTCTGATACGCAAATATACGTGATCTTAATATAAAAAACTAGTAAGTTTGAATCACAATGCACCTCTGTGTTTTGCTTTTACATACATATTCGTCAGAATTAATTTTTTGGTCCAGTAATCTTGTTTTATTTAAGTGTATTTTTATTTTGACTTATAAATGTAAAAATAGTATGACTGAAGAACTACTGATTTTAAAATTTTGCAGTTTTTCAATATATAGGTATTGTTAATTATTATTTAAAAACTCTTGGACATAAGTAACAATCAACTAACTATATATTTCAGTAAGTTAATAACAAAGACTTTTGGTATTAGTTTTATTAAATATATATATTTTTGTAATGGCAATAAACCAAAAACAAGCATTATAGAAAAGTGCTAAATTTTTTTCTTCTTCTCTCCTTTATTGTTTAGATGTTATATAAAATTATATAAAAATAATATATAAGTAAAATAAACATTATAGTTTATAATAAAAATCTAAACAAGAGGTAAAACAATAAACAAAATATCAAACGGGTATCTATTTAAAATATTTCAATATTTTTTGCATAACTTTAAAATATTCTTTTGATTTGGATGGATAAAATTTGATGACGTTCCCCGCATGGACCCATGAGTCCTCGGTGTCGGAGGGGATCTTGAGGGAGAGGGCGGTGTATCGGGCGGCAGCTGAGAGCATCACAGATCGAAGAATAGATGGTTTTACTATTTCTTTTTTCGTCAAACAACTCGCTATGTATGCTTTGGAGTTTGACAGAGCAAATTCAATAGCTTGACTTTTATGGGAATTGTGACCTTTTTTCTTTAGAAGACCGAAGAGGATTGTTGATTTCGTATATTTGCAGTTGATGACCTTAAATCCCCTTACGTTGATTGTCAGAAACTTTTTTAATATTATGACAAGCGGACAGTCAACAAAAGCGTGCTCGACGTCGTTGTACAACTTGCCACAATTAAAGCAATGGAAATCAAAGGATAAACAGCCAGCAGATATCTGCAACTGAGCCGTGAACTTTTTTCCGTCGTAGATTCCAGAGAGAGAATTTAATATCCTTGATTTCCATTCCCCTGGAAGGGAAAGCTTTTTTATATGGACGTTGGCAATAGACTCAGCTCCCTCATAAAAGCTTAAAGAAGACATTTTGAGGTGCCATGGACAGGGGGGTGTGTGTAAATGGGCTGCTCTTTCCAAAGGAAAACGAAAACGTCCATCACGAAATAGACAATCGGGCGATGTACGATGAAGACTTAAAATATTATTACTTATCGCCTTTTCTTCCAATACTGATGGACTATCGAGATTTTTGAAAAATAACTTTTTCTTGGTGTGTTTGCGAATGATATCCACAGTGCAGTCGCTTTTAAAGTTAGGGACCCATCTCCAAATAATCCGTTGCGCGGCACCCCAAGTCTCTGATAGCCTCGCAGTTTGTGCATTGGTAAGATCAGTTCCAAAGAGTAGACGAACATACAAATCATTGTTTGTTATAGTACATCTCCATTCCTTATCCGGATTCTTAGTGATGTCAATAAAAACTTTAAGATATATTTTGGTAAAATCTGAGATAAAAGAGCGAGACCTCCTCCAATTTGTTTTTTAGGTCTTTTTAGTGTTGGAAGATAACGTCGATGGAAAAGTTTGAGGAGCCAAACATCTTCCTCCACCAAAGCCTTTTCTGCGATTATAGGAGAGATGGAAGCCTTATACAACACGGCAGGAACGATTTGAGAATTGTAGAGGTCAATTCTCTTTTGGAGATTAAACCGTCTAAAACTTAAGATCCAGTTATTGATGAGGCAGGACAATTTATTCCAATTGTTCTCGAGAATGCCCTCGGAACCCCAGTCAATTCCTAAGATCGAAACCTTCTTTTTCACGAAGCAATTATGGACCATCTTACCCTCCAAAGGATCCCATAAACCTATAGGGAGGACGAAAGTTTTAGATCGGTTCAATTCCAATCCAGACCTTACTTTGAACTTATCGAAAGTTTTAAGAATAATTTCAACTCTTTTTATTAATTGCGCCTCAGAGTTGGCTTCTAATGTTAGAGTAATATCATCCGCGTAAAGGTCTATAAGATGTTTTGATTCATGAAATTGGACACCGAATCCGCTATATTTTCGCTTTAACTCAACTACAAGTTCTTCAATAGCGGCTATGAAGAGAAGAGGTGCAGACGGACATCCCTGTCTACAGCTTGTCCTTAGTAAGATTGGCTTACTTTCAAGGCCTCCTAAGGTTATCACTGACGATCCATTTAGCAGAAGAGCACGAACAGGGTTGAAAAATTCCTTTGGCAGCAATTTCCTCACCGATCGAAGTATCTGTTGGTGGGAGATAGAATCAAAGGCTTTTTTGAAATCTATTCCCACCAGAGCTCCATATTTTCCTCTAGACCTGACAGAGTCTATCACTGTTTGGATATTTCGGGAAACGTCGGAAATTTTGCGATTCCTTAAGAAACATTTCTGGCTATTCCCAATTTTTTTATTGAGCTCTTTTTCCATATCTTGCGCTAAGATTCCGGATAAAATCCTATAGGACTGATTAAGGACTGTGATGGGTCTCCAATGATTGATTTCGGTCCCGTTACCCTTTTTAGGAATCAGAACGATCCTGCCTTTTGTCATAGATTTCGGTAGCCTTCCTTTTCTTTCCATTGATTCTCCAATGCGAAGAAGGAAAGGAGCAGTTTCTTCAGGAAATAATGTATAAATTTCCCCGATTATACCATCCACACCAGATGCCTTCTTCCCGTTGAATTTATTCTTGATGTACAATTTAATTTTTTCCAAGGTATAAATTTTGCACGCTCTAATTTTTCTTTGTCTTGGAAAGTTGATAAAGTTGAAATGAACAACTTTCTGGAATTGCGAGTAAAAGCAGTTAAGAATGTCATTAGGACGAGTGAATACAGAATCATTGTGAATAATTTTTGATATGGATTTTGCAGAATATTTTCCCTGAATCAACGGATTTTTCAACCTTGATAAAGGGTCACTTTCTGCTTCCACTTTTTTTGCCATCTCCGACTCTGCCACTTCCGCAATTCTATATGAATTAAAAACTTCCGCTGTGAAAGTCTGGAGAAAAGATGAACTGTCACTGAGTATGCTGTCAATCTTCTTCTGTCTTTCCCTCTCCTGTCTCCTGTGTTTATGTAAGAAGTTCAAGGTAGAGAAACGAATCATTGTATTGAAGACAGAGACTGTTTGATGCGAAGACATAGATGGACTGAAGCTTCCTTCCAAGTTTGTTCTTAATTTTTCTCTAAATTTGGGTTCTTTTAGAATCCACTTAGGAACCTTGAAGGACGTTTTACCAGGGAAAAAATCCATCTCGACCTCTAAAATGAAGTGATTTGAGAATGGCTCAGGCTTATAATTTGTCCATTTAATTTGTATGAACACTGATGGTGCGACCAAGACGTGGTCAATTCGCGAAGATAAAGATCCACTCTTCCACGAAATGCATGGTAGGGGATTATTTCTTTTTGTGCCGTCAATCAAATTTAATTTAGCCATTAAGATGTTGAGCAGATGAATGTTAGGGTAATTCCCATTATTTTTGTCTAAGTCAACATTGAGATCGCCTATGATGATCAAAGGAAGAATTTTGAAGGGCTCGGAATCCATCATAGTTTGGAAAAACTTAGGAGAATGTTCATTTGGTCCGTAGGCGTTAATGATACAAAAGTTCATGTTGCTTGTCGAAACGTATAGTTTGTGCCAATCACTTTCCAAAGAATAATCTTCAACACATTCAACCGTTTTTATCTTTTTCGTTATGAAGGGGAGCACTCCCCATCAAACATTCAATGGGACAAGACGAAGAAATCTCCTCTTTTATGTCCTGGAGGCAAACTATATCAGGATTAAGTGAGAAAACAGACTTTAAAAGAGCGTGGCGTCGTTTTCTGTCCAAACCACCTCTTGTGTTGAGAGAAATAATCCTCTTGAGACCCATATTCGATTTTATTTCATTGGATATGCTATCCGAAGAAAAATCGGTGATTTTTGTTTCAAAATAATTATGCTGAAATGAGTTCATAGATATTTTATTGAGAAATTTAGTTTTATCTTATGATATATATACAACTAAGAGTATAAAAGTCCTTCATTAAGTATAATTTGTATATATTATTGAGTTGAAGCATAAATGAAACTGTTTGTCGTTAAAGGAATTACATATTATTTTTATTGTGATTTTACACAAATACTTTTTTACAAAAAGCCTCCATTAAAGAGAAGAGTTTCAGAAAATAAAAAGTCAAGAATATTTTTTTTAAATAACAGCTCTTCTACTAACAGTTTGGATATCTTGATTATAAATATGTATTTATATTCACGAATCAAACTTTCTTTAAATTCTTGATATCAAACAAATACAAAAAACTAACGAATTTGATATCTTTAAAGGTAATATATTTCATTTCAAAAACTTAAAAACTCACAAAATGAATATATTTCATTTGTTTGTTACTTCGCTGTAATATTTTAATTTGTGCATATATTATTTTTGTTATTATTTGAAAAAAATATGATTGTAAACTCTATTTATGTACTTTTTTGATATATTTTTGTTGACCCATCTATTTTTGATTTACAAAAAGACTTGATTTTAAGTCATATTGTTTACTTGTGCATATTCTTTAGGCAATGGCTTTTCCTAACTAAAATACTTTATAAATGAACTTCATTTATACTTGATACAAAGTTTGGTGAGAAATGACAATAGGAAATGTTTTTTAATTTGTTTTCATCAGATATGTAGATATTAAATACATTAGAAAATTGCTTGATTCAAGCAGTTTAAATAAAGAAGGATTTCATGCTGGGGAAATGTTTATATATATATATATATATATAGCAAAAAATAAATAAATGCAAGAATATTTTGACGAGACCCCCCTTAAGATATTGATTATATTTTTTGCATAAGTCGTTGTACGAGCAGTTTATCTCCAACGGTGTCACATTCTCAGACTACTTTAATTATTTGAGCAACACATTTTTAATTCCAAGGAATGTAATTGTTTGAAAGATGGCACACAAAATAGAAAAGCTTTTCTTAGTATTAGTATGCATCAAATTTAATGTATCATCATCTTCTCTAAATATATTTACGAAGTCAAATTAATCCTTTTAATGCATGCAAATATATTCACACACATTTTGCATTGTCTCTAAAAAATTAAAAAATACTCACTTAATTTTGAAGGAGTTGTCAATTCAGGCATTACTATATAAATATTTATATTGAAATAATATGTTAAATGAAATTTTAAACATTTTTTTCTTTTGTCCTTTTGATGCTTCTCCATTAAACAATTTTTTATAAAATAGTTATTTTGTTATTCTTCACAATTCTAAAAAAAACAGAAACTATAAAAAATATTATATGTATTTGAAATTGACGTTAATACGTAAAAAAAATACAAATAACATATTAGTTCAATTTTTTGACCTCAACGAAGAACATTCTAATTAAAATACTGATGATAAAATAGATCATTACATTACTGCGATATTATACAAAACAAATGACATCTAATTAAAATCCCTCAATATAGATAAATCATTATATCACAGTAAAGTTATATAACTCAAGTGGCATCTTTAAGCCATTTTAAAACTATTGTAATTCATTTTCTATGATTTAACGCCACAGATGGAAAGTATTTAATTTCTTTCGATGCCTGGTCCACGAAAAATCTTTCTTATTTGGGATCATGGGTTCTTATGAGTGATGCCAAACAGTATATCATAATTTGGGTAGTTGCCTGTTGGTTCATCTAAAAAAATTAACGACTTTGATAAAAATATATATTACATAAATATTATAATACTCAATTGGCTGAATATACATCTCATTTTCAAACAACATAACACAACATTCTTATTATGGGTTTAAAAAATTGAAGAACTTTCTTACTCCTGCACTGATATAAAATATACTGAACTCTTGATTCTTTGTCAAGTATAAATAAACCCATTTCTCTATTTAATTTTCAAATTTTTGAACAACTAAAAAAACTATTTAAATTGTTTAAAATATCCTCTCCACAAAGCCCAATTAAATAAACGAAAAATGAAAACTGGACAATTACCTATATGTTAATAAGTTAAGTTAATCTTTTAAAGTTTAAAGTTTTATAACTTACTTTGATTTATTAACATCCAATTTTCTTTTAGTTTGACCAATGATGCTCCAACTTTAGGCATGTAAAGTGATGAAATATTACATAGAGTACAGACAAGCCCTTACATATTACGTTACAAATAAGCTTACGAGCAAAAACATGGTATTTTGGCTATTATGTATTTGTATGATATGACATAGTTATAAATTTATAAAGTTTTAGAGAAATTTATTGAATTCTAGTGGAAGAGTTGAAGTCCATTCTAGAAAGAATTATAAAAAGGTTCTATTAAAGGAAAACACTGAATAAAAGTATGTAAATTAATGGTTAATAAATGTATTACAAATATGATGCACACCATAAATCACAAAAAGTCATTTTTTAAATATTATTATATATTTATATATGTATTTATATAATAATAATAATAATCTAAAATTAGTGCAATGAACGAAAAACAATAATAAAAATATGATAAACAGACACAATATCTTAAGGAGACATTTAAATAATTTGTTTACAAAAATCAATGAACCAAAAAGTTTAAAAAAGCACTTGAAATGTTATAGAACTTTGTTACAGTTTCGAGGTGATGCTTAGAGATTGATGAAAATATTTGATTTGTCCCGAAGCCAGAGTCTAGTTGCCTCAAAAGCATGTGGAATGCGAATCGTAAAAGCAGCGTATCTTGCAACGGCCACTAAAACTATCCACGTAGTTCTGTTGAATGCAAAAGTTCCCATATTTGAAGAATGAAATAGGGAGCTCAACCATTTGTTTTCCTCTAAGGTCACTCTGTCGGCTATAATATGAGACGAAGAGGCTCGGTGAAGAACCAGAGGGATGACTTTGTAGTTGTGTAATTCTATTTTTATAGATTTCTCCATTGTATAATTAATAGCTGTTCAATTCTTATCATCGATTCCATTTCTGCACCAGTAAATGCCCAATATTTCAACTCTCTGTTTAATAAAACATGAACGTATACTAAGGTTTTGTGCAGGATTCCAGGTGCCAATAGGTAGAACGAATGGGTTTTCCTATTTAGAGACAACTCTGATATTTTTTAAATTTTATCAAACGATCTAAAATGACTTCTGTTCGTTAGATGATGTATGCTTCAGAGTTAGGTTCAACGATAATAGTTACGTCATTGGCGTACATGGCAATAATATGAAGGGAGCCTTCAACGTCTACATCGAATCCACAATATTTTTTAATGATTCTTTGAGCAAATTTCTCCATTGCACCTATGAACAGAAGAGGGACTGAAAGACATCCTTGCCTACAGCTCTTTCCTGAGATAATAAGTTTGCTTTCCAATCCATTAAATGAGAGGGTAGATGTTCCATTGAAGAGCAAGGCGCGAACTGGTTAAAATATTTTCGAGGCAGGATATGTTTGACAGCTTTTAAAACTGTCCTAGAGGAAATTGAGTCAAATGCTTTTCAAAAATCTACTGCAAGTATTGTTCCACACTTTTCTCACATTTTAGTTGAATAAATGGCAGTTTGTATGTTGTAAGAGATGCCTGAATCTTTCTATTTAAAAACCGGACAGGACTACTATTCTTCAATCTCCTTGTAAGGATTGTGGCAAGCTAAACAATACTGTATATATGCCTGCCATGATAAGGCAATTCCTTAAGTTAAATCTGAGGGGATTAAGTGAAAAATATGTAAGTCCAATAATTCTAAAAATACTTCTATTCGGAACAACTTCTAATCCTAACAATGGCAACTCTACGTCAAAAGCTCTCTCTAGCATCCGGAGCATGGTTGGAGAAAAACTGTCGACGACTCAACCGTCGGATCAAATGCCTTAAGGGCTATTATAATGTCATCTTCGGCCGGATACTCAGCACTCACCGTCAGTATCCCGGATCTCTCAGGACGGCTTGGAGCTACGCTGGAGACACTCTACGCTTCTAACCAAGAGCTCAAGGGTGAGCTTTTGGTTTCTGAAACGCATATTACGACTTTATAAAGGCTTCCGAAGAGTCAGATAAGAAAACTTCATCGATTTTTAATTTAACATTTATTTACTTTTATGAACTTTTTATACGTTATAAATCATTATTTTTTATTCATTATGAGTATTTTAATTTTGTATATTTTTTCTTAGATATTATTTTACGAGATAGATATAGTTTTATAGCTGCTTTTGATTGATTGTATATTTTATATGGCATTTCAATTATTTTTGACTTTAGTTAGGGTTTTGATTTAAAGCTATAATGTTGAATTTTATGTACACTCCATATACAATAACTATAATCGAATAAAGTCATATTAAAAAACTTTTTGGTGGGGTCCAATTTTTTGATGAAAAATCCTTTGCAATTCTTGGGCCAAAGTTCCTGATAAAAGTATGTATGACTCGTTCAAAATGGTTATAGTTCTCCAATGATCAACACAAATGCTCCATTAGTCAAGGCCTTGGGCATTCGACATTTCTTTCCACCTCTCCTCCTATTTGTACTATTGAAAAAAGGAATGATTTTAGTAGAGAAACGAAGATAAAACTTTCCCATGATGCCATCAGATCCACAAGGCTTGGTTTGTTTCAGTGCTTTATTAATATAGTTAGTCAAGCTGTCCAAAGTAAAAATTGAATTTCCAGAGCTTAGTATGTCCTTTTTGGGGGGTTTTAGGTCTTGAAAAATTATCTCGCCCACAATTGACTGGAATCGAGAATGAAAGTAATCCAGGATCTCCATTTTAGTATTAAAAACTTTTTTTTCATCTATGATTTTCAAAATGGAGCGTGCCGTAGAGTTTTTCTTAGACTTTTGCTCCATGTAAGTTATATCTTCCATTTCAGCCTCCGCCACTTCGGCAATTCTTAAAGTGTTGATGCTGTTGGCTAAAATATTCCAGTCGAATAAGGACCTTATATTAAGGATTCTTTCAATTTGATCTTTCTTTTTTCCACCCTCGAACATGGTTGCTATATGAGATCTATAACCCCATGCAAAATATATATTTAAAGATGTGTTAACCATGAAATAGGTAAGTTTTCTCAAAGCCTTTCATATTTAATCAGATATAAATTTTATATAATGAAAAAAAATAGAAAGAGTTGGAAATGCATAGGATATAAATAATAGGAATATTTAAACAAACAAAACATATGCCAAAAGAAATTTTCTATTGTTTTAAGTCATTATAAAGTTTATTTCAAACACATAATTTATGCTCTTTAGTCTTGATAATAAGTTTTTTGTTCTATTGGGGGGGGATAGATTGAAATAAAGCAAAAATGCTCAAAATATTGTGTTATGAATAAGGAAAAGTAGATCTTTTGAAAGATATATATGAGCTATATTTCAAATCACGTCTTGAGAACGAATTCATCGAAGCTACAAAAGTATCATAATGATATGAACTTATGTTTCCAACTATTATCCTTGCTTGATGAATTTATGTGTATCAAGCAGACTTGTTAATTTATCGTTCATTTGTTGTCGTTCACGAACGATGAACGACAAAGTTTGTTCATTTTTGGCGCCAAAAAAAGATTTTTAATTTTCATGGGACAAGTTTCCTTTCTAAAAAAAATCATCACTTTTTTTCAAAAATTTCTCTCTATAAAAAAAAAAATCTGAAATTTCCTTCTAAAAAACGTCTTCAATTTTTTTCAGAATGACGAACGATGAACGACGAACGATTCAATTTAAAATCAACAACGAACGATAACTTTTGGCGAACGACGAACGACAATTTTTCGCGAACGTCAACAAGTCTGGTATCAAGCATATTATTGGACTATCAAACTACTCCTTTGGACTCATACTCATGTGTATAAGATAAATTAAATCGAAATAGGCCAAATACTTCAGTGATAAGCCCTGGGTACAGTCTAATATGAACTTAAATGTTTTAATCTGCCCTTTCTAAATAATTCAGTTAGTCTTTTTCAAGAAACAAAAGAAAATACCTTTTCACTCACTTCCTGGAATTGCATCATATATTTCCAGTATTGGAAGCTTGAGCTTGATATCTTGAAGAATTCCTTTGAGCCCAAATAGACCTGCAAAGCGATGTTCACATTGCCTAGAGCAATTTCTAAAATAACGACACCAAAGCATCATCCTTATTCTATTTTATCTCGAAAGCCAACTGAGGTTCCGTTTTTTTCACGAACCAATTCTACACCAATTTTTAAACCAAGTCCCCATGAAATGACAAAAGAGAATAATCTGCTTTTTGAAACATAAGCTTATTTGTCGTTCCGGATGAAGGTAAGTGGAAAATTTAGAAAGGAAGGTTTTTTGATCTCACACAACACGCTGTGTCCAGAGGTCACAATTCTTTATATGTGATGTATTTTCTTAAAATGAAGCATGGGCAATTTTTTATAAAATACGAAAAATAAGCGTTTGCTATTCTATGAGAGATGCTCTACATTTTTTATGATTTCAACTTTTCGATTAATGCACTGGAAAATGCGCTTTCGAACATTTAATCATCCTTAAAAATCCTGTTAAAAATAAATCTAGCTACAATAGTTGGTATCATTAGCTTAAGCATTTCATACACAAAAAAATATGAAGAATAAAGGAGGGGCAAAGAAAATATTGTTTTCTTTGGATAACAGTATGAAGATGTTTGATAAGAACCGGTTGATATGCTAGAGTTACCAACAGTAACATTTGATCATCTCACGACTAAGTAGAGAATTCAATATCTTCATAGACTCATAGGACATTTTTAGGATCTTTTTGTAATTACTCAAAAGTTTAATATTAAAATATATATATATTTTAATAGTTTGTCGTTATAGATTTTGTCAGTTGATGATAAAAGGTAGAATTTACAGGAATAATGTAATGGAGCTGAATTTTTTAACTAAAGCATAGGCATTCTTTACTAAGTACCAAAAATAAGCGTTTGTTATTCTATGGAAGATGTACTTCATTTTTTATTATTGCATGTTTTCGATTAAGTCACAAAAAATGCGCTTTTCATCAATTAATGGTCTTTAAATCATGCCTTATAAATATATCTAGCTTCATTAGTTGGTACCCATAGCTGAAGCATTTCATACACAAATGTAAACATAAATATTATGAGATGGTGTTAAAATGAATATATATTGTAAAAATGTTCTGACTCTGGAGGAATAAGTCGTCGTCTAATCTTTATTTGAAAACCATCATCCAGTGATCGATTTGATGTCTTCTTAGCCCTTAGTCCGAGATGGAGAAAGATGACGAGAACACAATAGAAAAAGGATGCGAAGACTCCTATAGTAAGTAATGAATCGCCTGTCTATATGCCTCCTCTTGTGAAAATTAATTTTTAATGCACTCTCAGTAAAGGAATGGGACAATTGGAAATTCCATTGTAAAGATGGATAGGATCATTGCTCACTCCTGGAAAAGTCGAAGGAACGAATCCATTTCATCAGGCCTCTTGGAGGAAACGAAAAGGGACTCTATTGCAGCCTTAATTACTAAAATTCGACTGACATAATAAATATTGTCCACTCTGAGCAAGGACGTCTCCTAGTCTGAATTACAATCACGGAGGAGCCACAATTGAATCTGAACTTCGAGCCTTCCCATGTCAGACAGAGAGAGGAATTTCTAAGAGATTCCTTAAGGAGGAACTTAAACTACCATTCGTCGAACCTCGGAACCTGAACATCCACACCATAAGCTTTTCAAGGAGGCTTACATGCTGCTAAATAAATCTGGATACCGTCCAGGTCCACTTCATAAAATGGCTTCTGATTCCGGAATGACTACTGCTCATAGTTTTATTCAGTATGGCTCATATTGAAAAATCCTAAGAGTATGTCATTCAACGGATTATATTTTTGTTAAATATTTGAAAATCTATTATGTATTTTTCCTTCATACCATTAAGATGAAAATAAATATTTCTTATTCAAGTGGATATGCTTCAACATTTGCTTATATAGCCTGTGAAATTTAACAATTAAAAAGGAATAGTCTTGATTCCTTCCAAAAGGCCATAAAGGATAAACCCTATGGCGAGCAACCTTTTAACTTACATGTTTGGGGGAACTACTTATACTCTAATACAGTAGATTCCTCCAAAGACCTATTTTTTAAATCTATTTATGTCTACGAAAACTCATTTCTAAAAAAATATTTACAGTCCAAAATTATAATAATTAATACAGATGATCTCTATATTTTCATAACAAAAAGATGTTTATTATGCATTGGTTTCTCTAAAATACCGAAAAAATATTTTATTTTTCTACTTACTTAAGTGATTTACTTTAATATCCGTTATTGTGTTATAGTATTTATATTCGTATGTTCGTTTTCGAGGGATAACTTGAAACTATTTTTATTTGTATTAAGTTTAAATACATATATTTTTACTTATATGTATTTTAGAACGTAAATAAATTTATGACGAATTCATGCTAGCTATTATTTTAAAAATATTTGAACACTTTTATTAATTGGTAATTGCGTGAAAAATATATTAATCCACCAAAAACTATATAATTAATTCTTCAATATATAAAATTCCTCATTTAAATAATTGTGCCATACGTTATAGGTCTTCAGGAATAATTATATTTCATACATAGATAAATTTATGACGAATTCATGCTAGGTATTATTTTAAAAATATTGGAACATTTTTTTAACTAGTAATTGCGTGAAAAATATATTAATCTACCAAAAATTATATAAGTAATTCTTCATTATATAAGATTCCTCATTCAAATAATTGTGCTATACGTTATAGATCGTCAGGAATAATCATATTTCATACATATAATATATATTACAATTTATAGTTGTAGTTTTTTTGGCCATAAGGCGATACTTTATTGATTTCTATAAGGATATATGTAGACATAAAACAGAAACTTAGACAATTAAAAAATGTAGCAAAAAATAATTCAAAACAATTATCAATCGAATAAAAACTTTTTGGCAAATATAATATTTTCTGTAAAAGTTACACCGTAACAATGAACCATTCTTTAAGTTTTATCAGTGATAAGAGAATCAGAAAAATATAGTTAAAATAATGTTAACTCTATTTATAATGATTTGATATACATAAATTATTAACGTAAAATAGGTTGATATATACTTTTCATTTGTGCCGTATCCTCGAAAAATGGCAAAACCCTCTTTCTATACAATTTTTCTATTAAAAAAAGAACAAATGTATAGAGAAAGAGGGTGTTTGTTACACTGTCGATATTGTCTTTTTTATACAATCTAAAATATAAACTTTGAAAAGGAGTGGGTAACAGTTGGGCCAAGGGACAATTCGTTTATCTACATTAATTATATTTTAAAATTGGCATCTCATGATGTGCTATTCGGAAGGTAGCTCAAAACATATTTGCGTGTAATGATTAGGTTTCCAAAAATCATTTAGGATTAGAAGGATTCGCTCGTTAAAATCCTTATACGACTTCCTTCCATTCCTCAACGACCTCTCAGTCCTCACGGAGACCGTCTCAGGCTGAAATCGTGAGCCACAGTAACAATGCTTCACGACGAAAGAGCTTAGTCCTGCACTTATACGGCCCCTTCTTGGTCAGGTCCACCTGAAACTCCACGTCACCCACGAAGAAATGGATGTATTCGTCGCTTATCTAAGAGACAGGCCTTCTGGAATGGCCTGCCACGGATGACTTTTTCCATCTCAACCTTAGCAGATCGCTAAGGGCATTCAGCTAAAGTTTATTCATCCGGGTTCCCAAGGACACATCTGATTTGCTGTCTCTTTCAATCACAGTTGATACTCGGGGGAACGGGCTCCCAGTACCTTCAGCCAAAGTCCGCCGAATGGCTTGTCATGGAGGTCTTCCTTCTTCCCGGCCGACCTTGGCAGTGCGTGAAGACGCCCTCGGTTGAATCCTGTGGGTCCCCGTGGACTATAGAGAGAAGACTGGAAGAGTTCTTTGGATCAAAGCTGTAGGAGATGATGAGTCTGAAGAGGAACTCCTGAGGATTGACTTTACACCAAAGAGGTTGAAAAGAGCAGGTTGGGAAACATGGGTTGATCAGGTGTTGCACATTGGATTCCGTCGAAGTCCCGTGGTTCTAGTCATTATACTCATTGCAGGGATGAGAGTCGAAAAAAAGAGGGATGACAGTAACTTAAAGAGATAATTTTTCTTCTTTCTGAGTAAAAAGAAAAACATCACAGACCAGAAAAAGATGATATGTACGGTTACCAACATCAGTAAATGCTCATCATATAAGGCTAAATACAATATTTCACAACTTTAGGGCCAATATCGCATTTTCTGAAGCTTTTTGTCATTATTCAAAGGGTTAATATGAAAATATAAGCACATTTTTATAGTTTGGTGTTGTGATTCATTTTGTCAGTTGTTGATAAGAGGTCAAATTTCGAGGAATAATATCTATATGGTCATTTCTTATGAAGTAAAAATAGCTAGAAACAGAAAAAGGCGTTTTTCTCTTCTTCTCCTTTTTTTCTCAAGCGTCATTTTAAGAAAATACATCACATATATATATATATATATATATATATATATATATATATATATATATATATATATATATATATATATATATTAGGGTGATTCTTATTTCACGTTTTTCGGATATGAAGGATTTTACTTTAGTGCATAAAGATCATCTTGTGAAAGTTTGAACAAAATCAAATTTTGGGTAGTTTCCGCTCAACAGATGAACAAAATGTTCATTTTTGGGGTATTTTCCATTAAAATGACTATTTTAAAACTTAAATTTCTCGTTGAATTTTGGATGAACATAAAAAATAAAAACTGATTTGGAGTCCTTGCAATCATACCTACATTTTACGGCAAAATGTTTGAAAATAGCATTGAAATTAAGGACATTGGAAGCGATCGAATGGCGAATAAAAATACTACATAAGCTTACAAAATAACTTTTGGGCCCGTTGAGCGGATACTTCCCGTTATTCGATTTCGTTCAAACTTTCACAAGATGCACTAAAGTAAAATCCTAGGGGGAGCCGACTCTCAAATCCGAAAACGTGAAATTAGAATCACTTGAATATATATATATATTTATATATATATGGAAATCGTATATATTTACAAACGATTTTCATATTAACATAGGAACTACGTATAGTTTGAACCCTGCCAAGGTATTGAGTGGAAAACAAAATTATATAAAAGTTAACAAGCACCTCTTTTTTAAATTAATTATTTTTTTATTACTTAACCGTTCGCACACAAATGTTGTAATTGCTAAGATAATTAAATATAAGAACCCTAATTGGAAACTTAATAATAATAATAACAACATGATGCTGTTTCCGTAGTAACAACATACTTTTTAAATGAGATTTGAAAACTCATTTTGATACAATCTTTGAACAACACCCACGACAGAAGTAGATACATATATTTAAAAAGTGGACAAATGTGTATTATTTCAAAATATAATATTTTTGAATCATCATTAATATTGAGAGTTTCATGGATTTATTAAATCTTTTAACCTAAATGTTGACTACAAACTCATCATGTTATTTTTTTAACATTTAGTTTTAAAGCTAATATATTCGAAAAATATACTTAATTTACAATACATTTTTTCGATTGAAAGGAAAATCTCTTTGTTTTCGACCCAAGCTTTTGAAAGGAGAAAACAAATTCTTAGCAAGAAAAACAAATTGTTAATTTAAATGCACTGGGAGAGTTTTCCTTTGGTATTCTGTTTTATTGTTGTAGTTTCTTTCAATGGCTCCGCTTTCCACGTTTATTGCCTTGAGTGTGCTGCATGCAAACTGGAATAAAATTAGCTTTTATTCAACATTAATTACAGGAGTTGAATAAAGAAAGCATCATATGCGATTGTATTACTTTTTTTCTCCGGAAGAGTATTTTTGAAGTCTTAGGGAATTAATATAATAATTTTTGTTTACTATTACATAAAACTTTATATACACCAAAAAAACATGCATTTTATAACTTTTTTTTACTTGAAGGATCAAAAGCCATTATACAATTAAATTGAAGTTGTATTGCGATTGTTTAAATAAAAATATTCTGGAGATTAAATTAAATTCATTTATACTTGGGCTGTATGATGATATTTAAATACAGACTTGGTTTATAATTTAATTTATGTACAAACAAAGTTTGGAAATAAACATTTATGCATTGATGAGTATGCATAGTATCTTTCCGTTAGAGCTCTTATTTTGATATTATTTATGGCCTTGGTAGATTTGAAATCAGTTATATAATATATACATATATATAAATATCCCAAAAATGAACATTTTGAAACTAAAATTTCTCGTTGAATTTTGGATGTACATAAAAAATAAAAACTGATTTGGAATCCTTGCAATCATACCTACATTTTGTGGCAAATTGTTTGAAAATAGCATTGAAATTGAGGACATTACAAGCAATCGAATGGCGAAAAAAAATTACTACATAAGTTTACTAAATAACTTTTGGGCCCGTTGAGCGGACCCTTCCCATTATTCGATTTCGTTCAAACTTTCACAAGATGATCTCTATGCACTAAAGTAAAATCTTAGGGGGAACTCGACTCTCAAATCCGAAAAACGTAAAATAAGAATCACCCTTATATATATATATATATATATATATATATGTTAACTTTTTAAGCAATATGCATATTGTTGACAGTTTTAAATTATCACAAACAAATTATGTAGTTTGTACTTTATATCAATAAGAGGTACGTTACGAGTAAATACAATTCAACTAAAAAATAGGTGTTTAAAATACCTATATTCAAATCATTATTTTATGTATCGGCTAAGGGTTAGAAATTAATTGTATTTTTAATGCAATCATTAAAAAAAGTATATATATATATATACTAAACTACCAAAGTATTTAGAAGCCAAAACAGTATTTTTATTTTTCTATTATTTTCTTTAATAAATATTCCCACTTATGAAAGTTAAACGATTTTGGTCTTTTTGTCTTAATTTTAGGTTCAACTACAATAAAATTAATTAATGTTTATTCTTGAATCTTGTCTCAGTAAGTTAATCAAAGTGATTATTAAATAACAGATCATTCACAAGATGCTACCGGATTGAAGGCATATATAATTAGGATGCAGAAATTTGAGTCTTTATATCTTCAACTTTTGGATAAACATAAAAATGTTTAAAAAACAGGATACGAAATCTAGAAGAGAGACCGAAATATTCCAAAACTCATTTAAATATTTAAAAATTTGGTAAATATATCTGAGAGAACCAAAATTACATTTTATACTCAAGGAGAAAAAATAAAAATCTTTAAAATAATATATAAAATAAATCCGCACCATAAATTGTCAAATGAACAAAAATAAAATTAATTTTCACTTTCATTACTTATATTTATTTCCCATCCCAGTGGAGTTTTGAAAGTGAATACACTCTTCAAGTTATATTATTGCTTATATGAACGTAATTGAATTTATGAGACATCTACATATAGAACCAAAACTAGCTGACTAAGGCTATCTCAGACAAAGTTTTGCTTTTATTGCTGGGAAGCAGCCACAAGATAAAACTGATTTTTTTCCTGATGAGCATCAACAACAACAACAACTTATTTGAAGGAAAGAAAAAAAAAGCGAGGGAAAACTTTATTCTCTTTCCCCTCCTCCAGAACACAAAATATACCATCGTCTTAGAAGTCTTAATCATGATAAGAATATAAAAAATAAGATGATCCTCGAACAAATATTTCAATATGTTTATGCTTACATTCTTTGAAAGGATCTTTGGGTAGGAAAAGATAATGTATTAATATGTAGTACTAGATATTTGATATTTGTTTACATAGAAAAGGTTGTTTTGAGTAAGGGAAGCCGCCTTTGTAAATATGTGCCAAGGGATAAAAGCGAGTCTTCACTTGGTGTGCAGCCATTTCATAGAGGATATATGAAGACTGCCGAAGGTACCCAATATGGTTGTATTTTATTATCTCCATCGTTGGTAATGTCAGCTACATTAGACAGAGAGTGAGGCTTTATATTGGTTCAGGTAAATGATGTTATCATACTCCCTATTTAATGATAGTAAAAACATAGGGTGTCTCTCTCTCTCTATTTCTTTAGTTCATTCTATTGTCTGGCTATCCAGAAACCATATACAACTTCAAAAACAAGCTCAGATGCGCAATTTACAATCAACGATCTTGCACGCGTTTTACGGGGAGTTTAAAGAAAACAGATTGGTATTGTGTTCCCGACCTTCTCTACAGGTCACATCTCCCATCCGTAAATGAAATTAAAGTGAAGCAGGTACCTATATCCACTTTGAAAGGCTATCAACTTGGAGAAGACGCTATAAAGCTTCCATGAGTGTACTTTTATTGCTTCAATAAGCCTCAACAAACCCGCCTCTACCAATTGCGGGGCTGCTGTCAACCTTTCAAAGGCCTGGGATCTGTCAGAGCCACTGAGAGAGTGACGCATGTTGTTTGTTTAGCTCCTAGATCAGCCCCAACACACCGGAACTTAATCCGGTATCAGCCGGTCGTGAACTGTTTAGGAAGTACTAATTTTATTTTTAAACCAAGGAAATTATGACAAATAATTATAAGTATTTAAAAGCAATTCCTCCAGTGTCTTCTTCCTCTCTCTGATTTCCAATGCAAGTTCGTCTATTCCAATCCATGTCTGTGGACGCGTGACGCATGTTATTAAGTGATCAGTGTGTGGTAAAGACTCTAGCGGGGCTGTCTAGATCCTTTTAGTTTCAAAGAAACGTCATCTAATTATAAAAATTGAGAAGTGGACATCTTCTGAGAGTTCATCCTTAAGAATACAAATTGTCCCTTCTCTTGAGCCAGAAAATGTCATTAAGGGATAGTTTGAAAATACTCATCAAAAATTATCTATGAATATATATTAAATAATACAACTCTTTTACACTTCACAAAAGTATGAGGTTTTTTATTTCGTCCTTTCTAACGATATATAGATCATCGTTCAACCTACAAAACCCATAAAAAAGGAAGGAGATATAAGTATCAACTGAAAAAATATATATTTATTGGCGTCTTTACTCGAACTATCACTAAATTATCTTTAATTTATCATCCTAATACTTCAATCTATTTTTCGACGTGGTATTAAAAGTAAAGAAAAAGTCGTTATAAATGTCATAATGGCGCATTATACATACACGTATCATTTTAATGGATCTTCAAATGCTCAATTGCTTATGCTAATGCTAATGGATCTTCACATGCTCAACATCAATTGTTTATGCTTATAAACACTTTCTCTCAGTGTAGTTGAAGAGTTTCTCTTGAATGGATGCGTCTCAAGTCCTACAAAAAAATGTCTGCAATCCTTTAATCGTTTGATGCATGAATTATAAATGTCTTGCGAGACACATTTTATTGTGTGGACTTTTTAATTTGAATTATTTTTCTTTTAGCCTATCATTTTGAGTTTTTTTAATTTGTGTTCCTTTTCTTTAAACCAATCATATTTTGTTTTCATTTGTATTCCTTTTATGTCAGCCAATCATATTTTGTTTTAATTTGTATTCCCTTTCTTTCAGCCAATCGCATTCAAGAAGAAAACTCCAGTGAGCATGCTTACCCATTTTTCTTCTTACGAAGCATCTGAAGTTAAATTTTTTCAATATGTTTTTTTAAGATTATAGATTATTATTATTTAAGGAATACAAAAAAAAAGATACAATTTTAGAGAGGTTATATTTGGGATGCATCAATTAAATAAAAATGTCCCGATTGTTTGTACGGCCAAAATTGTAGAGGCTTATGCAAAATAAGAGAATGAAACGTATATTCGACGTATTAAATTCCCAATTAATACAACAATGCGATTTGATCTTGAATATACTGATCTTTAAATTCAACATTTTTATAATACGTCACTTTCAAGTTTACTTCGGGAACTGATGCTTTTGAGCATGTACTGTCGACAGTGTTGATGGACATAGTACGGAATACTAAAATAATAATTTAAATCAGTATTACTTTTCAGAGCTTACTGGATTTCTTTTAATTATTTGTTTTAAGAAGACTATGATCATAATAACTGTTAAATTAAATTATATACCTATAAATTTATATATATAAGTATATTTATATATCTATATATATACATATAAGTATTTATATATATATACTTATATATAAGTATATTTATATATACATATATATTCCTGATTTAACAAAATATAATACAAATAGAAAGAATATTATTTAATTTTTTTGAGAAAAGTCATATCCTTTGTTCAAATAAATTTCATTGAAAATCAATATTTTAAGTTAAGATTTAGCTATAAATGTTGCAGTAATTGTTTTAGAAATCAAGGTTGGATTGATGTCTTCTAAGATATTATGAAAGACAACAAGGGACCAACGAGAAGTCATTTTCTTGGCGTCTCCAGGAGATGAAAGCCATTTTGGTTTGGAATCTTCAGGTTTATTTTTCGCTTTTGTGTGAGATGAAAAGGTTTAAAGTGGAAACCATGTCATTTGCATGAGAAATGGCAATTAGGATAGGTCCGAAACTCAACTTTTTAACAGTTTGTCATACTTTTTTATATGATGGGCATATACCATTTGAGACCACGTTGTTGAGGTATTTTTACGGCCAAAAAATCTCTATTCCAGCATGCCAGATTTATTCTTCTTCTGAAGGGGTTTCATTAGAATTCGGGTTGAATACCTCACCATTCTCTTCTTCTATATATTTCATTCGCTTCCAGTTCGGAATCTGAAGTCTCTTTACTTTCTTATGTACCACCATATTGCATATTTTATGATGTTTATTGTACTATTATACTATTTGAAGTTATAAAATTGGGTATCTGAGAGATTAATAGAAACATTTTGGCAATTGTATTTATTTTAATAATTTATTGCTACACATAATATTACATTTATACACAAGTATAGACATGTTATATTCAGTACGGGCACATGTAAAATTTATTACCTCCGCCGAAGGAGATATTGTTTTCACTGGCGTTGGTTTGTTGGTTTGTTAGTTTGGTTGGTTGGTTTGTTTGTTAGCAGGATAACTCAAAAAGTACGGAACGGATTCGGATGAAACTTTGTGGAGTTGTTGGAAATGCCAAAAGGAACAAGTGATTAAATTTTGGCATCTTTGAGTGCAGAATTAAGATGCAAAACGAGCTAAATACTAATAAATATTTCAAGTTAGCCTACTCTGCCAATAAATGTCGCTGTGCTGTGAAATTGGGGGCCGGGAGCGTCTTCCTCTCGGAATTTCCGTCAAGGGGAACCCTCCCCCGTCCCTCTACGCCGCCCCAGTCGTGAAAAATCCGCCTCGGAAGGCTCATAAGGACCCCGTGACGGCGGAGGTTTGCACTCTCTGAGTGTATATATGCCTCTAGTTTAAACTTGTGGTGCCCTCCCAATAGTTGGCCAATTGGATCCCCTACTGCAATCTGTCCTGAACGTGATGTGGGATGGTGCATTCTTCAGCCAGTCTCCAATGTCAGTACTTGTAAAGAAACTGGAAAGACTAGAGAATGAGTGGCCCTGAAAAGGTTGTTGATGATCAAAAAGCTGGGTCCGCTCAACCATGCATTTTGGACATTCGTACAGAAGATGAAGCGGTTCCTCATCCTGCGACACAGCGGGTTGATTTCAGGGTGTATTAGGTGGTAATGACGACGAAGAAGGCCTGTGTAAAATTGTACCAAAGAGTTATGCTTTTCTTAGGAATAATCCAGGAGACGTTTCTATCTATTCAGCTGAACTCTTGGCACCATTTCAAGGCTTTGGCGGCAATATTCCAGCCTTGACCATAATGTCTGCCATTTGTCTTCGCAATACGCAGACACCTCCGCCCAAAGAAAGGTCAAGGGGGTACCAACGACCTGTGAAGGCTGTTGTTTTAAAGTTCCAGCCTTAGTCAGCATATCTGCCACTTCATTCCCTGTGACGTCACTATGACCTTTAACTCAGCAAAGAGAGAGAGGGATATAAATATATAAGGATACTAGCTCAATTTCCATTAAAATTATATACCATGGGTCATTTAAACCATGGGATCAAATTATTGTATGTTTTGGTTTGCATAAATGGAAATGCCTCAGCATTGTTTGAAAAAGCGTTTTCGAAGATTGGGGACATTTTAAGAAAAGTCATTAAAATCAGGCAGAACTAAATTCATATAGATGGTTTTGAGGGGAAGTTACTCTGAGTGATGGAAACTTTTTAACCCAAACACAACAAAAAGATATATTCATTATTCAAAAGATTGATGATAATAGTTTATGAAATATTCATTTTGATATAAAGTAAGATTAATTTTGTTTTTAAATTAGTGTGAAGAATGTACTCTACCGCTTTTGTAAAATATTAAATTAAAATTCCCATATGTATTAATAAATACTACATGCATAAACATTTCTTAGAGCAAGTCTGCATTTTGTTAAAGAACTGGCAATCCGTGCTTTGGCGTTCAACAAGGCGTAATCTATAACCTTGGAGTTATTGGAACGACGTCCTTTTCTTTTTGAAGTCCAAAAAGCAAGTGAAGCCAACGAACCTAAGAGCAATTTTGGTATCAGCTGCAGCCAGATATGCTACATTTTCTCTCAAAATTCCGTCTGTTCGCAACAATTCGTGGACCATTGCTTCAGAGAAGATCAAGTATTTCCTATCAAGTTCACTAGTTCATTTAAAGATTTTACGTCGGATTCTTAAAATTTCAAAATGATCCTCCTATAATAATTGATTATCGTTTTTTAAAGTATATTCTGTGCATTTTCATTGTTATTTTATTATTTGATCATGTTCAATCATTGTTAAAATTGGTGTTGTTCTTTTCAGAAGTAATAATTTTATACTAAAATGTCTATTTATGTTTTGTATTTAACGCAATTACTTTGGAATTTTTTAGAACTCAAATATTTTTTGTAAAGTCTGCATTATTAAAGAACCATATCTTTATTTTTAGATGTAATTTGTTAAATTACATATAATGTATAAAATGTATACCCTTTTGCTTCAAAGATAAGGACACTTGATTTTTCCTCGCGTGTAATCCTAGCTTAGTTTAATCCACACGAAGAGCAATATATATATATATATATTCATTATTCATTCAAGTCCCATCAGATATCATAGATTAGAGTTATTTCTCTCTGTCAAAAATAAGAGTTGGTACAAAGACTGCTTTTTTGCTGATAAGGTTAAATTTACTGAGGGGTAAGATTATATGTATGAAAAAATTGAAGTTATTACACGTAGGAGATACATATAATCCATTCAATATCAAAACTGTATATATTTTTAACAATAGATAAGAAAATAAATAATAGAGAATCTTTTGGAGAAAAAGATATTATTTGGCTAAAAAAATAAATGTACAGACAGGGATCAATGGAGTTTTCACAAACTTACCAATAAACAAGTTTGTCAATGAAAGGTCTATCTTATTAAAAAAAATCTTAGCGTACAGAATAATGATCAATTTATAGTGAAATACAATACGATCAAGAGTAATTATTGTCTCGAATAAGGGTATTGATTTATCGCAACGATATTCATAGATGAAATGAAAGGGATTCTTAAATGGTCGAGGCCAAAGTAATTGTGTTAAAAAACAAAACATAAATAGATATTCTAGTCTAAAATTATTACTTTGGAGAAGAAGGACATCAATTATAATAAAGACTAAAAATAATCAAACAATGAACATAGTGGCACGAT
Source organism: Caligus rogercresseyi (assembly GCA_013387185.1). Lineage (NCBI taxonomy): Eukaryota > Metazoa > Arthropoda > Copepoda > Siphonostomatoida > Caligidae > Caligus > Caligus rogercresseyi. The sequence continues at coordinate 19,076,870 of CP045891.1, forward strand.
ACATACTTTAAAAACACGGTTCTCCAATATTTTAAATAATAGATCAATTTAATTGTTTCAGAACACGACGTAAAATCTTTAAATGAGATAAGGAACTTGATGGGAAATATTTTATCTCCTCTGAAGCAATGTTCCACGAATTGTTGCGAAGTGACAGAACTTTCATAGAAAATGCAGAGCCTGGCAATCCACGAAGGCATGGAAGGTGTCAATATAGAGTCTTTTGCAATCCTTGCAATGATCCGAAAAGATTATGCAGTTTGGAGAAATGAATGTCTTCCCGACATGGATTCCTACAAAGGAATGATTTATTTCATGCCTCCATGTTTCAAGAAGCTTTAATGAACATACAAAGAAATCAGTCCTTTAGTTTCATAGCTAAAATTGGGAAATTCCATTTTGAGGTGCCATGGCCTTGGCATTAAATGATCTAGAGCGGCCTTTCTTAGAGGGAATTTAAACCTTCTGTCATATAAAACGAGACTAGAAGTGAATGGAAAAAAATTGTTGTTCAAAGCTTTTTCCTGCAAAACTGCCGAATCTCTCAAATTTTTGAAGAAATAGGGTCTCGAATTTTCATTGCTGAATCACTGAGAAATTTGGGCATACATTTCAAGATTATTCTCTGAGGTGCCGCCCAACTTGAGGAGATATGTTGCGTAGAGTCGTTTGTGAAATCAGTTCTGAACATTAATCTCATACATCAGACTTGTTGACGTTCGCGAAAAATTGTCGTTCGTTCATCGTTAGTTTTAAATTGAATCGTTCGTCGTTAGTTTGTCGTTCCCCATTCTGAAAAAAATTGACGATGGTTTTTTTTAGAAGAAAATTCTGAAAAAAAGTGATGACATTTTTTTAGAAAGGAAATTTGTCCCATGAAAATTAAAAATCTTTGTCTTTTTTTTGCGCCAAAATGAACGACGAACGATAAGGAATTTTCCTTATCGTTCGTCAAAAACTTTGTCGTTCGTCGTTCAACAAATGAACAATACATCAATAAGTCTGTCATACATAAAACTAATATTCGGACAGTCCTCCTCCATTCCTTGTCGGGTTTTTTCAGAACATTTTTTAACAATCTTTATAAATATTTTGGGAAGTATACGAATAGAAGAGCCAGGATGATTTTTATCTCAGAGTTGTTATTCGCACCTCAGCAGCCGCGAGTGAAGGGAAACTATATTGAATATAGCTAACTGCTTTTTTTATTGTTCACTCTTATTTATTTTCATCAATCACGTTCAAGAAAGCGTTATCCATATACCGAATAGGGACATATAAATATCCCATGTACCTATAAAGTAAGCATTGAAAACTCTTCTAAACATGAGATCAATAATAAATGCATCAAAATCAACAACAAAAACTATTTATCAAAAGCTTTGCTATAATCAAAACATAAAAATATATACAAACAAATAACTGCAACAACATCAAAAACACACTATTTAGTGAAAAGATTAAAAAATATTTTTGTATAAGCAGTCCTAATAGTATTAAAATATTATGTGTTGTCGGTTTTTACTCGCTTTAAATCGTCATAAACTCGAATAGTGAAATTAATAATTTTGTCATTCTGTGTAATAAAAAAATTAGGATTTCACCTTTGCAAGTAATTTATTAGGAATTGGATTTCCAATGATGCATTAATTTCATATCAAATACATTTTTTTGTTTTTATACTTTAAATGAACTACGAATTTAAAACAATATTATGAACCTACATATAAATATATTGAAGTCTTTTAAATGGAGCTAGCTAACCATGAATAGGGCAATGCTTACCAGTCTTTATCCACCCAAAAACAAGCTTTTGGGGAGTGTATCATGCTTAGACTTTCAAAAACTATTGCCTTGAGTATGGAGGAATGGATAAGTGAGTAAACAATTTTGTGCAGGACTTTATGTCCTTAGGATCTAACGAGAGGAAAATAATTATGTGAAATATTTGGCAGTAGTTGCAAGAACTGCTGCTTTTTGCAAAAGTTTAAATGCCACACATTTTTTAAATTTCTTAGATGAATTTAAATAATATCTTATAAAAATTAAATGTTTTTATTTAATATATGGATAATATAAGGGTTTATTAAATCTAGTGATTTTTAAACAAATTATTTATGCATTTGATTCCCCCCCCATTACACTTTCTAAAATATACTGGTCCTTCCTAAAATCTCATTTAGTTCCTCCAGGAGGGAAAGCTTCCGGTCCAAAAAAATTCAATTTCACATGGGAGTTTTAAGAGTTAGTTCTCACTACATAAACTTTCCTCAATTTTCCTGTGGTGTGGACGTTGGAGTTCCAAGTTCTTTTCAGAGGCTATATGAGGTTGTGTACATTTTATATTCCTTAGAATAAGTTCAAATTTTGCCCGGATGGCTTCCCATAGTTTTGGTGGTATATATTATTAAGATTCTTGATTGTATAAATATATTTCAAATAATTTTAAAGCCGTTAAAACTTTGTAATTAATTTTTAATATTTTTCAATACATTTATAACAAATCAAATATAAAACCTATATATAGTATGCATTTAGAATTATCTCTATATGTTTTTACAAATATCTTTTAAACTCATAACTTGATGGAGTTGCTAAACTTGAAACTTCCATATATTTTAAAAGCTGTGCTCAGCATTTTTATTTTAAAAGTGTCTTTATCTACCTTCTCCATCAAAACTTTTCAGTACTGAAAAAAATAGATCCTTAAAGAGCGTCTTTGTTAAAAAAACTTAAAATTGAAGTAAATCCCTCGTCAGAGGAAAAAGGTACAGGGGATGAAGATAAAGAACTTTATATTCAAAATCTATATCTAAGTTTACTTAATACATAACCATATATATCCAGTTATTCAATGTATCTATATAACACTTTAACTTATATATACATATTGTAATTTTTCATAATCAATATTTATTTTCAACGAATACAAAAAGGCATTAATATTTTGTATTATACCTCTGGCAAACTATTATGTAAAATAATTTTCCATAATGTTATAAAGATATTTTCGTCTAATACAATTTTCAATTTGTCGAATTTTAATTGATTTTGAGAAATTACATTTTTGAATAAACATTTTAGTTTTAAGTTACATCTTTAAATAAAAATCAAAAAGACAGAGAATAAAGTTTGAACAATGCAAATCCTAATTAAAAACTATTAATCAAATCGAACAATAAATCGATAATACTACATATAAAAGGCATACCAACAATAACGTTTGGGAGTTAATACCGTCCAACCCAAAGATAATTCAGGATTTATGCCAACACTTATTTTTAACTTAAAAGTAGGATGAGGGTATAACATAATTACGTTTAAAAACGTAACGTAATTAACACTCAAGTTTAATAATATGAATTCGGGAAATAAATATTACTGCTTTCAGTAACAACCTAATCAATGCAACAAAAATATCAAAATATCAAATAATGAAAACATTATTTAATACAGCGGACAACAAATTTTCGTTACTTTCTTTGAATGATATAATGTTTAACTTATAAAGTATCCAAATCTGGCCATCAGTTTCTTTTGATGTTTAACTATTTTGAAATTACAATATTCTTGATATTTGAATGTTTCATCAATTTTAAAATGAATTAAATTAAAATTACCTCTGGTGAATTCCACAATTAGGGTTCCCCTAAGTGGTCCATAACACTATATTTTTGAAACTTTACTAATCATCTTTTTTGTTTTTCCTGCAGGTGATATTATGTCTGGGACATCTAAAAATATGTTCGGCTAACCGTAATGGGCATTAATTGACGAGTTAATTGAGAGTTTATACAAATTAGCTTAAATTGTCATACATTGTGTTTTGATGATCTTATTGCGTCCGTAAAAGTTGAGGTACATCCTCCATCTCGTCCGTCATCTAAGCTTGCTCGGACCTGTCCTTCCGTATCACTGTCTGTTGTCCGTATATCGGTGTGTTCCTGCAACCTAAAAGTCCTAAATTCTTGGATGGAAGTTACATTTTTTTTCGTTGCATTTTTCAATTACCGGGGCTAAAATATTGACCTTTGATTCGTCATTCATTCGATCACCGCCTCTTCATTTGTAACATCGTCAGTATTGCGAAAGGGAAACAAATGAATGTTCTAAAAATTATCGATTGCGAATTTGATGCTTTACTGAATGATTATTCTCATGTAAAATATGGTTTCTCTTCTGTAAACCAATGCTAAAATTTTCCTTGTTTTCATAGTGTGTGAGGTTTTCGTTTACAAATTTGGTTTTGAGTGTTGGTTTCGAATGTTAGGATGTTACAATCTAAGAAAATTGAAAAAAAAATGTGAAAGGCAAAGAGGCTGAGTGACCTGTAAAGTCGGTGCTGGTGCGACAAGTCGCGCACTAGTGCGACGAAAAAGACTTGGAAAAGACGTAGTGAGGCTTTTGGTCATATTAGATGAGAAATTTTCATTCATATTTCTAAAAAGAATCACTAAAACTTACATTTATTGCGAGGGTAGGCGATTTTCAAAAAAGGTCTAAAAAGGGGAAAATGTCCTATAACTCATGATAAGCATTTTGGTAGCATATCAATTGTTTTTTAAGGAATAATTTTCTGAAAGACTAATTCTCATTTATACTTTAATATAATTAAGATTCCGTCATGTAATGCTTCGGCAAATATTTTTTTCACATGGTTGACAGACTGAAGACAATTAATTTGGTGGGTCAAAAAGGGAAAAAGTCTATAACTGTCTACAACTTGGGATTCAAAAATTGAAAAGGGAAACATTGAATCTTTGGGTCTTTTTGGGCGCGATGTTTACCTAGTATTGTATACTAACAAACAAGATGAAAAACTAGCCTTGCCACAGATCTTTTTCGAGATAAAAAATCTCATTTTTAACTTGCCCCTTTAAAACTGCCAATTTGCTCGTAAAACAGGCGGCTCACTACTTGCACTTCATTTTCTCATTTTTAGTCTGATTCATTTCTATATAGTGGTTATTTTTCTACCTCTTTACCCAATGTCCTAGAGATATTTCAGTCTAAAAGGTTCTTATTTTCATAAATTTTTCTCACAAGCATGTGAAATAGTGCTTGTTACATATTTGTTACATAGAAAATTACCGTTTATCTGTAGTCAAAACCGAGTATATTAGAGTAAAAATCCATTTTTCTAGTCTTTTTTTTTCTCGTAAGACTGGAGGAACCTTCTTAATGATAGTTTAAAAGTAACAAAGACAAAATTTGTTTCATTTTGGTCTGAATTTGAAGCAATTAACTAATTTTCATTTTCTATGCAAATTACCGATGGGAACCCTGTTCGTGTAAATCCACCCTCTATCAGTACTACCATTTTATAGACTCCCGAAAAGGACATTGCATGCAATATCATTTGCTCTAAGTCAACTGTGTTCGGCGGCTGCGAGGATAATTCCACGGAGATCTTGGGGACTTAAAAGCTCATTTGAAGTTAGTTTGCTCGCAATATTTGCCTTAGCATTTAAAACTGCAAAATCGATTGCCTTAGAGACGTTTGATCTATTATGTTTGGACAGTCCAAAGAGGACCACAGCTTTAATTATGCCTTCATTGGCATTGCTCATTCCTTTTACGTTTATTGCAATTAGTCTTTTTAGAATAGATATAACTGGGCAATCTACAAATGCATGTATGGTATTATTATATAATTTGCCACAGTCTTTACAATGTGAGTTAAATACAATGCAATTAGAGGCCACTTGCAGCTGGGCCGTAAATTTTCTCCCGTCATGTATTCCCTTCATAGAACATTCAATTCTTAGCCTCCAGTTACTCGGTAGTTCCAGAGCTTTAACAAAAACATCTGTTATTCGTTGTGCTTCCTCACGAACACTCGGAATTGACATTTTTAAATGCCACGGACAAGGAGTTAGGTGCATATTAGCGGCTCTGAAGAGGGGATATTTAAATCTCCCTTCATTGAACGGATGAATAAGCTGAGATGAATGAACTGATAGCGCCTTATTGACAATAGCTTTTCTTCTAAAGAAGCCGGACTACTCAAATTTTTAAAGAAAAAAGGTTTGTGGACATTTTTATGAATAATGTCTACCGTCGAATCACTATGATATAGGGGTATAAAGTTCCAAATAATTCTATGAGCTGAAGCCCACACTTCAGAAAAAGCCCTGATAGAGTTATTTGTTAGGTTTGTTCCAAACAGTAGCCTATAAAATAGTTCACTACTTGTAACTGAGTTCCTCCATTCCCTTTGTGGGAATTTGGTTATATCAATAAAAAGTTTTATGTATATCTTGGGAATGATAGTGGACATTTTGGTCAAACCTCCACCGATGAGGGACCTAGGCCTCGTTACGGCATCTATATATCTCTTGTGAAAGATAATTGACAGCCATTTTTTCTCCTCTTCAATAGCTTTTTCTGCTATAAAAGGAGATGCTGTTGCTTTAAACAAAACAACTGGGACAATCTGAGTGTTATAGAGATCAATCCTTTTTTGTAGATTATAGTCCCGCCACAAGGTAATACGTTTACCAATAGATGAAGCTAAAAGGTTCCAGTTATTGGGGTGAATCCCTTCGGGGCACCAGTCGATCCCTAATATTGAAACTTTTCTTTTTACTAAGCAATGACCTATGCTTTGCCCTTCCAAAGGATCCCAACATCCAATCGGAAGAATGAATGTTTTTGATCGGTTCACTTCCAACCCAGACCTCTTTTTAAACTTTTCGAACATATTAAATAACACCTCCACTCTCTTGATGAGTTGTAGCTCCGAGCTTGCCTCCACTGTAAGGGTTACATCGTCAGCATATAGGTCCACTAGATGACTGGTTCCCCCTAACCGAACTCCAAAACCCTCATATTTTCGTACCAGTTGGATTACTAACTCCTCTATTGCCGCTACAAAAAGAAGAGGAGCAGACGGACAACCCTGCCTACAACTCTTTTTGAGCTCGATGGGCCTGCTTTCTTGACCTCCAATCGAGATCACTGACGATCCATTTAGTAATAATGCCCTAACTGGGTTGAAAAAATGGGTTGGAAGCAGATGTCTCACTGCTCGAAGTATTTGAGAGTGAGATATGGAGTCAAAAGCCTTTTTGAAGTCAATTCCTATGACAGCTCCAAATCTATTTCTTTTTCTTACAGACTCCACCGCTGCTTGTATATTGCGTGACACATCCGCTATGTTCCTATGCTTCAGAAAACCCTTCTGATGTAAGCCTATCCTTTTATTCAACTCGGGTTCCATTTTTTGTGCTAAAATGCCCGAGAGAATTCTATAGGAGTAGTTCAGGACCGTGATAGGCCTCCAGTGGTTGAAATTGGTTCCGTTCCCCTTCTTGGGAACAAGAACTATTCTTCCCTTTGTTATACTTTTTGGGAGCTTGCCTTTTAATTCCATTGACTCTCCCAGTTTGAGTAGAAAAGGAGCTACTTCATTTGGAAGAATAGTATATATTTCTCCTCCAATACCATCGATACCAGAGGCCTTCTTAACATTCAATTTTTTGTTTATGTAATCAAGGATATTTTCCTGCGTGAAGATCCTACATTGTGTGGAGTTCTTCTTCTTTGGAAAGTTAATTCTCTCTGTTTTGACTACCTCTCGAAAACAGTCATGAAAGTAAGTGAGGATGTCGTTAGGTTTGGTTATCTTTTTACCCCCATGCACAATTAGATTGATACACGAAGCAGAGTATTTATTCCCTCTCTGTAAATTCTTCAATCGTTTATGTGACTGGTTCTCTGAGCAAACTTTTTCTGACATTTCTGCCTCTGCCACCTCAGACATTCTATAAGAATTATATATTTCCGACGAAAAAGTTTGAACAAAAAGTGAACTATTGTTGACCAAATTATCAATTTTTGATTCAATTTTCTCAGCTAGTTTTCTGCTCAAAGAAATATATTTTAAAGTTGTAATACGCACAACACGAGTAAAGACTAAGGCTGCCTGATCCGAAGTTATGGAAGTGGCAAAGCTTTGGGTCAGATTTCTTTTTATTTTTCTTTAAATTTACTCTCTTTCCATACCCATTTAGGAACCTTAAAAAGTCTTGATTTTGCTGAGAAATTTAATTCTATTTCCAAAATGCGATGGTCTGAAAAAGGTTCTGGCCTATAAAGCGTCTTTTTAACTAGAGGGAGAATTGGGGTTGATATCAGAGCTAAGTCTATTCGAGAAGAAAGAGTCCCTTTTTTCCATGAAACCATTTGATTCGAACCTATCCTCTTGGTAGTATCGATCAGATTCCATCGAATGATTAATGCGTTTAAAATCTCCCAATTGGGATAGTTTGATTTGTTTTTGTCCAAATCAACGTTTAAATCGCCGATCAGGATCAAAGGAAGGGAACTGTAAGGTTTGGAGTCGATGATGGCTTTGAAGAATGATGAGGATTTTTCATTGGGACCGTAAGCGTTTATGATACATAAGCTCACATTATTGGAAGAAATATATATTTTATGCCAATCACTCTTTTGTGAGAATTCCTCCACGCACTTGGCTAAGACGATTTTTTTGGTTATAAATGTTATAACTCCTCTTTTGGATTCTTTTCCCGTGAAAAAAGCGTGATACCGCCCCGGTTTACAAAAGACACAGTCTCTGGAACATGTCGATGACACTTCTTTCCTAATATCCTGAAGACAGACTATGTCTGGGTTGGATTTGAAAATAGAATTTAGAAGGGCATGTCTTCGCCTTCGATCTAGTCCCCCTCTAGTGTTAAGGGATATAATCTTCTTGAGTCCCATATTAGACTTTATCTCCCCGGATAGGCTATCTTTAAAATGGTCGGTTATTCTTGTTTGGGAAGAGTTTTTCAAATATTCATTCATGATTGTCTGGACTAAGGGTTTATAAGTTTTTGTGAGTTTTGACAGACAAAAAAAAACAAGCTATTCAAAACAAAACAAAAAACCCTCTACTCTTTAGGAATTTTAGATGGGTTTTTTGACTTTGTAGGAGATTCATCCATTTCCTTTCTTTTGGAAGACTGGGAGCGAGTCCTGTCCCTTAAAATTACATTATTGTCCAGTATCGGACGAGGAGGTTTTTGTAATTTTTCATTGAGCTTTGCGCTTGGAGCTTCTTCACCATTTACATCCGATGTGGGCATAGTTTCCTCGTCGGTACAAGGCATGGGATTTTTTGTATTCATTGATGTCATACCATTGTCATGGATTGAAACCACTGTTTCCCCGCCCTTACTGTGAAATATACCATCTGAGTCAGAGACTAGGGCGTTGTCCTGGGATTCCTTGTCATTAATTATTACTGACCCGTCAGCATCACCCGTAATGTCCACTTCGACATTCTCTTCATTGTTGATTGGAACAACTAAAGAGTTTATCGATTCCATATTTGAAATAGAACCTGAGCACTTCACTCCTCTATTCTTCTCTTCCAAACCACTTAAGGATGAGAGAACCAGAGGTTTCGGATACTTGAGAGGTTTCCAAATCAATCATTTAAAGTCAGTTCAAAACCCTGTGGTCAAAAGATCATGAAAACTGGAGCTTTTATTATTTATGAATGTATATACATTTTGTTTATTATGAACCAAAAAGTTATGATCCACTTGATATTATTACCTCCGCCGAAGGAGGTTATTGTTTTCACTGGCGTTGGTTTGTTGGTTTGTTGGTTGGTTGGTTTGTTTGTCAGCAGAATAACTCAAAAAGTACGGACCGGATTCGGATGAACCTTTGTTGGAGTTGTTGGAAATGCCAAAAGGACACAAGTGATTAATTTTGGCATCTCTGAGGGCAGAATTAAGATGTAAAAATGAGCTAAAATACTATAAATATTTCAAGTTAGCCTACTCTGCTAATAGATGTCGCCTGTGCAATGAAATTAGGTGCTGGGAGCGTCTTCCTCTCGAAATTTCCGTGGAGGGGAATCCTCCCCCGCCCCTTTACGCCGCCCCAGTCGTGAAAAATCTGCCTCAGAAGGCTCATAAGGACCCCCGTGACGGCGGCGGTTTGCACTCTCTGAGTGTACTATTGCTCTAGTTATTAATATTCTATTCAGACGTTAATACACGTAGGATCATTTTTGAAACCAAATTAGAAATACCTTGAAAATATAGGAAAATGTAAATAAGAAGATCTGATTTATCTAAGACACTACATACAT
>CP045891.1:19087083-19156931 GCA_013387185.1 Caligus rogercresseyi
ATGAAGAATGTTTCTATTAGTTTTCTCTTAAGGATATCGATTGTTTGATATTCTCTGAGTTTAAAGTAAAGGGATGAGGACTATTAGATGAACCTCTTTGATGTTTCACCCCATATTCTTTGTAGTCTTTTGATCTCTCAATAGGAAGACTCCCCCCTCGCAGACAAATACTTATCTCCATCTCTGGGCACACAATTATACTAATTATTACTATTATACGCTAATTAAAATCTTTGTGAAGATCATATTTCTCTTGGATAAAAAAAGATGTGAGAGTATTTAAAATGGGGAATCTTCAAAGTTAAAGAGGAGTACAACTCACATACATAATTCAACTTGCATGCAGTTAAAACGTTGCTAATTTTTGAGAAAGTCAATATTTTTGGATCCCATGAACTACAATGTTTTTTGATAATAAAACTGAATTTTATCATTATATTAATATCACTTAGCAATACTAAAAATGTTAAAGTTTTTCTGTCTGCTCAGTGCGAGCTCTTTACTTCATAACGTTAAAGAAAAATTGATCCACAATGATCTGAATCTCAACCGGCTCTTTTTTTCGAAATTAAAAAATAATTTCGTTTGTTTTTGCCGATAATTACATTCATTTGACAACATATGCGACATTGAATTTCTTTTATAGGCGTTGTTTTCAAATTTGAAAAACATATAAAAGTGAGGTTGTCCTATTGGTTTATTCAACATTGCAATGAACCATAAAATATAAGGATTTAACCGCTTAAATTAAGCTTAAAAGTTAAATATAAGTGGATTTTATTTTGTCGTGAGATAATATTTTTTTTATTTGTAAAAAATTAAAGGACAAAAAAACAAAAACTGAATTTTGCAATTTTTTGGCATACATATATTCCTGTAATTTTTGAAAGTATTAAATATACAATCATCTTAAAAATAAATAAATGTCTTAGAAAAATTATGAACTACTAAATCAACATGTACACTTATGAGGCTTGTATATTAGGGGGTATTTTAGAAACCTAATATTAAGATATCAAAATTTATCCCCCGCGAAAGTTGCGTCATAAGAAACTAAATGATCGTAGAAAAATGGATTTTGGTTTGACCCCCCCCTTACCCCCCCCCCAAATTGCGTTCAAAGGTTTCGTTATGAAGCAAAACTTTTTGGTATTAGTTATTTTGAAATATTTAGTTTAACAAAATTTAGTTAAGATCAATTTATGACTTTGTTGTATTTTGCAAATTTTCGTCAAATAATATTTAGAGCCAATAAATGAACATAAGTGCTGACGCACCAACCATTTTTTAAATAGCAGCTCCTACTAGGGTTCTTTTATAGTTTCAAGAAGGAAAAGAAAAAGAGGATACTCATGTTGATGTTTTTAAATTATTTTTTAAATACGTTTGCTTTTCACATCTTAATTTTCATACAGTAACTCCCTCACATGGTTGAGAATATAAATCTATGACGTCGATTATATCCATAAACTTTTGCAGATAATAATATAATGACAAAAATGTTTTCTCAACTGATAAAAAGAAGTTATTGTTAAAGCTAACTTGTTATTTTAAACTTAATTATTATTTCTTAAAAAATATTTTTAGAACTCCACCATGAATACATTGATCACGTATTACTAAAAAGTGGCATAGCGGAAGATCAAGCGAAATAACTACTTTCAGTAGTCGAAGAACATTAAAGACTTGACACTTTGGTCACTGTTGTGTGTTACGGATGCAACACCAATGTCAGAATATGGTAAGGAGTAATAAAAAGACTCGAGTTATGTCTTAGAAGACCACTTCAGTGGATTATTTGTCTTCTACACATGAATGAGATACCTTTTAGAGAAGTTTTTAAACATTTAGATGGCGAACAAAAAGGACCTCGGACTTATGAAGGTACCATAGGAAAATTAATTAATACAGACTTTACCAAAAATTCAATAAAAAGTTTTTAAATACTAGTAGGAAAAGTAAAATACTTAAATCAAAGTTTACTGTATTCTTTAAGCTCAGATAAAAATATTTATACGAAATTACATTAGGAATACAAACAGGAAAATTTTCGAATTCAAGCTTTTGCTACAGGTCTCCAGGAGCATTACATGAGGCAAAATGTCTTACCAAAGCCAACAGAATTTTAAGATCCTATATTTCACAAAAAGTACGTGTGAGTCTCACATAAAACTTGTAAAATTTATACTAAATTTTTACGCTCCTATATGGTTTCAAACCAAGTTAAATCCTCTTTTCATTGAAGGCTCAAAGCATTATCAATTCGCCATAACTTTATTACAAGAGATTGATGAAAATTTAGCCCCTTAAATAGAAAAAGTACTCAGAGAAACGCTTTTTTGCCCACCCTGAAAATATATTGCTAGAAGGCCTAACCGATAAATAAATGGAAACAAGAATATTTGCCCTGGAAAAAGTTTTGTTTGCAAAAAAGAATATTAAAAACAAAGAAATTTTCAACTACCCAAAACTATCAGTTGTATTTCTAAGAATTTTTAAATCTTATCGACTGGTCAAATATAAATTTGTCTGTTCCTCCAATTGGGCTGAGGAAGATCTTATAAAAGCAAAAGAACATCCTTTAAAAATTAATAAGTATCCTTGCCATTCACAATCAGTGGAAAGAGCTGTAAAACTAGTAACGGAGGCATCTGCAAAAGTTTATGGATATAATCAACGTCATAGATTTATATTCTCAACCATGTGAGAGAGTTACTGTATGAAAATTAAGATGTGAAAAGCAAACGTATTTAAAAAATAATTTAAAAACATCAACATGAGTACCCTCTTTTTCTTTTTCCTTCTTGAAACTATAAAAGAACCCTAGTAGGAGCTGCTATTTAAAAAATGGTTGGTACGTCAGCACTTATGTTCATTTATTGGCTCTAAATATTATTTGACGAAAATTTGCAAAATATAACAAAGTCATCAATTGATATTAGCTAAATTTTGTTTAACTAAAATATTTCAAAATAACTAATACCAAAAAAGTTTTGCTTCATAACGAAACCTTTGAACGCAATTTGGGGGGGGGGGGGGGGTCAAACCAAAATCCATTTTTCTACGATCATTTGTTTCTTATGACGCAACTTTCGCGGGGGGATAAATTTTGATATCTTAATATTAGGTTTCTATAACCCCCTTATTGTATGTGGAAGGGTTACGTACATTTAATATAAACCTTACTCTTTTGTGTCTGTATCCTTTCGGCTTTTTGAATATGCCTTTGATGTCAACGAATGATACCTCAGAACTGATATCCATCTGTATTAATATGAAACGGCTTCATACTTCTAAATATGAATTTAGTGTTTTACCGTTAATGACAAGTTAAAAATATTGAAACCGTAATTTTTTCTGGATTTAATGACACATTATGAATAACGTGTGGGGGTTTGCCCGATTCAATAGTCCATATTTTGCTTGTTAACAAATCCATTGAACCAAAAAATGTCCCTCTTTGCACGAATATTATTATACAGTGAAAGTCAGGATAATTTTCGAACTATCCTTCAGCTTATTTTACGTATTACAGACGTTTAAAGTGACCAAACGGCTTCGGATCTTGTGTAACGTTGATCTTATACGTCCGTAGCCCAATATATGTCACAGTGATGCCCAGCGTTTGAGAGTGGCTGTAAGAGACAAATTTGAAATGATCCGTTTGCGGCAGCGATATTTTTTAATACTTCGTGTATTTCTTTGTCACATTGGCACAAGAACATTATGTAGCTTATATGTGGACTCAATTATTTTCGACATACGTTGAATTGTTGCTGCGTGCAATGTAGAACTGTTGCACAATCAAAGCACATCAATTGTGAGCTGGATCTCCGGTGGGCTCAATGATGGAAACAAGACAGCCAAGAAAGGTGGAGCATACTTTGATCACGTGATCATTTTTCATGATCGTCCACTGTTTCCCAACGGATGATTTCGGGTCACTGAAACTACGTTGACAGACATAACAAACCTTAACTCCAAGTGTCACTCGATGCTGAAGTTCAGGGGTTACGAGGCGGGGGTTCTGGAAGGCTTTTACTTTGTAAGAAATTTTGCAATGCGTGAATCCTTCTGGAATCAGTCAGACGTTTTTGGTAACTTTTTAGTGATTTAACAGGACTATGGGAGCACTTTGTTATTCAAGATAACAAAAAGCCCTGCTACAGTAATCCCATATCCTCTGGGTAATCAAACGGGCTTAACTGTTTATTCAGTTGAAACCACGGAGACAGGATGTTTCTTTTTTGACATGTGGGCTTAGCTTAAAATGACCTTATGGTTTACTCTGGCATACACTTATTAGCATTCCGCTCCTTGGACGATCCTTGAGGAATTCTCTATCATTCAGACGTATGTATATCTACATACATGATAGATATTGTGACTATTACTTTTGAGTTGTTGATTATGTCCGAATTAATACACTCGGCACGGAGCAAAGTGAGTATATCCAGTCTTTTCGTCTCCATCGTCACTTCAAACAAAGACAGGGATGGCTCATTGATATACAAAAAAAAATGTCATCGAAAAAAAAGATGCAAGACTTTTCAAAGACCCAATAAAAACATATTTAAAAATTTAAAACTTTCTTCAATATTCGTTTTGTGTCCATGAGGAAGAAGGAATAGGAAGGACAGTATCATATATCTTATAGGTGTTATGTCAGATAATCATCCTCGATATACTGAAATCAAACGCTTATAGTATTTTATCAATTAAAAGATTATGCCGCTGAAAGAGTTCTAAAATAATATAATAATAATATGTGTGAGCTACTTTTGTCAGAAGTATCATTACCTACATTGACAATGAAAATGTATGCATTGAACAGTATTTATAGACATAGATTTATTGTTTTCTTCTATTGGTAAAAAAATAGAATGAAGTGAAACTACGATGCTTGAAAAATATTTTTTAATGTATTCATGTAACTATATTGTTGAAAAGAGAATGATAGACATCGCATATAATTTAATATATTGTTATACATGTATTTATAATTGTAGGTAAAAAATATATATATATATATATATAGTATTCATAAACTTTTTCGTATATGTAAATACATATATATATATATAAGTTGATAAAAATCAACCTTATTAACCTAATTCAATAGATAGACAAATAAAGTAACCTTCACTTTTTTAGCGATTACGTCTGGAAATAAAGCGTTTTATTAACTTTTCCTATTTAACAATTAATTATCAATCAAACAAAACTGAAAGAAATAATGGATCTGTATTTTATTGATATCTTTATAAATCCAACAAATTTGGTAAAAGTATTATAAAAATTATATTAATTAGTTAATTATGAACTATTCCAGCAAAAAAAATCAAGATGGGTTAAAATTAAAACTTAATATATCATAGGCATTATAAAGAACACTTATTAATAGCTCCTGAGAATTTAGTTTTCTTCAATAATACCATCATGCCCTTTTTTCAAGATATGTACAAAAAACTTCTTCTTTATAAGTAGCTTCCTTTCTCTTTCATATATAAAAATAATTATCTGTAGACACCTTATAAAAAGGAAAATAAATGCTGGAGGCATGACTAAGCCTTAAAGAGTATTATTAGTCAAAATATATGTATGTATGCCTATATATTTAAAATCTACAAGAACGAGGAAAAAAACTCTCCGTAAATGACTCAATTATCGAAGCGATTATGTAAATCTGAACAAAAAAGAAAAGGACTGTATTTTCAACTGTCAGTCAGAAGATTTTATTACACAATTTATAATAGGATATCCTCTCGTTCTTCGCATTTTCAAATGAAATTGTCAAGAGAATTATTCAATCTTATCTATCTATCTGTAAATCGTATTAAATAAATATACATATATTTGTTTGAATAGAAAAGCGATTTTTCTTTATTCTATCACATTTGAACGAGACATATTTATGTGTAAATGGATTGTTTTGGATTGCTTGTTGTGAAATGAAATATTATGATGGAACATATAAATAATTTCTGCGAAAGGATTTTCTTTGAATTTTGATTCAACAGAGGAATTTCTAATTAAAATTATTGGGGGGGAAATGTTATATTATGAGCTGGACTTGTCTCCTTCTAAGCCTGTCTTTGGACCATGGAAGAAATGCTTAACATAGGTATATCAGTCATAAGAGTGAATGAGGTTTAAATAAATAAACAACCTTTTTACAGCATTTCAATTAGGTTCTATGGGTTCAACTTTAAAGCTGCATCACTTACTTCTCTTGTATAGTAATATAGAAGAATTAACGTTTATAATCAAATATTACGGATGGATATTTCTTGAGAATTCTTATTTTACCGATTGAACTTTACTTATGCTTCAAAAGTAAATATTATCCTAGTTTGCGTCAATTCTAATACCCACCATTTCGTTTCTTTTAAGTTGACATCGTTGGAGGCCTTTAAATGTTTTACTTTTTAAAGATATTCAACATTCAATTTCAAACATTCAAAAACAAACATTGACTGTCTAATGGTTTTTATTACAATTAGTACAAATAATTAATCAATTTCTATAAGCCTAATAAAAAAGCACTTTAAAAACATGTGTCTTTTTCCCATACTGATCAAAGAAACAGTTCTTAAAGTCTTATAATTTTACAATTTTTGCATTATTGAATGTTGAATATGGGTTTGAATTTTATGTTGGTGATAAATAATTTATAAATAAGTAAAAAATCCTTAAGCTTATGCACCAGCAGAAAGAAATAACATAACCGTTGAGATTGCCAATGCATAACCATTCGGTACAATGTGCCGACATTTAGTTCAGTTGTCTTCTTTTTTTTTTTTTGAAGTTCAGTTGTCTTCTTCATTGACATAAAGTACAGAAGAAAAATATTCGTGCAAAATATAATAATCTTCTGACAAAATGTCCTATTTTAACGTTAGATTAATTATATTAAGATAATTATTAAATCAAAGAAAATGACTGAATTTAAAATATATTTACGCCATCAAGTAGGTGGCTAATACCAATATATTCTTACAATTATTATCATGATCTTATATATATATATATATATATATATATATATATATATATATATATATATATATATATATATATATATGTGTGTGTGTTTGTGTGTCAGCTACTATTGATAATAAATAAAAACATTAGTATATTTAGTGTTATTTGGTTTTATAGATTTGGTGTATTTATTTTTATTCTTGATAAAAGTGTTTCTTTAAATTAAAAAAATCAGGCTGTATGCTCATAATTTTAATTCCCCTCAAAACACTTATTTAGTATTTAATGTTGTTGTTCTAAATAATTCGACCTTTGGAGGATTAAACTTTAGGCATAGGATTTCAGTTAAAGCGGAAATATATTTATTCAAATTTATATAGATATCAATACATTAACAAAATTAGGTCTTCAAAAATCTTATTTAACGACTTTGTTAAACCATAGTTGGCTCTAATATAAGTTGTTCTTTTAGAACTAACTTTATAGTTATTATTAATATTTGTGGCAATTTTGTGCGATGAAATATTATTTTGAATTTAAATTTAAGCTATAATGCTAGTTTATGAAAATTTGTATATAAAAACTATATTTATGCAATCTAGTTTTAAAAAACTTCAATATGTCTATTTTGTACAAGTATGTTTGTCTAAAATATATGATTTTTAATGGCATATTTATCCATTATCTGAAGTGAACAGATGTTTGCATCAAAGGAAAGACTATCTCTACTCATGGGCAGTGATGTAGGGGGAAGCAAATTTCTATGTATGCCCAATGAGTCCCTCAATAATACTTAACCCCCCAGAGACAAGGAGAAAGGGCTATATACACGCTGTTCGAGGCTCTTGATTAGGGATTTGAATATAGTCGTAATGAATAAATTTATTATTTAATTATTACAGAGAAAATGCAATTCTCCCATGAGAGAAAAAGGGGTTATGAAGGGGGGCTCCTCATATTGAAAAGCCAATAGGCCATTTTTGCCCTCATATAGTTCGATGAAAAGGCATTCTCACAAATAAATTAAATATTTTGGTCATATAATGTAGAGATTATGAATACTATCTACAGTGTGTTCCATCAGATATAGAATTTTTAGATTGCGAATTAGAAGTATTTAAAATAATTCAAATCGTATTATTGATTCGCCATTTTGTTCATAAAGAGAGGATTTATTATCTATATATAAAAATCTCCATTGATTGTCAACCTGAAATATGTTTTCTGAACTTGAGAAGAAACGGATCATCCTGCAGTTTGGCAAAACACCTTCTCCTTCCACAGTACGCCGAGAATTTTTACTTCACTTAAAAATCAGTGAGAGGGCTGCGAAATCTTACCAGCTGATCCATTTCATAAGAGTTCTTGATCATTTCAATAAGACAGGTTCCATCCAAAAGAAAAAACAAATGAAAACAAAATCAAAAAGAACAGAATCAGTGGTTCAGGAGGTAAAGAGTTTCTTTGAAGAAAACCTCAGTTGCGCACTCAGGAAAAGCTTCTCATCAAATTTCACTCACCAAAACAACGTTGTGGAAGATCGTAAGACATGATCTTCGATTCGTTTTTATCATTACACTTCAGTTAAACCATTAACTGATAACCACAGTCATAACCTGAGTCATCAGCCGAAGGACGGAAAATCCCTGGCCAGCTCACAGTCCAGATCTCAACCCTTTGGACTTCCACTTCTGGGCTGCAGCACAAACTCGAGTTTATAAGGAAAAAACAGATTCCATTGAGTCTCTCATACAATGTGTTCAAACCTTCGCAGAAGGATATAGCCAGGAGACGATCAAAAAGGTTTGCAAGAATGTCCTGAAGTGTGCGTCGTTCTGTCTTCAGGCTGGAGGGGGTCATTTCCATCAACTTTTGTAAGGTTTCAGATGTGCCTCTTATGATTTAGGATAATACATTTTTAAGAATCATAAAAATCCATTCTCTTCCTTTAAATGATGTATCTAAGAGGGAATTTGACGAATTTTAAGTACTTCTAATTTGCAATTTAAAATTCCATTTCTGTTGGAACACACTGTATATTATATACATGGTCTTGCTGGTAAATCCGCACAAAGTTCAACTTTGTCCAGATCCATAAGGAGTGCAATTAGAGCTTAGATATTGCACATGTGGGAGGCTTCGTGAATGTACTATCGAATTGCGCCCGAAAACAAAACAAATACATTGAAACGGAGATGAAGCAGACACGGAGGGACACGGTCATCGAGCTGCTGTGCGCAGGGCACCGTCCTGCAGCTATCATCAAGTTGCTTAAATATCCCAGGAGGACGGTCTACGACATCACCAAGAAGTGGGAGAAGTCAGGGATGTCCAAGAGGAAGGATCACAGGCCAGGAGTGACCGGATCTGCACGCCAACATTTGTGGCTGGTCTCAAGAGGTCCATCAAGGCCAATCCGGGGACGCCTATGTCCATCCTCACCAGGAAGCTAGGGATAACCTGTCGACCGTATCCAGGGTCATCAAGAAAGACTTGGGATACAAGAGCTATGTCCTAGCTGAAGAAGAATGTGTCCAACTTCTGGGACTTCAACACCTGGCCCCCAACAGCCCCGACCTGAACCCATGCGAATACTACTTGTAGGGGAAGTTGGAGAGGGAGGTGTGCGCCACACACCACAGCAATGTGGCGTCCCTGAAGGCCTCCATCAAGTCGGAGATGAACAAGCTGGATCCTGCGGAGGTCTCCACGGACTGTGGGAGGTTCAGGCGTCGTTTGGAGGGCATCCTTGAGGCTGAGGGTGGCCATATTGAATAGTAAGTTTGTATTATGTCTAATAAACAACTTTCTTATTCAAAATAGGTATCACTTTGTTCCCATTTTGGATCTGGAGGATATTGAACTTTGTACAGATTTACCTGCAAGACCCTATATATATATATATATATATATATATATATATATATATATATATATATATATCATACGACGACCCCGGCCCGGGTCCCGGCTGTTTTTGAGTGTCACGGCCCGGTCCGGGTCCCGGCAAAAAAAAGGTGTCCTGGTCGTTTTCTGATATATATATATATATGTATCAGGAAACGACCGGGACACCTTTTTTCGCCGGAACCCGGGCCGGGACTTAAATTTTTTGTATGCTGAGCCGGGACATAATATATTTTTTCGTTCCTTCGATATTCTGAAATAAAGAATCTCCAAAAAAAGTGATGACTTTTTTATTATTATAGAATCTCCAAAAAAGTGACGACATTTTTTATAGAAAATAATATCCAGAAAGGAAAAGTCCATAATTAAATGCAAGTGATTTCTTATTATTATTGTATTGGATGCTAATACTTAATTATTATTCATGTTCTTCATGGGCATCCATACTCTCTATAAATGATTAATTAATTCCTTTAATTCACTCAAATCCCTAGAAAAAGTTCTATTAAAGTCATAAAAATGTAAATATTTGATTAGTGAAAGTCGAAAGTAATAAACACTAAACTATGCACAAGAAATGTATTTCTTCATATTTCTAAAAAGCATATAACTAAGTTAAACATTATTTTATGCATTTACAAAGTTATACTTTATATAAATGTTGTAAAGTAAGATTTTTGATACTTCATATTATGCAGTAAAGTATATATTTTCATCCATTCACGGTCGAATATGCAAATGAGTCTTATACATTCTAAATTACTTTACTTTTTTATCATTTTTTTTCACTCTATTCTAATTTCTTAATGGTGCATGTAATTGAGTATTATCTTTCTATCGATTTGAACTGACTATTGAAGTGTATACACCATTGCGAACCTTTAAAAAAATATATATATTTAAATAAATTGCCTAAAAAATAAATGGAATTCAGTAAGTACAAGAGAAGAGCATTTTCAGCTATCAAAGTCAAGGGATAGGTTCGAATTTTTTCGAGTAGGGAAGTCTTTTTGATATTCTCTTCAGATGGGTCCCCGTAGAAATATATAAATATACGTTTTGCAAGGCACCCGCGGTCGACACACTTAATAACTGGATATATTTTTACTTGTTGGTAAAAAAGGAGACAAAAAAGTAGTTTTCTTATTTGATTTAAATGATAGACGTCGACAAACATCAACATGATTGAAAAATGACCACCATTTTATGAGCTTCAAACACTTCTAACCGCCTTTTTCCTACCTCTTATCTTTTGAGAATGATGACTTATTTTTCGTCCATATTGATAAAACGAAACCACATGCATTTTAAGTTAAATTGTGATTACTTTGTTGATTTACTCAATAATAATAATAATAATAAATGATACTGGACGAATATTTTTTGAAGGCTCAAGTTCATTGAGGAATTCCAAATTGCTTCTTTCGATCGAGGCTCATGAATAGGAATGTAATTTTAAATGTTATTATGAATTGGTGATCACACGGTCAAAAGTGAAATTATGATGTATTGCAAAGTCCAACCTGTTTTTTTTCATTATTACGGCTTCTTTTATTTCAACCAATAAAGTTAAGAACTTTGACTTAGTTAAGCATTCTTAATAATGTGCATTTTGTTTACAATGATTATTTCCATAGAAACATACATACAAATAAAGTAAATAGATTATAGCTTTGAAGCAAAGTTGTTGCCATGGCAAATTATTTGTATTTATGGCATTTTAACTTTTAATTTGACTTGAAATTCTTCAAAGTGTATGGATAGTTTGTTAACATCTAAAATATGAAGGAAGAAAAAAATGCGAGGAATATCTTTAAAGATATTCACTCTTACGTTACCTTGAGCGGAAGGCTTCTCTATGGCATATCGTATTAAATCTTGGTTTAATGTACAACATAGTCTCATGAAAGCTGATGATATCACATAGCTTTATTATTTGGGAACTGTAAGCATGATGCAATTCCAGCAATTGGTGTCATTGAATTAGCCAAGATCAAAGCAACAGCCGTGTGTGTTGAGGCGTGTTCAATTCTCAATGTTGGGGGCGTAGGTTCGAATCCCGAGAGGGGATGGTCATTTTTGGTCTACCTCATAGATAGGACCCTAGGTTAGATAGACTAATTTGACTAAATAATGCTTATTTATATCCTGTCGGATGCAATTATATCGAGCCATATTGGCAAAACAACAACAGGGCAAATCGATCCGAAATAAAATCAAATTTGTATCATGTAAAAAAGATAATATTTGTAAATGCCTTGCAATTGCGAGAACAAAGCAGAAAGCTTCTGCTACATTTTTGGAGAGGTAACTCTTTCTTCACAGAAACGTAAGATGAGTGCGATGGTTAAAAAATCCTACTACCGATATTTTGGCTGTAAGATTAATGACAAAAAAAAAACTACATATTTATTGCAATACTTGTGCAACAAATCTTCGACAGTGCCTGAGCAAATAAAGAGAGTCTATGTTATTTGTTGTTTCAATGGTCTGGAGGGAATTTTCTAACCATTCCAGGGTTTTTTACTTTTGTCTGATTCTACCAATCAACAAAGGTTTGACGAAGAAGAAGCTTCAGAATGTGCAGTAACCTGTCATTTCCTCAGCCAGACGGCCAGTACCCCATCAAGGTTGTCCATCATTTCCACCAGAAGAAAATGTATGCTTTTGTAAATAAGTATACCTTTTATTATAAGTTATTAAAAATGTGAACACATACAAGTTGTTTATAGATTAGGTATTTTATTTTGTATATATTTGTGTCACTCAGGAGACTCCTGATGGCCTAAATCTTTACCCGAAATATATTACTATAATAAGACAGGAATTTTTATCTTTGATTTATATTATCCGTTACTATAAAAGACTATGCCTATCTTACAAACGCC
Organism: Caligus rogercresseyi; assembly: GCA_013387185.1. NCBI lineage: Eukaryota > Metazoa > Arthropoda > Copepoda > Siphonostomatoida > Caligidae > Caligus > Caligus rogercresseyi. Next base: position 19,099,863 of record CP045891.1, read on the forward strand.
AATAACTGTACGAATGAAACACCTAACTCAGTTTTAATTAATAAAAAAATCATCAATAAAAGTAATTATCTTTACAAATGAATATATAACTCTATTTCATTTCGAAAGAATAGTTTGCCATCTAAGATAAGTTTTTTTCATATGCATTTTCCTATACTTTTTATTCCTTGATTACTTTTTCTTATTTTTATCATTATATGCCAAGATAAGTTTGAAATATAAATATTGGTAAGCGATAACGGAAAAAAATCGTTTCGCGATGTAGTTTCCAATTTAAAGTTTTTTGTTGCAGTTTCAAATCAAAACTTTATAGATTTACCCGTACAAATAACCAACTCTCGTTTTGATTAATTACATACTTTACATATGATAATTACATAGTTTTTCAAACAAGATTTAAAAAACTTAAAGTTCTAATTGCTTAAAAATTACCATTGACATACTATGTACAAAAATGTAAACATCCTTGCCTTCGTTATGAAGTCCAATATCTCCAGTCAGCATAGCAACAATTCGCGCGGCATTTTTCCTCTTATAATGAAATATCTTCCTTCCAATATAGAACTTGTGGACGAAATGTTTTGACTGTCGGCAGGAATCACTGAACAACCATTGATCCTCCCACATTGTCAAGGTCGTGTTCTTTAGGCAGTTGTTTGTTTTATTGACGGATATAGAGACAACCACTTGTACACCTGATCGTGGGCCTTCTTTTGCAAGGAAATCGGCATATTCTTTGCCCGTATAATCATTATGGCGCCTTACCCATCTAACTGTGATATCGCAACTACAGTTTTCTATATCCCCACTAATTACATTTGCCGACATAGCGCCCAAGTTGTTTATGGTAAAAAAGCTGTCGGATAAAACTAGAAGCTTTTTACCCATTATCTTGTCTATTTGTATATTATACAAGAGACTCCTCATGGCTTCATCATCTGCCTAAAATACAGTATTTCTATAGTCGAGCTTCAAGGATTGTTCTTCCAGCACCACATCGCCCCGCGTGATGATCCAACCTAAGCCCGTGTGATTGAATATTTCAGTGCCATCTGTGCAGCCAATAATATCAAAACCTTAAATGCACCATTCCCTTTTAACACTGTATCCTCTTTCCTGAACCGCAATGTTGAACAGGATTATTATTATTTCCATACGACTAATAATATTTTTATCTTTCAGTTGAGATCATACCTACTTTTCGTGTCAAATTTTTTAAAAACATTTATATTGAGGACAACCTTAATGGCGAAAAACAAATCTACTTAAGTTTACAACATAGCTTTTGGATCCGTTGAGGAAACACTTAACGTCGTTTGATTTCGTTCAAACTTTCACAAAATGATCACTATGTGCTAAGGTAAAATCCTAGGGGGAGTCCGACACTCATATTTGAAAAACGTAAAATAAGAATCACCCTAGTATATATATATATATATATATATATATATATATATATATATATATATATATATATATATATATATATATATATATAGGCACCTATTTTAATTTCACTACACTTTCCAGCATCATTAGAAATCCTCTAATGATGTGTATTAAAATATTTTCACAACACAATTTCACACATTCTTTTTCAGTGTGTGCTTTTAAAGCTATTCAAGAATTGAAGCTTAGAATGCCATCATGTTGGCAGGTGCTGAGGAATGTCAAATACATCAGATGCACAACAAGACATTTAGAAAAAGTGACTTAATGTTCTTTTTAAAGGATGTATTAATTTGAGTATAAAAGGCAACCTTTTGCATATATAAAAACTTGAAAGTGAAAAAATGCCTATTTAGAAGTTTTAATTAATCTTAATAGTATATTACAGGAAAGTTTTGCTTTTTGTCAAGGTTTAACGACAAGATTGAGTACACAACAAAAAAAAAGCGCATGGAGACTCTTTAATCGTATAAATATTTTATTACAATCTGTAGTCAATAAATATAATTGTCCTGAAAGTTATGCACATTCGATAAATTAAAAAAATTCAAGAAAGTTTATATTTTTTACAAAAACGGTAATTAAATCCAACTTCAAATGAGTGATACCCCAAAAATATCATATTACTTTATCAAGATTGCAAATACCATGCTGAATCAATTAAGTTTGAAATACTCATTCAGAAATTTATTAAATATAGATCTTATAGATAGTATAAGGATCTTATAGATTGAAGATCAACTGCTTTTTTCTAATATAATTTGTTACATTGAAGCTAAGATTCCAATGTAAAAGTCGGATATGCGTCAATGAATAGAAGCTTGTCCGATATAAACAACCATTGTACTGTAAAAGCTAATTTTATTCTTGAGAAAAATACTTAATGATTTGGTTTCGTGGAAAAAAAATCTATATTTTTGATATAATCCATCAAACAACTTAGATATTTTAAACCATTAATGTCTAGATGTATTTTGATGTGTCTTAATTATTATGCTTTCTCTCTTTTCCTTTTTAGGGGGGGGATTAAGTTCTAAAAAGGAAAAGCTGGATTTTGATTACGCCCACTTCAGTGAATGGTGCATTGGGTCATTTGAGAGATATTTTGTATTGGAAGTTGGTACTTATCATGAAATAACCCCCCACCCCACTCAAAATCTAAATGGACATGATTTTTGCCCTTTTTTCTCCCTTTTATCATTAAAAAATAAATAATATCTTAAGAGAACACTTTGGTTCACCTGTCAGATGCTGCAATGTTCTAATGTGATAATGTACATTTACATAATGAATCAATGCTCATCTGATGAAGTATTTGACCAGGATACAGTGCCAAGTACTAGAAGCATTAGGGCAGCTCTACAGCAAATTGAGGCCCAAAGTCTGTGTCTAGTTGTGGAAAAGCTTGAGGAGGAGAAGGAGAAAGGTAAATGATCACACATGCATCGGACAGCACCACAAAGAAAGGTGTAGGCCAGTTCATGGTACAAGGGCTGCATGTGGGTCAAGATAGCCCATTTCCTCTGCCTATCTTATCAATTCACAGAGAGACCACTGAGGACATAGCAATGCAAGTGGATATGGGGTTCGAAATACTGGCGTCGGTCAGAGGAGTCAGTGTGGAGGATGTTTATAAACTTGTAGATGCACATATGACTGACAGCACAGAGCACAACAAAGGCTTTTCAAAACTGTTGGCAGAGATGTACAACCTGGAAACACCAGCAGGGCAGATCTTTTGTGGCACCCACACTACACTGGGCTTCAGCAGTGCCATGAATAAAGTGATGCGGTTGGTGGAGGCCGATATGAAGATGGAGCAAGTGCTACAGAGTTTCATGGTGGACCTGGATGTAGACAGCAAGAATGCCAGTGTGGCTGGACAGGCACTGGACATGTGCCTCAAGTTGGTGGCTCCTGAGTATTCCCACAAACCCTGGAACCGCTACAGGGAATTCCTCCTCTTCCTTGAGCAAAGGCAGGTATCCAGTGTGCTGTTTTCCTACAAAGACAGCAGGTTTGGATGTCTCTCCAGGGCAGCAGCAGTCCTAATATACCACTTTAACCATCTGACAGAGTTCCTGAGCCAGAACCCTCACATAAACAACCGCCTGGCCTGCCTCGTCAGAGAAGTGATGGAGCTTCCCTATCTCAAAGTGGTCCTTGTGGCGTTCGCCTGCCTGGGTGTACACTTGGTGGAGCCCTTCTATGCCAGAACCATAGAGAAAGATGCTACCCATACTCAGCTCAGGGAGTTCTACAAAGGACTGCATACAGGCTTGGGGCAGCCAATCAGCGACAACTACACAACGTTCACAACACCTGAGTATCCTGTAGTGTCTGACAAGCTTTTCAGTAGCGTAAAGAAGACTTACACGGAAGAGGTCCTGAACTCAGTGTCAGACGTGGCTGCCGAACACTTGGATGAAGTGAAGAAGCTGACAGATCTCATGCTACCCCATCTGAAGACTGTCCTGGCCAGGCAGAGGAGGGACTATGGGATAGATGAGGAGACCTTCCCAATGGACTACCCTGTCAGTGAACAGGCTAGTAACATTGATGGCACCCCTGTGCACAACATTGGAATGGAGAGACAATGTGGCAAAGTGGATTACAGACTGAAGAAGCTAGGCACACTGAATGCAGTGAGTAGGTCAATCATTTTACAAAAGAGCCAGGAGCTGAGGAATGGACAGGTTCCATCCTTCAGAGGATTCAAGGCAGCAGCCCAGGCGAAAAGAGAGGTCGAGCTCAACTGGACTGAACGCATGAAGGAAAAATTTGAGAGAGGGGCAGAAGAAAAGCAGGAAATGGCGCAAAGAAAGGAGAGGAGGAGATTAAACATGCTGGACACACTGAAATCCTTTGGTGGTCCCTTCACTGACAGTGGAGAAGTTGAAAAGTTCCTTGTGGATGAAAGTCTGAACAACAATGCAAAGCAGCAGAGAATGAAGGTTGAGGTTCAGTTTGCCAGAGAAAGCACCACACTTCTGCCTAAAGTCGATCCTATCTTCAGAATCCAGGTGACACTGCCCAGTGGGAAGAGGAGGATGAAAACAGCACAGGAGTTTGGAGATGCTCTCATGGCGTACCTAGGCAAGAGGAGTGACCGAACCACACTGGAATATGCAAAATTCCAAGAAAGTCTTGAAAGGCTAAGAGAAATATAAGATGCTACTTAAAACTGTTCAAGTTCAAAGTTCAAGTTCTTTCCATGTCTATGTGATGATTAAACTGTTTTGTATTTGAAATAAAAAAAATGCAAATGAGTTCAGTGTTTTAGTCTTGGCAAACTGAGGGCTGAACAGCTTAAAAAACGCTCATTTTGTGTTCTTTTTCTATTTTAAAGAGGGATGAAGGATTATTTTCAAGATACAGAGTCCCTTTGAGGTGTAACAGTAGTTCTATTATTAGTGTTTATTAAATATCAAATGGGTTTGAAAGCATTGTTTCAACACTATATAGGCAAACAGTAAGAATAGCATATGCATTCCAGGCGGAATTTGCAGAAAAGGCCATTTTTTTGGTTCTTTTTTTCATTTTCAAGGGGTGGGGGGTTATTTTCAAGATACAGAGTTAATTTTGGTGTCAAAGTTCTTGTATTTATAGTGTTAATCATATCCCAAATGGGCGTTGTGAAATTTTGAACTTGATGATTATCCCCCCCCCCCCCCTAGTTGTGTGTCTAAGGATTACAGTTCGAAAAGGTTCAGCTCATTTTTCGAGGGGATTCACTGATATAAGTGCTTGCTACCAAGTAATATATATAACCTATATATATATATATATTTGGCTGGAATAATTCCAGCTGAATTGCTCTTCATTTGTTTAAAAAATACCTAAATATCCTCAATATCTGATAGAATTTAAAATATATATGTATCTTTTCGCTCGTGGAATCTGTTATTGTAAGTCTAACCGCTTGAGATATTGCCGACTGATGGGCTGAATAGGAAAGGTTTCACCCGAATTTTACCCTCCACAAAAGTATAAAGATGTTAAGAACTAACCGCTTGAGATATTCCCGACTAATAGGCTGAATAGAAAAGGTTTCACCCGGAATTTTTCCCTCCACAAAAGTATAATGATGTTAAAGAACTCTCTTTGATAGATTCTTTATTATAATAGTTTTTCTTAGGAGCTTACGCCTTTAAAAACCCATATTGACATACTTAAAACTTATGAACATCTTTATATGATTTTTTTTCATATGAATATGTAGTATTTATTTTCCCTGGCGAAATTTCATGTAAAATCTATATAAGTTCCTATAGCCGTTGATATTATGTGACATTCTTTATTATTATTCAAAAATCAGAGCTACGCCCTGCAATCCATAATCTACTGTATGATTCCTGGCTAATATATGTTTCCCTTTTAAAAGTACTCATTTATATCGAACATCTTGGTATCGGTATATTGAAAAGCACTTCATTATATTTTCTCTTGACAGAATCACAAATCATTGTGCATTATGCTCTAAATAAAGTAGGGAACATATCTACCTAAAGAAAGGGAGGAACACTTTGTTCTTTTTCGTATTTTATGAAAAGTATTATTTTTGGCTCATCCACACCAACCATTTACTTTTAATAGTGGTGGTGGTAACAAATCACTATTAAACTTTTTTAGGTGGAAAGATAGAAATTTTTAGTTATATTAAAGATCAATTAAAGAAATAGTTTTCTTTTTCACTCCCTTTACAATGATTCGGTTCTCACAAAGCCTTTATTTTGTTTGCAGAGGATGTCTTTTATTGTGGTGGGCAATCAAAAATAATTCCTTCATGATTAAGTCCTTGATAAAATGCATTCTATTCAGGGAGCCACAAAGGATTGATGGCTCCATTAGGCAATGAAATCAAGACTCTTTGCAAGACGAATCACAAGATTTTGGCGGCGTTTTTTTATATTATAGCTATTATTCTAACATTCTTTGTGTAGAGGCGAGTATTTTGATATGCAGTTTTTAGAATGAAAGGATTTTATGATTATATTTTGCACAGAATCACTCTTTACCATTATGTTACATATTCATAACTTTTCTATATATATTTATAACATCTTATGTCCTGTTAATATATATATTATATATATATATATATATATATATAATATATATATATATATATATATATATATATATATCCATGTAACATGGGATCTCTGTTTTGGAAGAACCACATATATCTCATCATTTAATTTTAAGATACCACGCTATGTCCTTCGAAAGTTATCTATTTTTGCAAGAAGAGGACGTGGAATTGATATAATTCAGTATTTATATATAATTACTCGTTTAATGTTAACTCCCTTACTCCAATTTGTGGTTGTGTGATTTGCTTTAGTGTATGTATATTTTGATATGTCTATAGAATAACTGTATACATATCGAACTATCTATATTTGCAGAACATTTTGCCGTAAGAGGAATTAAGATATTAACAACACTTTTATTATAATTTTGAAAAATATACACGAATTCTTGCGTTCATTTAAAAACAATTACTTAAGAATTTGACACTGGCTGTTGCGTAAGAAGTGATTGTAATATAATTCAACAAAATATGATCTTTACCATTCAGTCATCATGGGACTTTTCATAAAAAAAATTGGTCGTTTAATTTGAGATAATGAATTTGTTACTAATCATAACATGAAATCAATATATAAAAATCATACATATACCATATATACAATTATAAAACTATAAAAAGCAAGAATAACATTTTAGCAATATTTTGTCTATGTATTTGGTAAAATTTGATAGAATAATAGAATAAAAACCAACGGAATACAAATAATCATAATAGTGTATAAATTAGTTTATCTATGACCTATGAAGTTGCCTAAAATGCACCTTCTCCTCCTGGGAATCCAACCTTCAATATCAACATTTAGAGTTAAACACACCTTAATGCACTGAGCTTTCGAACTCCTTTTATGAAATTTCAAATTTAAGGTCTTCATTTTCTTTCTTCTTTCCCTTTCAAACTTTGAAGAGCTAACAAACTCTTAGTCTATGATCGACATATATTTTGCAGCGTCGCTTTCATTGCAATTTGGAGATGACCTGCATTCTTAATATAAATATTATTGGAGTAAAATAATTGAAATATACTTTAAAGAAGCTATGAATGAATAGAATCGAACTAAGATAAAATTATATACAACATAATTGACAAACTATAATTTTGTTTGTCTTCTGTGTATGGATTATCTACTTGACCGACTAAATTGAAAATAATAAGCATTCTATGCACCATCAATGTAAAAGATGATATCCCAGACACAATTCTATCCGTAAAACGTTGAATATCAATGAATTATCTGTAAATGTTTGTTCAAACATTTAATATATAATTTCTTAAAACACATAGAATGCATAAGGGAAAAGTAACAAATAATAACACTTTATATTTATCGCCTTGAACTCATTACCTCAACATGTAAAGATAATTATCTGTAATCGGAGTAAAGGAAGGCAAATATGTTTTCGTTCTTAATATTTATGTATGTATGCTTAATATATACAAATGAAAAGAAACAGTTTCTGGTAATGAACGCTTTGAAACAAAATATTCTTTTAATGAAAGACTGTTTCATTTTTTTTTGCCTATATATGGTTCGATAGAGTTGCATCCGATAGGATATAAATAAGCATTATGCTTTATAATTAGTCTATCGAACCTAGGATCTTATCAATGAGGTAGACCAAAAACGACCATTCCCTCCCGGGATTCGAACCTGCGCCCCCAACAATGAGAATTAAACACGCCTTAACACGCACGGCTATCGAGCTCCCATTCAATTTTTAATTTTTACTCTATCTTTATATAAAGAAAGCTAGAATTGTTATAGTTAGAAATCGGCCAAAATGTTTAGAAAAGATAAAATACTTTTAAAAACCAAACTACAATATATATATACATATATTTATATATATATATAATAAATATAACTATGGTAAATAAAAATGTGCATTACTTCCGCATTGACTTCCCAGAATAAAGTTTTATTTATATGTGCATATTATCATGTATCATATAAAGGAATATCTTAAACAAAATTCAAATCTTTAATATTGGTATCAATAGTGGCAAAGATATAAAGTAGAAATTCATAAAACTATATATTTAACCCAATAAAATTGTTTGCATATCTCTTAGATAGTTCCCATCTCGCCCGAACTTTATTTGGTAGAAGTGCACCCATGATTCTTTATGTTTAATAAAAAATCATAAGTATTTTTGGCATTTTTTTAAACTGTTGGGCCATGAGGATTTGAATAATTTAGTCTTTCTCTATCAATCTCACTGGGTCACTATCCCTCACTTTTTCTTATCTCTTTCTCCCTTACCGAGAAGGACAAATAACCCTTTTGCCCAGCCATTTATCCCCTATATATTTCTTCATTTCTTCTTGATTAATATTTTTATTGTTATACCATGTACGTGATCAATTTTCAAAATACTTTGATGTCCGCATAACTTTTTGGCGTATGTACAAATAAGGGTGCATAGTACATACACCACCTACTACTACATACAACTACTAGGTAAAAGTTTGGGATTGAGGAAAGAAAAAAATTTTAAACTATGGGAAGTTTTATGTTCAAACAAGTTGAATTCTTATCAGTGTTTGTGCAAAAATGCACTCTTTCTATATGTATAAGTGAAACAATTAAGTATACGATTGTTAAGGCATTGTAGGGATTGATTTATAAAATGAACACACCTCACAGGAACCTAAAGTCGGTAACAGCCGGTATATATACAATCTAGGAGATATCCTTATTACATTTTTTGTACACAAAGTACAAACAACTTTATTTCATGGTAAACGGCCTACAAAACAAATTTATATTTTAATCCCAAATATTACTTACCAACACTTTTTTCTAATCAATGTTCATGTTCCTAAAAAAATGTTTATCAAGGCTGTAAAATCTACAGGACTTTAAGACTACGGCGTTTATATAAAATTAATTGAACTTTTGCAGTTAAAAAATTGACTTCGTCTTGCTATGGGCCAGTATAAAAGTAAACAAATTCGGAAGTCGGTATCAGCCGGTAATGATACAATCTAGGAGCTATCTTAATAATTGAACCTCGCTCCCTGATATGTCCCTCAAGTGTCATTATTTTTTGCCTTAGTGGTTGACAACCAAAAATGAGATGAGACAGAGTTTCCTCCTCACAGAGTCGACAAATTGGACTAAGTATGTTAATGAACCAAAAACAAGATCTTTATGACTCGAGAAGGGGAACATTTAATTGTATGTTCATATCGACAAAAGTCATAACTCTATAAAATTAACAACTTTTAAAATCTCCAAAGCATGCACAATAGTTCAGTGGAAGCGTGCTCGACTATCAACTTTGAAGACGCAGGCTTGAGGATCACAAACAAATACTTTTCTCCTCAGCAATATTCACCATTTATAAATAGCAACCCATCCAGTCTTAATCAAAACTAACTGTCTAACTTCTAAAAACCTTTTCTAATAGAAGTATTTTATATACATACATGGATTAACTGCATTCCTTACAAGCTCTGCGTTTCTTGAAGAATCTAAATTATGTTCTACATGGGCATGAAGCCTTATTTTTTAATCCTAGAAGTAATATTTTTTACATACATGCACCAGTTATCGATATTAATTATGTAATTCAACTCAATGCAGGTGTTTCATCATCCGTCGACTATACATATGAAGGTAAAAGCTAACCATGCTAAAGCGGTAATCAATGAAACTATTTATAACTTCTCTGCAATTCCTGAAAGAAAGTTTTGAATACAAAAGTATGTGTATATGAAATTCTCTCAATGTATGAACAAATAGTCATGGGATTGCTGTTGTTGTTTTTTATTCGTGAGACTAGTTACATGAAAACTAATTTCTTTTATTATGAAATTTGCATTTACCTATAGGGTTGTGCTTTTTTTGAAAAAATATTTAAAAAATGGAACATTGCCTTTTTAACGATTTTTTATTTGTTTTTACATCATTCATTTAACTTCAATTATAAAAATGAAAAAAATACTCATACAAACTCAACTTCAATAAATTGAGTCTTATCACACTTCTTTTGGACTATATATTTCTTCTCAACTTAAAGTTTTTCAAGTTATTTATTAAGATTGTATAACATACAAACCAGGAATACATCAAATACGATTATAATTTTTTTTTTAGGTATTTCAAAACGAAATGTAAGAAATAAACCAGAGATCATCAATGTAATGGACTTTGTATACCCCCTAATCAATTTAAACATTAAGAATAAATGTGTCAATCACTGAATATAAATTAAGTTGGTTATAAATACTAATGGTTGATACTCTTTAATGAGGGTTGACGGACAGATTAGAAGTGGACAAAAAAATGCTTCACCTTGACGTTTACAAAAGTTGCCACCACTCGAGTAGACATACAAAGGAATTATCTATGACGAATATATTTAAAAGATGCGGCGCGGCCATTTCTTTATTTAATGATGTTTTGATAATAGAGATTTCATGCAAAATATTTAGAAAATTAATTCTTTTATCCGTGTGCACTAAGGCGTGTTCAACTCTCAATGTTGGAGACGCAGGTTCGAATACTTTCGAGAGGGGATGTCATTTTTGGTCTACCTCATTGATAAGATCCTAGGTTCGATGGACTAATTTTAATGCTATAATGCTTATTTATATCCTCTCGGATGCAATTATATCGAACCAAAAAGGCAAAAGAAGTTTTATTCATTTCTTGATTAAAATTCAGAAGCAAATACTTTTCCAAATGAAATTACATTTAATATTTTCCTTTCTCAAGAACATGAAAGTTGCTTGTTACTTTTTTGTGAATAAATGTGATAGGAATGATTGCATTTGATCAACATTACAAAGTATTCATGATATCAAAATCACATTTTTAAACAAAAATGGGACTTTGCATATAATTATAATAAAATATTCTTAAATGTATATCATATTATTAATAAGCTTATTTTATATTTAAATAACATAAATAAAAAAACAGTTCAGTCAGTTTATAAAAATAACTTTAGCATTATTATCAATTAACTACTTATTGGACAAAACCTAGGGTGGTGTCCAATACACTGAGCTTCGGAAGCATATATGGGAGAACGCAAGAGGAAAGGGTTTGTTATTTCTGTAAGACCGAGATTGAAACAGGAAGGCATTTTTATTGGATTGTTTTACATTGAAAAAAGTATGGGATCTAGTCATTCAAAAAATTTATACAAGTTTTGGTCATATTTTAAGAATTGATAGCATTTGTTTTACATATAAAGGTCCTGATCAAACCAAAATAAATTTTATTGTCGCAAAAATTCAAAATCTCCTTTACAAACTCAGAAGCACTAAAACCCCCCTATCAAAAAATGTTTTAATTTTGTTAATAGATTATTTGATGAACTCTAGTTTTAGATGTTAAAATGTCACGTTTTATTTTCATGTAGCTCAGATTTGGATGTAACGATAAAATCATATTAGTTTAGAATAAATATTGTACGGGTGTACAAAAAAAAATTACACTTATATTTTCTTGTTCCAGGTAAGAGACCTCAGTTCTGTTTGTTGAGTTTTAACTTGATAAATACTTTTAAAGCCTAAGTTGTTAAAAGTAGTTATATAAAAAATAAGCATTCTCAAAATTATCAAATAGAATGCAAAATATAAATAAATCAAACAATAATGAAGAGTGAATATATTGGTCCTTTTAAGACATAAAAACCATAATATCAAAAGTACATGATATGAAATATTATTTCACAAATTTTATTTATATTTATATTCATCAGAGCAAGACGTCAAGGAGGGCTCGATTAGTCCTTGCGTGAAAAAGATAATATCAACTGATATCTCTGGTATATATTGACATATAAGGCCAAATATTTAAAGTAGCTTTAAAACAAATTATTCTCAAATGTGACATTTTATAAGACTGTCAATAATAATTTTTGATTTTTAATCAAATTTTTACAACTTGAAATAGAAAAGTAAATCGCAAGAGAAAAAAGTGAATATATTCAAAATATCATGAGGATAATGTGAACATCCCCAAACGGATAATTAAATTTAATATCTCATCAACATCATTCATTGCGGTTTAAAAAAATAAAACTAAATAGCTTGCCCTAATATAAAAAGCTAACATCAAATGATGGAGAAATATAACCATATATTATAACTCATAAAAAACTTTTAAACTTCAAAATGCTTTTTTATGACTTTTTATGCCTGCCACAAAATTATGGTAGTTTCGCATAAAAGTACACGATAGTCTAATGAATTTTTAAACTAAGGTGATTATCCACAGTCTTTGACAATAAAAAAACTTTGTTTGAAAAGCATATATACATATTTATAAATATCATAACATAACCATTATATTTTGATATAAAAACATTTAACTTTTTGGATGGGTTTCTTTTGTTTGCTTTGTATCAATCATTTAAAATTATAAATAAGGGATGCTTGTTAAACTCCCTAATGTTGAGGGGGGAAGGTTTGACTTTCGAGAGGGACAGGTCAGTTTTGAAAAGATAATGTGTGAAATGGACCAAAAATAATGATAATTCATATACGCACTATAGATTAACTGAAAGTTGATGATAAGGTTTTTTTCATAAAAAACTATAACAGATTAATCGACTGATAGTTTATATATATATATATATATATATATATATATACAAAGGTGGTTTGATCATATTAAGTAACTACTTTAAGTGATTATTGAGGTTGCATTTTATATTATTGTGATTTGTTATGAAGAAAAAAAAACAGGTTTGCCTTTTTATTTATATATAATTATTTACATATGTCAAATATAATTTTATTTTTTAGAGCGTTAATGTGATTTGGAAAATAGCATTCCAATATTGTTATCAAATTATTTAAGGTACTCGCAAATAAAAAGGCAAACCTGTTTTTTTTCTTCGTAACAAATCACAATAATATTAAATGCAACCTCAATAATCACCTAAAAGTAGTTACTTAATATGATCAATACTTTGTTCCACTAAATTGATCTTTTCTTTACTTTCATGCCAGATATCGAAATTATAAAAACTGTTCTGAAATGCATGGACATATACCAAAAATATATTAAATATTGATTATAGTCAATAGACTCGAAACAAAAAAATATAGCCGCTTAAATAGAACACTAAAAAATGATCAACTTTTTGAAATATCAAACCTATTTTTCGAATAGTACGAAAGATGTATAAATTATAAAAACGGATTTGAAATGCACAGATATAGTAGAAAATAAATACTACTTACATTTGTGTTTATTCTTACTTTGCACGAAGATAAATGGGCCTGAACCATTAGAAATTAGGAAAATCCTGGTTTTCAAAAAAAGGCCATAAAGTCCAAACCTTTTTTCGGACGATATTTGAGTGGCATTTTTGGAATCTACGTAAAAATGGGACTCAATTAGAAATTTCAGCCCAGGGGCAAACAACGACCTTAATTTTGTTACATAGTGTAATCATTATAGTTTAAAATTAAAACTCTAAACATTAGTCAAACCACAGTTAAATAAACATTCATTAGAATGAAAACCCTTTACATTTCTACAGATCAAAGGAAATGCAATAACAAATGAAATTAAAAAAGAATATAGAAATAACATTGGCTTATACTTTTGAACATCTTTGGTAGCTTTTATATTGGCGGGTTAGTCGTCGAAGAAATTAAGGCTCCAATGAGCGCCATCAGGGTAAAACTTTATTAATTCGCCGGCGTAAGTCAATTGGGTGTCCGAAACACATGGAATCTTCATTGCTAAACCGAATAGCGTGCAGAGGTAGAAATTAAGATTGCTCTAATGGAGTGTGGATCCAAGGGATGAAAAGTAGTCAGTTGCTCAGCTACTTCGGATGCTTGAAAAAGCATACTCAATGGCTTGTGACTTTGGTTGTTTGAGCGTTGTTTACAAGTTATTCTGAATAAAATAATGGGAGTAATATAATTTCTGTTACACCTCTAATATTTAGTTTTATAAATTGTCTTAAAATGTTGAGGGCAGGACAGAGAGCAAAAGCATGATTCACGGAGTTATAAAGCTTTCCACAATCTTGCAAGGCGAATTAAAATATAAACATCCAGAAGAAATTTGAAACTTAGCCTCAAAACGTTTTCCATGCTTCACTTTTGTGATAGAAGATAGCAGTTTTCTTTCCATGAGATCGGTAATTCCAAATCTTTTAAAAACTTGTTCACAATTATATCTGCATCTTCTTTAAATTTCCGCTGTTGTGACTTTTTGAGTTTCCTGTATAATATCTTTAGATGCAACAATGTTGCCATCAACTGACAGATCTAAAGAGGCAATTGTAGACACTTAAGCTATTTGAGCTAAAAGTACGGGACTGACAGTGACTAAAAACCACACGCCAGGTTAATTTCAAAGAAAACATGCAAAAATAGCTGGTCCGTAAGAAGTTAACGTCAAATGAAAAGGTCATTAACGAAAACAACAGCCTTTTTGTATAAAGTAAGAAAAATGAAAACATTGGACTAATATATAAAACTAAAGGAGGATTATTTATTAAATGTAAACATTTTTTGTGTAATACAATATAGATTAAAGACCTTAAAAACATCGAATAGATAATTTTTTTATTGAAGTCACTTATCAATCAAATTACCCTTCTTTGTATTTTTCTGCTTGTCTTAAAGAAACTATATTTACATCAACGAATATACATATTTCTGAAAAAGGAATGGAAATATGGATTAGACCAAAATTAACTATGCATATAAAAAGTTTTGAGATAAAAGTACACAAGACGGATTTACGATGAATCATAAAGAAATCCTTATTTTCCTTAGCCTTAATGGATGAAATATGAAAATCTCATAAAGGAAGACAGCGTATCTTTATGATCTTTGCCCTTATAAAGTTGTAGACGAATATATTATGCATGTTTATGTTTAATCTCAGATGCATAAGTAATTAACTATTTTCTTAATGAGACTCGGAGCCCTATAGAAATAAGTAATAACGTAACATGTTAATGGGAATTCCTCATTATTCCATCTTACGAAAGAGCTTTCTTTTTTACTCATGTGGTATTTTTGGGGGGACTCTGGGGAGTTCAACCCTGACGACTCTTACACCACCTATTACCTCTTTATGAGTGTAAATCATGGTGGAAAGATTATTATTTATTCACAGCACGGTTCTCATTATACATATATACAAATGAGATGGTTTCTCTTCACATGGGTATATAAGAAACAAGGGCGAAAGTTGCCAACTTTCTTACATTCCTAATGTTTTAGATTCATAAAGCAACTCTTTTGTATCCTATTTGAAGCATTTTAAAGCATTTAAAATATATAAACAAATAATAATTTGCAATAAACAATCCATTTGAGTAAATCTATTATAAGTGACGTCATTTAACAATATAAAATTTTATATAATTCACTGACTCCTCGTTCCCTAAAGCCTAATACTAGCCTCCTCTCTGCAAAAGCAAGTGCAGACTTAAAAAGCATGAAAGGAACATTACACGACACAAGCTGTATTATAAATCCTTGTTTTTACCTCTTAAACATCAACTCACCATGATTTAGAAAGAAAATGTCCCAGGTACAACTAAATTTACTAGATTACATGTACAGTTAGAGCAGACAATTCTTGGTAATTTAACTAATAAAGTGAAGAGAAAAATTAATTTTATCGTTAAATAATAATCAATTGAGATATTTGTTCAATGTTTGAATGGATACAGAATAATAATAAACTACATTTAATTATAAAGTAGCGAATTTATTGTAATTATTATGTAATGCTTGGAACAAAAAATGAAATTTTTACATCATTTTCAATCAAACAAATTTATCCCTCACTTCGGAAAAAGTCCAGATATCTTCAACATATAAATACTTCTGATGGTTTTATTACCTCATGTTCTTTAGTATAGGTAATCACATTCCATACTGTATTATCACTTTATTTGTTGGCCAATGGGGTGGGATCCTAAACGGGGGAACAAATGTTTTCTAACACAATACACACATATTTTCGCAATATACAAATATATATATATATATATATATATATATCATATACAAAGAATGGTGCCTTTAAACAAGAAATGGGAGAGAAGCGTGGAAGTGGGCTTATGTAGACTTAAAGTGAAGGCTCTATAAATTATTGGGTTCGTGACTCTCTGAATACGGAAAAATACGTTGGGGGAAAAATATAACATTTTTTCACGGATGGGAGCCCAAATATGAGGTCGATTTCAGGCCTACAAGTAAGGCATAGGACATAGGTCCTGAGGATACTGAATATCAATTCAATTGTACTTGGTACAATAGAGACTTACAGCAAACAAAGACAAAACAAAGGAACCTGCATCAATGCAAAATATATTTTTAGGAGTATCAAATGAGACAAAAGTGGTGGAAAATATGTATCCATAATTGTGTCCTTTTGTAGAAAATATACATTTTTGTAAAATAATAATAATATTACTTATATGTCGTCATGTGGTATAAAATGACGTTTCATCTTCTTTTTCTTATTTACTTTGTAATACACAACTTTGTAAGGGCTTCTTTTAAAGGGACCTATCTTATTCCAATATTTTTGTCATAAAAATAAAGACTTAAAATATATCTGTTAATCGTAATCTACTATTCATAAAACTTAAAAACTTTTCCATTTTTGTTAAATAGGACCCAATAATTTGTTGAATTTGTCTGAAGAGGAAATAATACGACTGATTTTATAGTGGAAATACCAAAAGAGCTATTATATTTTACAAGGAAGATATTAAAACAAATATATATATATATATATATATATATATATATATATATATATATATATATATATATATATATATATATATATATATATATATATATATATATATATATATATATATATATATATATATATATATATATATATATATATATTTATATAGTATATATTATATATGTAATTATGTATATATAATATATATAATTACGGTTTATAAAATTTAATTATATATATTTATTATATTATATAATTATTAATTTATTAATCAATGGCTTTAAGTAAATATCTGGAATTTAAATGACGGGTCTTAGCTTTTAAGTAAATATTTGGAATGTTTATGTAAAAAGTTTCGATAAATACAAAATAACTCGAACAAGAAATAATTCAGACAGAATCCACGATTAATTTATCACACACGTTGGAAGACTACTAACAACAGTTCAGACTTTTATTATCCGTCTAAAGATTAAAATACCTATTGAAGAAAAGGATACACATTTAGAGACGGATAGACATATTAACAATAATATTTTTTTGCAATTTCATCGACTCTTTTTTTAATTGTTTATAATTAAACATTTTTGTACTATTTAAAAATAATATTCACATTCCTGTATTTTTACGTTATATCCTATTTTAAAAATGTAATGATATTATTTTATGAGCTTTTATGTTAAATTATTTGCTAATATAAATACTTAAGCTAAGGTAGATATCTACCAGTGATATCATATAAAGGTTGGGCTTATATATTAGTGAAAAACACACACAAAAAATAAGTTAAATATTTATTTATATTTATTTGTTTGTTTTATTCCTAGATAAGCCCCACTACATCAGAAATTAATATTAGAGGCTAACTAGAGTAAAATGCTTTATTATAAAATTTTATATCAAAAGATGTAGATTTTTTTACAGTTGGTACTTCAAGGATATATTTCTTTCTTGTGTGTCCGCTGCCAATTCAGCCATTTTCCGTGCAGTCACAATCGTTAATTAAATGTTATGGCGTTTCCTCATCTTCTTCACAAAGTCTTATGTTAAGTCCAGTGATTTCCCCATAAAAATTGATAAAAAGTTAATATGGTTCCTGGCCATTGTGACGATTATAGATACTTGATGTCTTTTGTATTTGTATATTTTTCTTCCGATATAAAGTCCTTCTATTTTGTAATGGATATTCATTTAATTGAATACAAATAGTTTTCTTCTACCTATATAATAAATGTTATATGCATGGAGGAATCCCAAACCGCTGACCACCTAATCAACCATAGCTTTCATATGAGAGATACCAAGTCATGCAAGAAGAGAATGAAGATCTTTGTACTATTAAATCTATTAATTGTAAAAAGATGCAACGAATTATTGATTCTAACTTTAATTAATTGCTTAATAACTAGATTATAAAATAATATCTATAATGTAATACCCGATATCTATTTTTGCTGTTGTAGCACATATATACCCCTTTGTGTAGTCGTGTTCTTTGCTGTATGCATGTATTTGCTTTAATCATGTATAATTGTAATATTTGTATGTACTATGGCGAGACAGCAATAAATTCTTAACTAACAAATAATACATTTTATCAAATCGAATAAACAAAATATTTTTGTCAGGATTATATATATCATAATATGCTCTGTTTCACCACCTACAAAATATTTTTACAATGTTGAACTAAGTCTTTTTTTAGTTTTCATCTTTTCTCAAAATGATTTTGTAACATACATTATATTATTATATTAGTATTTTATTAGTTTTCTAAAAAAATATTTGAACTGTCAAATTAATATTTCATTCTTTCTTCATAGTGCAATGATTTCATCATAATTGTGCATACTACTACTTGAGTAAATAATAATCCCTTCTTTTTTCTTGTATTCTTCGAACTCATGCAAAAACTCTCTCTGCATGCGCCCAATTAGTTCTATTCATACAATTATGTAAATGAAGGAGGCTTGAGGCACTACTTGTGAATTATGAGGCAGGAAGATTATCTACTTATGAGGAGAATAAGTCTTTCCATTCAATTAGGAGACATAAAATTCACATCATACTATTTAAGAAATAAAATATTAAACTTTCTTACAACTATATCTTTTTGTGGCTTCTCAATAAGAAAGTGTTTATTTATAATTTTTTAAAGTGATAGTAAATATATATAAGAACTATGCCATAAACATAAAATCAAGACTTGCATTTGAAAATCGTTATCCTTATTTTTTCCTAGCCAAGACTCCGAATAAGCGGCCCCATGTCAAAGATCTGCGTACAAATATATATATAAGCTCCTAAAATCCCTTTTTTGTATAATCAAACACCCTATCAACATGAAATTGAAAGTAAAAAGCAAGTAACTTAATTATTATTGCATGTTCGTATCTAGAAATATAGAGCCAATTTAGATTTGAGAATGAACATCAACCTAGAATGTGAGTAGAACTTGAGAGTGATATTTAATATAATAAGACAGCTATAAAATTTACATCAAGTCTGAACCCAGCAATCATATATTTATAATAATAAGATATATTATTTCGTATATAGATTTAAGAATGAACATCAAACTAGAATGTGAGTAGAACTTGAGAGTGATATTTACCTAAGCCAGCTATAAAATATACATCAAGTCTGAACCCAGCAATCATATATTTATAATATAAGATATATTATTTCGTATATATATAGATTTATTATAATATAATCGACTTTCAAAAGCTGGTTCAAGATCAAATCTATTAAAGGAAGTTCAAATTCCACATTATTTACGTTATACATAGCGAGGACTTTTAAAAAAAATAGGGAATGGGCCTCTCGATGGACATAGGAATGCTCCTATATACAAACAAAACTATGGCTTCCAAAGCCAGATTCCAATGCCTCTAAACAATTGAATAATCTTAGTTGTGAATTCTATGTATTCAAGTACATATAATAACTTGCCATGTCTATCTTAGATATAACCAGTCATTGTTGAACAAATATCTGATTTGTGAGTGTCGTTTTTGTCAGCAAAGTGATGAGACGTCTTATCACTTCTTGGCTGATTGTGATTTCTTTTGTCTTCAAATCTTAAAAATATTTTAACCAAACATCCTCAAGAACTACAACAGATCCCATCCATTTAAGGCATTGTAACATTTGTTAATTGTTTGGCTTCCTGAGGTAGAAAGTGTAAGCAACATGGTTAAAGTGGTATTGTGTTCCAGAGAATGGGCTCAAATTCTTAATTCGATTCCGCGGTGACTCGAAGAATCAACCCCAAATTGTACTCTTGGATCTTAACCTTAAACACGAAACAAACAAGACATATAAAATATATATTGTGAATTGTGAAAATAAACTTTATTTTTAAGATGAACTGAATTCCTTGGTATTATTAGTTATAATTCAAAGGATTATGTTAATACATATAATCAAAACTTTGTTGTACTTAACAAGGATAACATATGCGCTTTTATGTAATATCCTAATTCAAGAAAAAACGACAAAATATCCAATCATATAAATTTGTTGAATTAGAAAGAAGAATATTGCCGTATTTATAAGTAATGATTTTTTCATATATCTATGAATGTTATATAAATTAACTTGAAAAATTCTTTTAAACTAATAACCACATCCTAATTAGATGGTGCAAAATGTATTATCATGGTAATACAATTCAATCAATTTTAAAGAACCTTTTCTATGTCATAAGCTTTTCATCTCCTATTCATTATATTTAATTGATGAAAAAAGTAAAGAAAACATGACTTTTACAAGTACATGAGTTAACAACTATATATATATATATATATATATATATATATATAATGCGAATTTTATTGTCAAAAATTTTATTCCTTTCAAAGTATCGAGCTTGATTAAAAAACTTTTGCATGCGCTCCAACCAACTATAGAAGCTCTTTTTCCATTCCGATTGAGACACCTCCAATAGACGGATTTCGAGTATGAAAACAGGATCTTCTAGGAACGAAATTCTTTGACAAAGCATCAATATTTTCTTGATATGTGGGAAGAAAAAAGCTAATGTGTATAAAGACAAGGGTGGCCTTTCAATTCGACATTTGGCTTGTCAAAAAGGTGCGGGTTTGAGCCGATGTGCTAGAGTTTAAATTGACATAGTGAACTACTTTGAAGTCTTTCTTCCAAAAATATTTTTCGGTTGTCAAATAGCTCAGGTTCCAATGAGAACAAACCTATTTCATGGTCCGGTGCTCATAAAATATCGAATATATTCTGGTGGAACAAATTCCCAGGTATGCCTCTATCTCACATTAATCCACATGTCGATCTTTCATTTTCACCTAACGCGCTGCATCAATGTTCTCTGGCACCATGAGCATTTTTGGAAGATCAAATTCATTGAACCAGTATTTCAAGCTGCAATAGGAAGGTGCTTCTTCGCCAAACAAAGATTAAGTTTCTTTAATGCACACTTTATACTTATAATCTACGTCGAAAAAAGTGAAAATAATCGTTCAAAAAATTCACGTTATAATTCATTGCAAAAGTATTTTCTTCAAATCACTTCAAACAACATTAATGATAGACCGTACATTAAACATGCACAGACCAATCTCAAGCTTGACAATGAGAATGCCAGATATCACCTAACAACACTTAGTGTTGGCTCGGCCAAAAATATATGTAGCAACTTAAGCATATATATGTTTTAACACCTTCTCAAAATTGGTTAATTATGAGATAAACGGGTTGTCTGATAATACAATATCCACAAACTACGGAAATAATTAAATACTTTTCTGTGTATTAGAAACAGCGGCTTGAGCAAACAGTTCATTTTAACTCTATTTCCATGCAGACAAAGATATCTCCAATACGAGTCCCGCCTATACTAAAAAAGAATAAAAGTTCTTAAACGAAAACCATATATATTCCCTATACTTCAATATTTTCACTCAATTCCTCTAATGATTTTATATACAACATATAGTTTCTCCATTTATATAGTCATGGTAAATAATAATAATGAAAATCATCTTGAACATAAAGGAAGCCCATTATTCTAAGATTAATAGTCATTGTGCATATATGATCAACCTTGGCATCCACAAACTTTTTCCACTTATCATTCTCAGAAAATGATACTTGAACTCTGAGATAATTTAATAAACTTTGTACCTCCTAAATTGTAGTGCATGGATCAAAGAAGATTGGAGTATATGTGAATGTAAAAATAGTTCAAATCGTATTATGTATGTAGTACGCACAGAGAAAAAACAGGCTTCTATGCAATCTCTTGCAATGATTGTCATATATGCATATACCTTGAAAAATAGATGGAGACAGCATATGGAAAGGTTTTTATCCTTACACTTTATAGAACGTTACATATAAGGAAGAGGTCATGTTACTAGACAAATGCATTTTGTCTGCGCCAAAAAGCTTATTTGTATTATGAATATTTGTCTCTGTATTAATAATGCCACTAGGAGTCTCTACTGTAAAGCTTTAGAAAAACTGAATGAACCTTCTTCTTTAAAGATATATATATATATATATATATATATATATATATATATATATATATAATGAGTACTGGATTATTGTAACAAACCAATGGAAGAACATATTTTAAATGTTTGTTTGATATATTTTATGAATATTATAGGTAAACATTAAATAACAAATTAACAAATTACTGAAGTGTCATATCAGTATTCTTTGAGTCCCTATCTAAGAATGGTTGATATTGACTTTTATATGTAGCTCTTCCAGAGATCCTATAGAAACTCCTTGTTCACTCTCACTGCCCCATTACTAAAAGCGACTGATTCCTTAATTTGATTAAATAGACTGAAGTATATTTTGGCCCAACAATGTAAACTGTTGGGACCTTTAATCCGATGCCATTATAAGACTTAAGCTATATAAAAAATATAATTAAAAAAGTACCAGTGGCATACAAAGAAAATATTATGTTGATACGTTAACCGTATTATTTAAGTATCATTTTCATAATTTGATTAAAATAAAATTACAGAAGAATATTTCTTATAAATTTAAAAAATATAAAATAATCATTATATACTTTAAAACAAGAATAGTACAACAAGATTAATGAACCTTTTACGACAAAGAAAACAACGTGGTTTTGATAATGCTTTACTTGAGCTACCATGAATATCAGCATCTTCAAAGTATCTTATAGGCAAGACACGTCACATCATTGACATATCATAATAAATTATATCCAGGGGCAAGTGAAAATACACATAAAAAGAGAGAAAATACGATATTATGCGATTAGAATATAAATAAAACTGTTATTGGCGACTTTTGTGGTTGATTTTAGTTGAAGTCCTCTTGTTTTTCGAATAATAAGTATATCTTAGAAATTTGTTCAAAGTCTCACATCATCACCATTTATTTTAAACGCAAATTTGAAAGAAAGTATTCCTTCATTTCAAACCTTCGAGTTATTAAAGAATTAAAGTCTTATGAGCTTTTATTTATATTATTTCCATTGAAGCAGTTATTCATTGACAAAAAGTCGAGGGCTTAAAACTTCATGCTTTCGACGATACCCTCTATTTACACACATATCACTGATGAAGAAAAATGATGACAAGTATATATTCATACATAAAAATATAAATGCATGGATGAAAAAAATAATAATAATGGAATTCCCCTCACGGATATAAAAAACATGATTTTATTTTCAGAAATTCAAAAACTGAACGAGGCATTATGTAAAACCCTCAAATATTGGAATATATTTTATTATCTATTGGGAATAAGTACATTTTTGAGTAACAGCTCTTATATTAAATAAAAAATACTTTTGTAAGAAAACCATAATAAAGAATGATGACGTAAAAAAAATAAAGTAACTAAAATATACCTGTTTTGTTTAGGACCTCATTTAGAATCCATCTATTTTTATGGCTATCTGATAAAGTAAAAGGTTTGATTAAATACCCTGCCGAAATGAGAAGCGGAGTCTTAGGCAGTAAGAGTTAATATTATTTATTGAAAGAAGATCCCTAAGGGAGGACTTCTCTGCTACAATTAGAAGACTACATATCCTGTTAATTAAAATAATAGTATAAAGATAAGAACAATCATATAAAAAAGGTGGTAGAACCCATCAGGAATTTAATTAAGTGGTGAATGCAGGCCAGAGTAAACTAAGATAATACCAAGGTGACTATTTACAGGTGAAACTATAACGAAAAAGTACATAATGGAAAAATACTGAATATATATATGGTGACGTCACGTACAGGGCGCAATCACACTATTTAGTGACCTTATGGACAAAGAGATTTTGAAGGTCAAATGCGATTTCGTTAAATAATTATATTGTTAAATGGCCTTCTTCTGAAAGTTTGAAATGTATATATTTTTTAATATCATGAACATATATTTAGTTGAACACAACGTCCTAAAGGTCAACCAAATACATTCGCACCTGTACAAAGATGCAAATATATAGTAACTGGAATCTGTATTGAAAGATTTGCGTAATTAAGTTAATAGTAACTAATTCATCATGTTTAGCGGACGAGATGAACTTTTGCACTTGAAATCACGGAAAAAATTCCAAACAAATGCATATCCATATTGAAGGAGCTTAAGTCTCTGTAGATAAGAACAACTCTTCTCGAAACGTGGCGTCACCATACCATATATATTTATATATTTTTTCATAATTATTTTTTCGATATAGTAACACTTGTATATAGTCGATTTGGCTGGTATATAAATATATATTTCTAATGGATCGTTAATTTATGATTGAACATATGTCTATCCAATATATAAAAATTAGTTTGTTCAAGACGTTTGAAGGACATAACAA
Organism: Caligus rogercresseyi; assembly: GCA_013387185.1. Classification (NCBI taxonomy): domain Eukaryota; kingdom Metazoa; phylum Arthropoda; class Copepoda; order Siphonostomatoida; family Caligidae; genus Caligus; species Caligus rogercresseyi. The sequence goes on from CP045891.1 coordinate 19,124,962, forward strand.
ATTAAATAGATGACTTAATAATATAAGAAAATATATTTATAAATATATTTATATTTTGATTAATATATAATTTGTGCTTTAAACAGTCTTTTTGAAAAATGAATCATAATTGCACAATCCAATAAGTTATTAAAATGCCTTGTTACGACGAGAGACGTGTTAATAAAAAACATTATATTTAAAATCAATCCCCAAGAACCTACACAATCACGTAAATTTATTTTTTGGTCTACCCAACAGTTCTGTATTAGTCTATATCAGCTTCCCGAGTTATAACTCGGGATTTCCTTATTAACTGCTATTGGAAGAAATATTAATTACTGATTAAGTTTTAAAGACTTTAGAAAAATTGCAAAAAAACAAAATAAATAAACTAAAAAGTACAAATGTTAAATAAAAGAGCCCGATGTTATTAATATATACATCTTAAAAAGGTATACACAGATGAACGAGGTTTTAGGCTGGATGATCATTCTTATAATGTCTTTACCTAATAATTTTCGCCACAATATTCTTGCGAACAATCTTTTGTGATTAATTTAAATAATATGTACATCAAATCATGAACATAATAAAATTTTAAGATGGAAACAACATTAAAAATTATATGTTTTTTCCTTGCCAGAGGTCTTATTCTATTCATATAATACAATAATATAAAATAAAAATGTATATGAATAAATGGGAAACTGCACAATTAATTGAATGCTTTGATATAAAACTGTTGGATAGTTCGCTACCTAACTTTTTTTTCTTTTGAAAATATTTTGAAAAGTATATATTCGATTCATCGGCTTCATAACTGTGCATCATTAAAAAATACATAGTTTAAAAATATTTTCCTATGGACAAATTATAATATTTATATACTTTGGATTACATTCTTCAACATTTTAATTCATCAATAGAAAAGCCATAAAATATATTTTGTATTCGTCTGTCCCTACGAAGTATTGCCCTGTTTTTATCTGATTACTCTATCATTTTTTAAAATGCTAACCAATTATGTACTTTGACAAATCCTTCAAAGTGTATACAAAAAAATACCAGCACTGTGATTGGTATTTTGTCAAAATATAGAATATTAAAATACCACTTTTATATATGCATATATTGTAATATAAAATGAACATACACACGGAAAAATATGAATGGAAATTGAAGACTTTTTATATATAAAAAACGTCAAACTCCTCATATTCTTATTTCAGAGTTGAGAAATATGTTCATGCGATATTTAAATAAAACTTTAATTAAACTTTCCACACAAGGATTCTATTGAACAAACTAATTATATCGTAAATGAAAAAACAGACTTTGCTTCCTCCAAGTGATAAAAATATGCTTTGTTAAAAAAGATATAAGTAAAGTTTTTCCAATAAATCACGGTAAATTATATTAGACACGGTTTTCGAGCTAAATGTAATTATGGAAAAGGTCATTACACAGTAAAAAAACTAATATCCATCATTTATAGCAAATGTAATTTATGTAAGAAAAGAGAAATGTTGTGTTATCTTATAAAGAATCAATGGGGATCGACCAATATGAAACATCAGTACGGGGGAAAAAATCATCTGTCGTTCTCACAGAAACCAACCTCCAAAATCATTCAGTTTTTTATATAATATAACAGGGAAATAATAAAAAATTGATTTTAATTCTAAAAAAACAAATAAAACTATAATGTTATTCAGTTATTTATTTGTATTAGTCTTTCCCTTAATTTCGAAATAAGTCATCACCTTTTTCATATACACATAAATATAAATCTGTAAAATGATATATTCGGTAAATTCTAAGTGTTCTTCAGCAATAAAGGTCCTAAACCAGATTTATTGAATATCCATATAAGTTCATATATTAAAGTTTTGTTAGCAATAAATATTTGTTGAAATGATGATTAAATTAGCAGAATAATGAAAATATATATTTACCTTCTAACATTTTTATGATATCAAAAGTTTTAAAACTATGTTGTTTTTTTACACGTCACAATCGTTTATTTCATGAGAGCATACACACATATAATAACAGCATATAAAAATGTAAACTAAAACTAATTGTAAAATGTAGCAGAGTTTTTATCAATGAAAATATAAAATAATATCAAACAAGTAAGATGTGATAAAATTAACAAAATAGGTAAGTTTGATAATAGTAATAATAACAAAACACACACATATATGCATCCACGTAACAATAAAATAATTTTAAATAATGTCTAAAAATTTAAATTCATTAAGTGCAGCGATTGCCATAGATTGATGGGGGTCGATCTTCTTGAATCTTGTTATGGCAATCATAGTCTGAAGTTTTGCAATGCACTTGGAGGCAATTCTATAGATATTAGATTCGGGGAACATCCCATATAATTTTCCTCCGCGGTTTTAAAACCATGTTATAAATAATATTGTATCCATTAAAATTCACGTCACTCTATAAATATATAAATCGAGTCAGCTGTTTCCAATGCATTTTTCTGCAAAGTTGAATACAAACCAAGTTCCTCTATATTGCATATTTAAAGCAATACTTTACACAATATTGAGTTTCAACTATTGTCTCTTTCGGCCATTCATTTTATAAAACTATTTAAGAATCTAAGCAGTAAACATGTCAATTGATTTTTTTATTGTATTTATTGATTGAAAATAGTGCCTTTAGTTCAACCCCTATGATAAAATTGTATATTAAAATATTACTTATATGATCTTTCAGGCATTATCTTAGGTTTTTATGTATTCGGTTGTACATATAATAAAAATGAACTGTTGGAAAACAAATTAAGCAGTTTCTAAATAATGTACTACCCCATTCTAACACTAAACTTTTACTCATTTAATGGAACACGAAATTCCTAATTTCGTTTGAAGAAAAGATGAAAGGGTCGCTAATGTAATGGACTCTGGGAGACTCTACCTAACTCAGAAGAAAATGAGATGATTAAATTGTCTGTATTTTTCCCTATTCTATTTTTCCATGCCTTTTGTGTATTCCTAAGGGGCAATGCTTTTGTATTTATACATTTTAGAAGCCATCTTTATTTTTGAGAAAAAAAAATGTTAAATTTTTTCCCTTCAAAGAAATATTGTATATGGAATAAATCCTTTTTAAATAAATGTGTATTTATATGTATATATATATTGATCAATTTAAGATTGTTTGTTTATAAGAGAGGGTCGTATACTATGTATTTCTATTTTCATATCCTTGGATTTTAAAGTTATGAATACACAATCAGATTGAATTCCTTAGGCTTGCCTATGAGATGCGGTATATGATTGTTTTTGTACTTTATGTATTCTTAGCTTTTGTATTATTATTATAAATTCCTTGTTATAGAAGTTTTTTTGTATCTTTTTATTGTTTTAAATTTATCAAAGTGAAAATATTTAGAAAGTTATTTTGTTTACTTTACAAAGTCAACCCTCCCATCTAAAATAATTTGAATAGAGGGCGCCAATACTGTTGAGTGTTTCAGCTAAACTATTTTGTTGGGTATAATATACTAGGACCATACAGAGGCAAAATAAGTTCTGACAGGTCATACAAAAAGAAAAAAATATTGGGGAAAAATACAATTTAATACTTTAATTGTTTGGTTAAAAGTCAAATTAAAAGCAGATTAAGGGGTGCGATAGCCGTGCGTGCTAAGGCGTGTTCAACTCTCAATGTTGGGGGCGCAGATTCGAATCCCGAGAGGGGATGGTCATTTTTGCTATACCTCATTGATAAGATCCTAGGTTCGATAGACTAATTTTAATGCTATAATGCTTATTTATATCCTGTCGGAAGCTGCAATTCTATCGAACCATAAAGGCAAACAAAAATTAAAAGAAGTTTAGAAATGGAAAAATTGTTCAGGAGAAATATGCAAAAAGTATTAAATAGGAAAATATATTATTGTATTTTTTATGTTATATAAATATAATTATAATATTATGTTATTTATATTGTTTTTATATACTTTGTCTACTTTTCTTCCATATAGGTCTGATGCCATTGGTGGTGGGGAACCTCGGAAAAAATGATTTAAAGAATGTGAGCATACAAACAGTAAGTACGAATATTTATGTGGATTAAAAAGTTGGCAAAAATTAAATTTGATGGGCAAATATTTTGGGTTGGACCGTTATAATTAAAATACGATTAAATCCCTGAGTAATCATTTAACTATATATATACTTGCACAAAATAAGCACTCATTTTCAAACGATACAAGTATCATTTTTCCCACTATTTTCTATTTTTAGGCTGCCCCCTCCCTCCAGGCAGACCTACTGGCTTCCCTCTCCACAGAGGAACGTCGCTACTTGGACCACTTCCGTCACACGTCCACAGAGCTTCTCTTCGCGAGGCTCAACCGTGCTCCGCTGGCCCGTCACCTCACCCTCACCTTTGAGACTTGCCTCCCTGGAGAGTCAAGCGAAGTCAAGGGCTCAGCTCTTCCTCTTCCTCCTCTCTTCCTGGGGCCCTCCCTCCCTTCCCCGAACCCTCCTCGTTCGGCCTCACTCAAACTGATCGGGAGTACTTTAACATTGTTCGGACTGAGAACGGAGTGTCAGACTTTTTTCGATTCCTTCCGAGGAAAAGGATGGAAGACTTTCTCTTGAAGAAAAAGAAAAAGGGATGATTAGCAGTGCTAAGAGGGAAGAGGTACGTCTTTAATAATAAAAAACATGTCATATCTTATATATCATTATGGTTCGTTAGCTATTCATATATATTATATGGGATGAAGGAATGCATGATATTTTATGTATATCTTTGGGAGTATATGTGCATTAAAAAGACAAAAAAGGGTTCTAGGCAGCTAAAAATCCTATTTAAAAATTCCTTTTAACTTGCAAATCGTTTCATTGTAGGTATATTATAAGGACTACGTTATATCAGGTGACTTTTTTAACATTTTTAAAGGCTAGCAAGGAGAAAGTTATATATAATTATTCTCATTAGAACAGTCCTGTAAGCCTCTTTTTAATTATATATAATTGATTTAATTATATCGTTTACTCATTCGATTGCTCCAAAAAACCCTCCTCAAAAATTGCCTCACTTTTATGAAACTAACAAATTTCTAATTGAATTTCATTGTAGAATCATACGTTAAAAACCGTATGATTTTAAGCTCTAAATGATTTTCAATGGATAGATAGTGACTTAATTGCTTATAATTAGTCCTCATTTTCTAATATTTTCTATTTTTATATATAACGATTCATTTATTTGTAAAAAGAGCTGGGATTATTACTCAATTTAAATGTTATATACATCTATGTTAGGTTATTTACATTTAGAGTAGATATGAAGGTAGTGGTTGTGCTTTCAATCTCATTGTATGGCGGGTTGAGCGGTTTGAGGCTAAAGGGAGACCGGGAAGTCTTTTTCTACTAAGCAATAAATACTCCAGGGCAACCTAGGCCGAAGACACGAATACCCAACATGATAAAGGTGGCCAGCGTTCCAAAACTAATGAGCAAAATGTAAATTAAATGGCTGAATTATGAATTATATTTTCTTATAAAATATTATCTGTCGCTTAATAAGGTTATATACATTTAGGGTAAATATGAGGCCAGCGCTTCGTATCTAACGTTACCAGATAGAAAGACCTTTGTCAATAAACCTAGTGGAAGTAAAATGGCCTAATTAGAAGAAAAAACAATAATTATTGGTCCAAATATGCCTCTAATATGTCCGATTTTTTTTAAATTTATTGTTAATTTAATGGCAGATTTGCTCTTTTGATTTTCAGACTCGCTATTTCAAAGGAGGTCTTGAACGTTTATTTTGCATTTTTGGGGTAGTTGAAACACAAGGCTTGAAAAAGAATGTTCATTGTTCATGAGTAATACCGGCTTAAATTATCGATAAGGATGATTAAACGTATGAAACGAATAAACAATCCAAGTATTTTATGAATTTAAACCTTTTTTGTTAAACTGCTTAGAACTCTTTTTTTTCTTTCTTTAAAATAATGTTATGATTGCTTTTTTATGATATTTGAAGTGATGTTCTTCTGCCCTTGTATTAATTTTAGATTATAAAATCTATTTATGTATTTAACACAATTACTTTGGTATTTTTAGAGAACTGAAATAAAAGGAAAAAAACCCTCTTAATGTTATCTTTGATACTGCCTATTTTAAATTCAATTTTTTTATCACATATCGAATTGAAAGGTATTATTTTTAGGTTTATGAATAAATACAACCATTACAATATTCATCGCGTCTGCAATTTGCTTGAAAAGGCTAATACAAATAAAATTGACTCCAAGGTGCATACTTATGCTTAAGGATGTAAATATTCTCTCAAATGAAAACATAAACACCATTTTACCTTCACCGAAGGAGGTATTGTTTTCACTGGCGTTGGTTTGTTGGTTGGTTTGTTTGTCAGCAGGATAACTTAAAAAGTCCGGAACAGATTCGGATGAAACTTTGTGAAGTTGTTGGAAATGTCAAAAGGAACAAGTGATTAAATTTTGGCATCTCTGAGTGCAGAATTAAGATGCCAAATGAGCTAAATACTAATAAATATTTCAAGCCAATAGATGTCGCTGTGCTGTGAAATCGGGTGCCGGGAGCGTCTTCTTCTCGGAATTTCCGTCGAGGGGAACCCTCCCCCGTCCCTCTACGCCGCCCCAGTCGTGAAAAATCCGCCTCGGAAGGCTCATAAGGGCCCCGTGAAGGCGGAGGTTTGCACTCTCTGAGTGTATATATGCCTCTAGTTTAAATTTATACTTAACATAACGTATTTATGCTTAAATATTTTAGACCTTGTTATTTTTAAGACTTGCATATCATCTACAGAACTTACTAATGATATTCCAAAAAGTGCGATTTTAATAAAGATATATATAATTTGCTAAAACAAAATTTAACAAGCTTCATTTTTCGAAACTAAGTATTTTCAACGAAAATGAGCCTAAGGAACTAACTTACCATGACAAAAACTCTTAAGAAGCTTAATGATAAATCCAATCAAGTTATATTAACTACGAATGAAAAATATAACAAGATTAGTTGTTATACGTTTAAATTAGAATAATAGGATTTGGATGAAGCACATTGTCAAAACTTTATTAATGATCCAATCAACTTCTTTCTTCTTAATTTGGGGCTTAAAAGAGTTATATATGTATTTAATGATTTTTTGTGAAAATAAATAATCTTTTGACAATTAATGTACACTCAGTCAAATGAAAACTTGAAATAGCAAATACACAAGTTTGTAATTAAAAAGAAATAAACATTACTTGCCAAATTACCTTTCATTAATTAGATATACCAAAATTAATTTAACTTTTAAATTAATATGATGTACTGCAAGAGCATAAACTCATTTATGATATTTAATCTAATTTTTCATCATATTTATTATTAAATATTTATTGAATTATTAACATTAAATATAACAATCTCAATTTGGAAGAAGCTTTTAAAAGTTACAATTATCTCAGAGTTGCGTACATTTCAAATTCTGCTTATGAAGACAAGCAACATAAAAACTAAATAAAAAACATTTGAGTTATGACCCATTAATAATTGGTTAGATAATTTCTTTCCCACAAATTATCATAGAACAAATTACATATGAAAAATAGACATGATGATAAACTGATGTAGTTTCCAAAATAAATACTGGTTTTATAACAATGAAGAAAATAAAAATATTTATATATATTTATATCCTTTAAAATATGTTTCTTTATGAAATTATTATATTTTCAAAATATGTATATCGAAGTAAATATTTCCTTTCAATGTTGAAAGGTCAATAATTAATCAAGTAGAAAAATATAAGAGCTACCAAAATCTCTTATTATTTTTTGTGTTTCACTTTTTTCCATTTTCCATTTTCTCAACTTCCGAAGCTACAAGATTTCCAATATAAAATTGGAACTACTGTAAACGTCATCCAGATTATTGATTTGGATATGTGGAGGATAAATCATATTATTATTAAAGTTTTCTTTTACAATAAACTATGTATAGCTCTTATCACATTTGTTTTTATAGTTATATATAAGGAAATATTTGATGATTCAAAGTTTACTTTATAAACTTTTAGAGATTAAAAAGTATTATTTATTTCCAGTAATAAATAACTTGGGGGTATTCATAAAAAAATGGTGTAAAAGTGCCTTTCACACGACTCAAGAAAAATATTTTTTAATTGCTACGCCAAGTCAGTCAAACATATTAGTTACTGTTTCTCTATTTTATTTTATATTAGGCATCTCTATTATTGTAGCGATGAATAGTGAGGGAGATAATATTTACCGGATTTATTATATAATTATTATGAAATTGCTTTTTCCATCTGCACCATCCTTTTTTCATTCACATTTAAAGGATACCGTCGTATAGAGACTTTCTGATAGGACACATTAAATTGCATTTTCCTTGACCTAAATGTCAAACAGATTAAATTAATTAGATTACAAAACATATTAATACTCTCTATAATTCGAGAAAGTGGTAACATACTAAGGGGTTTTCATTTATATATGTATATATATATAGAGATAGAGAGAGAGAGATAGAGAGAGAGAGATAGAGAGAGAGAGAGAGAGAGATAGAAAACCATTTATGTTCAATATTACTTTTCTTGTCAATGGATTGAGTCAACTACCATTTTTATAGCATTCAGAATTCTTGTAACTCAAGAAGAGCAAAGAAAACCCCTTCTATGTATTATATTTGACCACATCATCAAGATTCCCATTTCATTTTCTTGATATTTTCTTACTTTTCACTTCTCTCTTTATCTTTTATCAAATTGGGTATGAAAGAAGGTCATTACTTATATTGTGGCATTTTTCTCATATGGAAGAAGAAAAAAATCAAATCCCCCTTCTTTTGCTGACAGAAATGAAGTATTGTAAAATTCATACTACGTTCATATATTATGAGTTGCTGAAAAATATAGTTTTTTTTGTAGTAATCAAATCTATTTATTTCTCTCTCTCTCTTTATATATATATATAACATTTAAAATAAAACATAAATATGTTACAAACAAATAATAAAATGTTTAATTATGTTTTTATTACGCATTTGCTCTGGTTTTTATGTATTTAGTTTATTTTATTTACATAATAAACGAACATGATAAAAAAAATAATACATTAAATAACATTTCTTTCTTTTGTTTGTTTAGTACCCTATTGGCTACTTTATGTTCAATAACCAATAACAATGAGTCCCTTTAATCGTTCTTATTTGTCTACTTACTTGAGTAAATAGATATTTTTAAATATATTTTTCATGCTTGATATTTTTGTTTTGTCCATCAAACTCTCAATAAATAATGACAATCCTTAATGATCTTATCCCATAATATGAGAGGGAATCACATTAAGCATGCTTTGAAAGACGTTTTGACAAAAGAGTTAATTCAAAGCCACATGATAAGAAAAATAACTCATAACAGAGGAATAATAATTTACTTTTGACCTCAATATTGCACTATTTTGGTGTTCTTAAAGTGGATATTTAATGAAGAGAGCTGCATACGTGACATGGCATTATTATTGATCGTAGGTTTTCAGTTGTTGAATTTGCACTTATTGTTAAGCTAAGTCACAATAATGGTATTAAAATTTTAAAAATATAAGTGAATTGCAATACTTTTGTCTTCTTTGATGATCAAAGACATTTTATTGCACATGCATTTTACATATATTTCACTCAATTATTAGGTACTAACTTTTCCAGGAAACTAAAAACTTATTTGAAGTTGTTTCTTAGAAATTTAATGCTTCAGCTCAAAATATATATGTATATACCTATAACTTAAGTACTTGGAAGGGACGTGCATTGAGGATGCTAAGTGAGCCAATGACGTCATCGGAGAGATTTAATAGCATGAATCTTCCAACAACTCCTGCAACTTTGTGTCATGACGTCATTGGTTATGCATCAATAGTCTCAACACATGACCTACCTCCTGTACCTCTAGGTCACTCAATCCTTTCTTCGACAATTAATAAGGATGGAGCGAGCGGGTGTAAAAAAGTTGGGACCCTTTTGAACAAGCAGATGAAGAACCCTTCTCTTTTTCTTAAAGCAATCATGTATGTGTTAAAGAATATAATTATATTTCATTTAAAAGGCTATACTTAAATCATTTAACAAAATTTTCAATTATTTAATAAAGCTATAAGCCGTTTTATTTATATAGTAATTTTTATGTCATTTAAAGAATCTCTGTTATACTTATGTATGATATCTATTTTATTGTATTAATTTTTCCTTATTATGATTCCTTCGTATGTACAAATACCTTACAATAATAAAAATAAGGCTTTAAACCCTTGATAAACAGGTTTGAGCGATGTTATATGTACATTAAGAGCTGTATTAAGTATTATTATATGCATTTTTTATAATCATCAAATTACCTACAATGATGGAGGAGTTTTTTTGTTCATTTACTCACATATTATAGAAAAAAAACCTTACAATTATGAAGCTTACATAAGAACTAACATATAATCAACTTTCAATTTCAATCCTATGAGCGCTTATGTATATGTTGTATTATAAGTGTCTAATAAGTTTAAATTTCTTCCCAACAATCAAATCTTTTTGTAGAAAAAGTATTAAAAAATCCCATGAAATAATAAAATCGTATAAAAATATGAAAGACTTTTAAAAAGTTGTACATAGTATTTATGAGCTGTTAATGGTTTTGAAGTTCTTTATGGTATCTTTCATTTTTTGGCATTTTTATATAGTTTTTTCCCAATAATTGTTATTGCTTATGTTTTTGAACAAGTTGTTGAAGTTCCCTGTACTGCTACGGCAATATGAAAACTTAAATTATAAAAAATGGCCCTCTTTTCAAGTTTTGAATTAAATGAAGAATACGATGTTTATATTTCATTTTCCTCTATTATTTAATATAAAAAAGTAATTTCAATAATTAGCTAATATATACATATATATATATATATATTTATCATAATAAAATAAATGTCAGTTAGGGAATACAAATCTATATTCCTTTTTTCCTAATTTGATAGATCGATGTTATATACATATATATGATTATTTTTTACAATTAGTTCTTATTATTTAAAAACCATTTTCATAAGCATTTGATATTAAGATAGATAGTTTATAATGTATATAATAATTAATATATTTATAAATATCATCATAACAATTTTTGGACAACAAATTGGTTTTTTGCCCTTAATTAAAACTTAATTTCCCAAAATAAATATATTTTGTTTATATAACGTCCAAAAATTATTCATTACCTTTTTTTCTTTTAGAATAAATTCCAATTTTTTCGACAACATTTATTTCAACTGTAAAAAATGTAATTGGTTTTACGGTCTTGCAATTATGACAAAACAAAATATTACCTTTAATACTAAAATCAAAATCAATGGAATACATGGGATGTTCATGTAAATCAATAATCATTATAATATTTTCTGCCGGGAGCTATAAAAAATATATACTATTCAGATCATATATCCCATAATCATATTCTTCATTTATGCAACTCTTGGAAGAAATATATATATATATATATATATGCCTAAAAAAATCCCAGCTCTTTTATTCACTCAAAGGCGGCAACTCCCAGAGAGGGTGACCTAAATGAAGATATACCTTTATCTCAATTGAAGTCAGATGTTACCCTTTCAAAATAAATTGTAGAGTCAAATGGAGGTGCTATGTGGATAGGGATCTTAAATTACACCCTTTCTAAAAAATATATATATCCTTCATCAGGAATGAAAGTTAAAATATTATGATAATATTTAATAAAAGTGATTTTTTTCATTTAAAAACATATTTTATATTTTAAAAGTACAATGTTATATATTGGCATCTGTAAACTTATTGCTTTCTTTTTTAAAGACTCAATATGGTATTTTGATATTCATCAGCAAACCTGACTTCATTTGTATTATTAGTTTATATGGAACAATATTAAAATAACAAAAATATTTTTTACTATTAATACTCAAGGATTGAATATCAATTAGGCGGGTTAGAAATTAAATTTCTTTAGATTTTAATCTTATATTTTTGTAATGAACTCTACTATATTTGTTTCGTGGATCTTCTTTATTTTATGTTTTTTGTTTGTTATGAAAATACTTTTTGTATCTGATATATTGATAGTATTAAAAATATTTCCGGTGGGGCTTAGAATCACGTGCAATGTACTCTATCTAAAAGTTAGTGAGTATATACCAGAACTGCTAGCTTTCTAATACCCTCTCCAAGTGGTGTAGGTGTCAGCCAGACCTTTATACATACTTTGACTTTTTCTGCACAGAAGAACCGGGCATATATTTGATTAAAGTCACAGCAAGAAGGAACTGGTTGTAAATGAAATGCATTCAATTATAAGAACCCAAATAATCTGGTAGACTATTTGGGCAATTATAAAAAGGATATTGTTAATATCCCAATAAACATTTTTATTCTTTAATTTTTATTTAGGCAAAGCATCGACCCAAGTTCATTTATCACCGCGTACCAGGATCCTTGCTACCTCCCTTCTCAGGCTCCACTCCCAACGATACTCAGACAAAGGACGTGGCCGCTGTATCACTCGCAAAGACTGTTCAAGGCCCTGTCCTTCCCCCGACGAACTAAACATGACTCACAGAGGACCACAGAGGATTTTGTGTAGGAGTGTGTACAATATATGTCATGTTGTTTCTTCCCCAGCTCCCTTAATTCTCTCAATTCAATGATTCTATGTAAAGTCTACAATCTCAGGAGAAGATAAGGAATTTATGTTTTTGTTGTTACAAAAAAAAAGAATTAACTTACTCAATTTCTCTAAAAGTTTGAATCCGCTAAGATTGAATATGTATGCATAGAATGTCAATAATATCTATTTTTTGTAAATACATAAACATGGATTGTAAAAGAATACAATGTTTTTTATTATTATCTAAAGAGAACTCTAAACCTGGTTGCAACCAATGGCTAATAACATTCACGTTGCGTAAATTCAGAAAAAACGACTTAGGAAAAAAATGGTCAAGAAGAGAGATCAATATTAACTCGTGTAAAAACAGTTAAAATGTGCAAGTGGAATACTTTTCTAAATATTGTCAAAACAATGTTTTCTCTATTACAATGAGTTATGAAAAGAGACAAATTCTTTAGATAATATATAAGTAGCTTCGGCTAAAATAATTGCCTTTCCTATTTAGACCAAACTTTTTTGTACATTTTCAGTTTGACGTTTTTTTTCTAGACCGTTTCTTCTGTACACATATATAGACATTATCTGTAAGAGCAATATTAGATCTCGTTGACTGGCGGGAGAGGAGAGCACAGCACAGCGACATTTATTGGCAAATGACAAAAAGACAAAGTGATTCATTTGGTGGGGATCGGCGGAGGTTGAGTCCTCTAGTTGTAATTTCAATGCTCGTAAATTCCTCGTTTACTTTTTATAGCCTTCTTTTTGTTGTGGGTTTTACGTCACGTGCTCTTTTAAAATCAGTCAATTACTTAGTTCTTCTTTTTATCGTGGGTATTTTTGTTGTTAAACTTTGTGACAAAAAAAAGCCTCGAGAAAAAGAAGAACGAAGAAATTGAGCGACTACAAAGAGCAAGGATGCAAATACCCACGACAAAAGTAGGCCATAAAATGTCCTATGAGGAATTTAAGCATCATGAAATTACTGGACACAATTTTTAAACACGCACTATTCAAAATGAAAGAATTAATAATGTTTTTTTAATGAGGACTCCAGTACGACTTTTCTCAAAAAAATTTGCACATATTTTTTTTAAATTGCTTGTTTTTCACTAAATCTATGTGTCAAATGTTTAATAGATGCATGCAAAATATTTGTTTATTTTAGGGATTATTGTAAATAAAGTTTGTCAATCATCATTTTCATTATTTAAATTCCATGCAATATTATTATTTGCTAGTGAAAAAGATATTTTGAAAGGCCTTCACTTCATAATTACAATTTATGTTTCTTAACCAGAACAAGAAATTGGTTCATCAGAATGCCATTTATAAAGCTATACTGGAATGAACTATGTAATACACTCCACGTAGGACTTGACATACATAAAGAAATATCAAACATATCAACTATTATTATCCACATCATAAAAGAAAGCCATTTTAATATTATTTCTTGTGTCAGCAAGATCTCTGTTCTACTCTTATCAACTTTTGAGGGAAAGTTTTATACAACTATTACTAATCAATATAACATCATTATTTTATAGCCTAAGTAACGAAACAGTTATGCGCCCAAGAATGAATAAAATGAATAAACAGAATTACACATATTTTTCTTAGTAAGAATATTATATCATAAGAATTAAAAACCATTCAAGATGTGACATTTTGAAAAAATGATATAATAAAAGAAATATCCGGTTTATTTGAGGCTTTTTGATTATATAATTACATTTAATTTGTCTATTTAGTAAAATGTAATTACAACTAGAAGCATGTATACACTCAGAGAGTGTAAACCTCTACCGTCACGGGGTCCTTATGAGCCTTCCAAGGCGAATTTTTCACGACTGGGGCGGCGTAGAAGGACGGGAGAGGGTTACCCTCGACGAAAATTCCAAGAGGAAGACGCTCCCGGCACCCGATTTCACAGCACAGCGACATCTATTGGCAGAGTAGGCTAACTTGAAATATTTATTAGTATTTAGCTCATTTTGCATCTTAAAGAAGCACTCATAGATACCAAAATTATATCACTTGTTTCTTTTGGCGTTTCCAACAACTCCACAAAGTTTAATCCGAATCCGTGCCGTACTTTTTGAGTTATCCTGCTGACAAACAAACCAACAAACAAACCAATGCCAGTGAAAACAATACCTCCTTCGGCGGAGGTAATAACGTAAAATAGAGCCCACATGTAGTTATAACACGAACATTACACGTGACACGCAGAACCCGATGACGAGGTATATTCGTAATACCAATATGTCTTAATGCTGACTTGAAGGGCCCGATATTGCATATATTGAAATCCAAACTTTAAGGGTTCAATAGTTTTAACTACTGATCACTATAATAACTAGATACATGACAGAGATGAAAAAATTGCTAGACTTTTTTGATGACTTAGAGCAACCCAAGATGACTTGTCCATAAGATAAGACAATTTTTCCTTTAAATATGTATATAAACGGAAATCCTACAATTAATAGTAGTAATGTTAGCATATTCAAAAAAGTTCATTAAAACGACATTATTTGTTTACTGTTATTGATCCCTTTTTCTATACCTTAAGACATTGACTCCTAAAGGGATAACAAACACTCCTTCCTACACTTAGTTTTTTGGTCTCCTTTACGAATATCAATTGAGACATATAATATACATAAATTTGAATTATTAAAAGGTTATATAGAAAAAAGCACTTACTTTAAAAATATATTAATATCACTTTCTAATTTCATTTCCCAACTATAAGATATGGATATTGTTTATCTTTTTGAACCTATAGTACCCTATCAATCAAAGCAGCAATGACGCTGATATTATTTAAAAGATTAAAGATTGATAGTTCAAAGAATCTATATATTGTATAGGAAGTGAAAAATGTAGAAGTTGTTATGTAATATTGTTGTTCTCAGAATCAATAATGCCATCTTTTTTTGCAGGAGAACTAAATATTACACATAAGTTAGAGTGAACAGCGAAAATATTTATTATACATACGCTGGACCATCAACACCCAATGCTGTAGACATTCTTCAAGTGTCTTAATTAGATCATTATTAAACCTTCTTCATTTTGAAACTTTTTGGGGGTACAATCACGTTTTTTTTGTCGTTGACATCAAAATTACAGCTTTACAGGCATTGGAATCAATAACTGCAAGTTGACTCATATGGAGTAAGGTCGCCGAAAACATCCACAAGCAAACGGTATGTTTCGGTAGCACTTTTATTCAAAAGATAGTAGTGGAGTACTTTCCGAAAAAAATACTTTTTGGGACACAACTCTGACATTTTTGATGCAATAAAAATACCTGTTGTTTGCACAACCAAACTCAATCTTATACTGCGTTGAACAACTGACATACATTCCTTTTAAATCCATGCAACGAAAGTCTAAAAATAACCAAGCGATAGATGTAATGCAATCCATGGAAAAACGATTAAACTTATTCTATAGTATATATATATATATATGTATAGACTGAGCGACAATAAAATATTAGTTATTCATTACGAGCTTTCCCTATAAAATATTTTACCTGATATAATGTTTATTTATTCTTACGAAATTGATTACTTGAGTCAAATTTATTCTTGGGAAGAAAAAATATATTGCCTAGTTTCCATTTGCAATGACAATGAACCATTACATTAATTTATAATTATTCATCATTTTTGTTTTTTGTAACTGGCTTTTTCTTATTTATTATTATTTTTCACATATCAAAAAGAAATATTTAGTAATATTGTGTTGCTAGACTTATTTATATTTTATCTATTTTTCACAATAATAAAAGAATTAACTCCCTTTCAAGATTTCTATACAATTATATATTTCTTTTTGCATTTTCTTCTTATTCGTCCATCCTTTATATATATATATATATATATATATTATAATCTTGAATAAAGGAAAAATATTTTTGTTACCACCCCCTAAGCATTCCTAAACCCTTATAAAAAGAAACTTTAACTTTATATATGGTGTTATTTACCTTACAACTAAATGATTGATGTGACCTACATAGTCAAATAAAGTTGAACTACTTCAAGCAAGCTAGGGGTGAAAAACATAAATAGTTATAAGAATACATAATAAAACACACTAAAGTTTGAACTGTTCACTCTATAAAAAACGACACCAGATGATTTTTTTAATGGTACTTTCATGTACTTAAATCAGTGTCAAAGTTGAGAGTGTTATCAAACTCTTAGAAAGAGAAACTTTTTATAATGCTTTTTCTGAGCTTTATATAATGTGTGTGATGAAAAAACAACAACATGTGTACTAATGAGTTGTAACATTTTGTTACCAGAAGGAGGCAAAGAAAAATATCTAGAATAACTGAGTTATTTATAGCTTTCTTTCTTTGAATATAAAAATGTATGCTATGCAACAATACTTAACTATCTATTTTTCTATTGACTTACATTATTGCTCAGTTCATATAGGATATATAGTAATAATTCCCTTTGTATCATATATATATATATATATATATATATTATTTCTTGAGCTATCATCGCAAATTCGGCCATTTCTCCCAACTTACAGAGCCCTCCTTAGCCCGGAAATCGGTCAGCTCATATCCCGTATAATCATTGGTTCCCTTAATCCATCCAATGGCGATGTCACATATGGAGTTCTCAAGGGCACTTTAAAATTAAGCTATTTCCTCTCTTAGCATGCTGCCAGGCCGCAATGTAAGTAGCGGACAAACTGTCAGAAAGAATAAGTAGGCTTTTACCGGCTATTTTCCTAGATGGTTAACTGGTTTCCAAATTTCTGTTCGCTTCTAAACAAGTTTGATATACAATATTTGTATCATCAAGTTTTGGAGAGTGTTCAAATATTACTTTATCATAGCATGTTAGTGCCCAACCGGCTGCTGTAGTATCATTTTTTCTGGAACCGTCCTTTTATCAAATTAAGTCATATTCTTTAGCCTTTGCTACTTTGTATCCTCGACTATGATACCAGGATGGTGTACTACAATTTGGTATTTTTCAATGAAGCTGTCAAGGTATAGTCGATCAACCTTTATTTAATGATCATCACATTTGAGTAAATTGTTTAATTTCATGTATTTTCTTGTTAGATAGACACGCTCGATAATATATAAATGTAATGGAGTTAGACAACTTAATATCTCCATTGTCGCCGTAGGGGTCGAACGGATGGCACCTGTGATACTCAGAAGACCTAGCCATTGCGCTTGGAAATCTCAGTCTTCATGGGTTCACTTGAGTGAAGTTTGTCGATAACGCAATTTCTCCGTAACTTACCGTAACATAGGTCTTATAAATTCATTTGGTCTTGAGTGGAGATAGACCCAAGTCCACGCCAATGAATGACTTAAGTTCAAAGTGACTTCACTTTGCTATAGCGACAACATATTTCAGATGATCATTCCACTTTAGTCCATCATCGAAGACGAGTCCAAGGTATGTACCTGATAGATTTGACCTTTTTTTTTTTTTTTTTTTTTTGCCTATATGGTTCGATAGAATTGCATCCGATAGGATATAAATAAGCATTATAGCGTTAAAATTAGTCTATCGAACCTAGGATCTTATCAATGAGGTAGACCAAAAATGACCATCCCTCTCGGGATTCGAACCTGCGCCCCCAACATTGAGAGTTGAACACGCCTTAGCACGCACGGCTATCGAGATCCCTTACCTTTTCTATTCCAGTTCATTTGAATTTAAAGTTATGTTCATGCCCTTTCTCTTTTTTGTAAACAACATGAACTTAGATTTAATTGCACTGAATATTGTTTCCCTACTTTTGACCGTATTGGACAGTTTCTTTTGAACTTCTTGCATTAAAAGCATAAGAGTTTGTCGATCCAAGCCTCTAACTCAAAGTGCTAGATCATCAGCATATGCCATCTTATTTAAAGGACTGTTGATAATGTCAACTGCTTCTTGAAAGACAAGATTCCAAGCTAGTGTGGATGGGCAATCTTGTGTAGGTACTGTTTTTGCAAACTCATTTCCATGTTTGGCGAAAACAGTACGACTTTTTAATGAGTTATTATACCATCGAGTTGTCATCAATTCCTGGCTTCTTCATAGTGTCAATGATGTGGTTGAAGTGCATCTTGTCGAAAGCTCCTTCAAAATCAAGAAATACCACCAGGACCTCCTCCTTCCTGTGAAAACTACTTTCACAACAATGTATCGGTTTGCTGATTGCTGTGTCGGTTGATTTACCTTTTGTGAATGCATATTGATTAGGTAGAACCAGTTCCCAGTTTCAACAAATTTCCCATAAAGCCATACGTTCCTGAATTTTAAGGCCACGTTTGTCAGTGTAGTTGGAGGGAAGGATCTTGGGGTTTGATACTCTTTCTTAACTTGTTTGGGTATGAAGATTACTTTAGCGTCCCTCCAAATCTTTGGAGTATACACCAGTGTTATGGATTACATTATAGAGATTTGTCATACGCTCTATCATATATCAGGCAAGTTCTTATATGCTAAGGCATGTATTTCTTCAATGTCAGGTTTTTTGTATGCTTTCAGGTTGTCTATAGCACTTTTTACATATATTGCACTAAAAATGTTCTTCATGATTTGCTAGTTCAAGACCATGATTAGATCAAAAGCCCATTATCACAATCAATAGAATCTAAGAAATGTATTTCCCAAAATTCCAACCTGTTAGCACGAGTTTTCACTAGCCTAGAAATATATTTAGGCCCTTTTAGTTTGCCAACCCATTTATTAAAGGCCTTCTGCTTAATAATCATAGGTTTGTAGAATGAATTTTTTACTTTATATTCTGACATTCCTTTTTTTGCTGAAAAAATTTCACTTTCAGTCTTTGTTCTCTAAGTCCATCATTCCATCAAGGATTGGTTTCCTGATAATGCCTTTCACTCCTGGCGTTACGCAGGGCTTCTTGTAATTTAGTTTTAATATAATTAGCTTCTGAGTCAACGCTTTTTTTTATCCAGAGGATTATATTTCTTGAGCTGTAGAGAGGTCTTCAATTCTTACTTTAAAAAAAATGGCAATTTGCATTTTTATATTTATGTTGCTAAATGGAGTTCTATCTGCATTCATTACATAGGTGCAAAACCTATGATAGAGCCAAAATATTTTGTACTTGTTTTCCATCTTGAGACTAAATTTTCACTCTAGCAGTTTTGTAATTGTCAGGTCAATTATCGATATATATATATATATATATATAGGTATATTATGACCTGTTCAAATTTAAAACACTTTTCTTTAAAAACATTCAAATAGTGCTTTTCTGGTTCTCCAAGGCTTAAATAATCGAGAGGAAAAATATTTTTAAATTTGGGCCGCCGGAATGCCTGCCGCATGGGCCATTTAGGCGGCGCCAATGAAAGTTAAGTTTTTATGATGATATAGTAGTCCAAATGAGATTTAAAGAAAAAATTATTATACAAAAGGGGTATGACAAATACAACATATTTTATTTAAAAATGCAATTTGTTTTTTTAAATTTCAAGTTATTTAGTAACCGACTACATATATAGAAACACATGTTTTAAGAGAGCTATGCAAGTACGTCGTATTACATATATGTCAACATTGGAAGGAAGGAAATTATTTTTAAAACTAAAATTTTACCTTTTTTCCTAAAATAATTATTAATTATAAAAAATACGCTATAATATATAGGTATGTATATATTAGACCTTCCAAAAAAATACCACTTTTTAGTTCTTTTACATATACCCGGCGATTCTGGTTCATTTTTGGATGCTGAAAACGAGTATCTAAATAAAAAAATCTCTAGCATTGTTAGAAATCGGACGTCACTGGGTTCAAAGGTTTCGTTATGAAGCAAAACTTTTTGGTTATTACTTATTTTGAAAAAAACTAGTTTTACACAATTTAGCTATGATCAATTGATGACTTTGTTATTTTTTGCAAATTTTCGTCAAATAATATTTAGTGCCAATAAATGAACATAAGTGCTGACGTACCAACCATTTTTAAATAACAGCTCCTACTAGGGTTCTTTATAGTTTCAAGAAGGAAAAAGAAAAAGAGGGTATTTATGTTGATGTTTTATGTTATCTTTTTAATACATTTTTAAAACGACTAATGATAGTAGATTTTCCCCATCGAATCCCAATCTACTCCCTCTGAATCCCTCTCATCAGTATTGATACCAATTCTATTAATTTTTGTTTTTCTCAAAATACGGTTTTTCAATGGAAATGTCATTATGGTAATCTCGTGAATTCGCCAATAAAAACAAAAAAAAATAAATATATATAATATATATATATATGCTCATATTTGACAATCCAAATTATGGATTGAACTATGAATTCCGTAAATGAATCTAACGGGCGTCATAACCAGACGATACCATCAGCTCAATCACAGAGCTGGTAGCGTGACACGATTGAAACACTTTTGGGTTGCGTGAGGAAACGCACGACGTGAAAGTTCAACAGCCTGAAGAATGTTCTGACGCTGTTTCTCGCTCTTGGTCAGCACTTTAGTAAAGTCAGACCCGAACTTGACGGCCCTCTCTGCTGCGTCATTGACAACTTGAAGAGAGGTGACGATGCCGCTTAACTCAATGAATGTTGAATCAGAAGCCCATTGTGTGACCAGGAGCTCCAAGAAGGTTGGATGGATGTTTGTAAGCTGAAGGTAGAAACGCTCAATGAGATATAGGTGGTGGTATTTGGTATAAAAATTCTTGTTATTCTTTGGTAAATTAATCATAGCTTATTACAATTATTAAAGGAATGTTTACCCGGCTAAGAGTTTTGTCGGCTTCGATGATGCCCAAAGCACTTTCGGCACTGACATCGAAACGAGTTTGCAATTCCTTGAGAAAGAGCTCCTTCTTCTCCTCGGCGTTTTTTGCTTCCGTCGCAGTGAATCCACCACCCCACGAAATAGATCATGTAGGCGATGGAGCTTCTTAATAAATTTTTCCTCGCCATGAGTGGCAAATAAGACGGTGCCCAGAGACGAAGTAGGGAATCGGCGGTGCTACGGGCAGCTAGCTGCGCGTCCGGTCTACCCAAAGACCAAAGATGAAAGTAAAAGTGCCGTATCACCTCTTCGGTTAATCGGAATGGACCTGGTTTGAAAATTTCTAGAGTATAACCAATACCCAGTGCCTCGCTTAAGCACTTCTTCAGTGTCCGAGTTTCCATTTATGTTAAAGGCACTTGACTGATAGATCAAAGAGTGAAATTGAATCTGATACGGTGTTTAAATCACGTGTTTATAAATCAAAACAGGTTTTGATGAAATAAGATTAAATGGCTATTGTATTGTATTTGAAAGATAACTTAAAACATCAACATAAGTACCCTCTTTTCTTTTTCCTTCCTGAAACTATAAAGAACCCTAGTAGGAGCTGTTATTTAAAAAATGGTTGGGTGCGTCAGCACTTATGTTCATTTATTGGCACTAAATATTATTTGACAATGCTAGAGATTTTTTATTTAGATATCGTTTTCAGCATCCAAAATGAACCAGAATCGCCGGGTATATGTAAAAGAACTAAAAAAGTGGGTTTTTGGGAGGTCTAGTATATATGATACCACCGATATGCGCGCTCTTAAAACATGTGTTTCTATATATGTAGTCGGTTACTAAATAAACTTGAAATTTAAAAAACCAATTTCATTTTTAAATAAAATATGTTTTGTTTGTCATACCCCTTTTGTATAATAATTTTTCTTTAAATCTCATTTGAACTACTATATCATCATAAAACTTAACTTTCATTGGCGCCGCCTAAATGGCCCATGCGGCAGGCATTCCGGCGGCCCAAATTTAAAAATATTTTTCCTCTCGATTATTTAAGCCTTGGAGAACCAGAAAAGCATCTATTTGAATGTTTTTAAAGAAAAGTGTTAAATTTGAACAGGTCTAAATATATATATGTATATATATATATATATATCGATAATTTACTTGACAATTACAAACCGCTGGAGTGAGCACCTAGTCTTAGGAAACTTGGAAAAACGTAGTCACTTTCAGAAAGACAAAAGAACGAATATATTAAAGTCCCGGCCCGGGTTCCGGCGTAAAAACTGTGTCCCGGTCGTTTCCTGATATATATATATATATATATGTATAAATATATATATATATATATATATCAGGAAACGACCGGGACACATTTTTACGCCGGGACCCGGGCCGGGACTTTAATATATTCGTTCCTTTGTCATTCTGAAAGTGACTACGTTTTAAAAAAAGAATTTTTCCTATTACCTTTTAAAATGATTTTCAAAAAGAAAGTGATGACGTTTTATTTAGAAAATAAATTTTAAAACATTAAATATTATCTTCTTAAAAATCGTCGTCACTTTCAGAATGACGAACGAAAGAAAATATTAAAGTCCTGGCCCGGTGATTTATAGACACCGGGCCGGGCAGTTCCAAAAACAGCTGGGACCCGGGCTGGGCCGAGTATCCGGTCGTTTCCTGATATAAAGGGTGATTTTTTAAGAGTTTTTTTTTTTTTAGAATCGATAAAAACACTTAAATTTGCAGCATGGAATCAAAAAATTATTGAAATCAATAAATTAGCTTTTGCCATTTACGTTTTAAAGATAACTTCATTTAAATGTTGTCCGCGGCTCCGTTTCAAATGGTCCATTCGGAAGGTCCAATTTTGCGTCACTTGTTCGAGCATTTCGGGCTGTATTCTACGAATCACGCGTGTTATGTTATCCTGTAAGGCTTCAATCGTGTTCGGCTTGTCCACATAGACTAACGACTTTACATAACCCACAAGAAATAATCAAGAGGCGTTAAATCGCACGATCTTGGTGGCCAACTTACAGGCCCATTTCGTGAGATAAGCTGCTCACCAAATTCATCCTTCAACATGTTCATTGTTTCACGAGCTGTGTGGCATGTGGCGCCGTCTTGTTGAAACCACATGTTAACCAAGTTCAACTCAGCTAACTGGGGCAAAAAAGTCGACACTTAAATTTTCCATGTGGTTGAGTAACACAAGCCCAATTGCTGAGAACGGCGACGAATTGACATTTCACGATTCTCATTAACACTGGATGCTACGGCTGCAATATTCTCTTCAGTACGCACTGTACGCATGCGAGTCGATGGTTTAATGTCCAGCAAAGTAAATTCGTGCGAAATTTGGTGATAACAGCACGAATTGTGGATTCACAAGGTCGATTATGACGACCATAATATGGTCGTAACAAACGATGCACATTTTTCACAGAGCACGAATTTGATAATAAATTTCAACAATTTGCAATCGTTGCTCATTTGTAAGTCTTTCCATGATGAAATGGCAGAGTATACTGAAAACTTTCCACTTTAACAGCTGACGTTAGGACGCCATTATCAAGCATTGCTGCCAACTGAAAAACTTAACTCTTAAAAAATCACCCTTTATATATATATAATATTTATAGAGAGAGAGACTCTTCTATGCCGATGAAAAGAATATGATCACTACGGTAAATTTTTGAGGTATCTAAGAGGTAGTTTATTTCATGTGCATATTATTAAAGAGTTGTACCATGTAATATGAATGTCAAAGGGAACTCAGTTGTAAAATTAACATTTTAATGTTATATGAATGAGTACCATGTGTAAGACCATAACATATGTACATTTCCCCATAACTAAACTTACTTAAAAGCTTTTTAAAGGGCAATTTGGAGTCTAAATTACGTGTCCATTCATGTAATTTTAATGAAATAAAAAATCAACTCCATTCATTCGTGATTAATGGCATGTTTTTGTATACAAAAACACATTAACAAAACATATTTTTATATGGAAGAAAATGAATTAAGAATCTTGTTTATTTTCCTTTTATATCTTCATACGTTTCCACTAAACAAATATTGAGAGAGTGAATGGATAAAAGGGTTTTGGCAAGGGAGAATACAGGAGGTTGAGCACAAATATCTCTACATCATTTATATTTTGTAACAAAACGTATATGTTTGTATAGAAGTATGAATGTTTTTTAAGGCCAACTCGATTAGTTCTTTAATTAAAATGTCAATCATTATTTAATTATTTAAACTTCATGAATCAATAAAATATTCATAAGCCCATATATTGTTTTAGATTATGATTATTTATTTTGACAAACAATTGTCTAAAGAAATCCATGAAGAAACAATTATACTCAAAAATTATTGTTGGTTTAAAATCCACAATATAACTGTAAGACCATGTATTGCAATAAACAAGTAAACACATATATTTACTATTAAAGTCCTTTCAAACAATAATATAAAAATATGCTAACAAAGTATACCAGGATGTAATAAAAAATAATTAAAATTAATCATTATGTAATTTGTTTTAATTCTATATGAAGATTTTTAATATTTGAATTTAAAAACTTTTCATTTGGCAGTTGATTCGGTTGATGGCGAGAGTTCCATTGGTATTATCTTTCTCCAGTATCTTCAATTTCACTGGGACATATTTTTACTGTATTTTCCTAAATTATTTATACTCTTAATCATAGATCTAAAAAACGGACCGAATATTTTTATAGTATAAAAAACTAAGTTCTTCATTCATCGATTTAAAAAACGGACAGAATATTTATTATATAAAGTATAGGAAGTTTTAGACATTTAATTTCAAACATTTATTACTGCTCACAATAGTACGAAACAATATATATAATATTGTTTGTTTAGGTCCTAGATCAGCCTCACCACACCGGAACTTAATCCGGTATCAGCCGGTCGTGAACTGTCTAGGAACTACTAATTTACTTTTAAACAAATTAAATTTGGACAAATAATAGTAACTTTTAATTAAGAAATTTTTCCAGCTTCTTCTTCCTCTCTCTGGTTTCCAATACAAGTTCGTCCATTCCAATCCGTGTCCGTGGACAATCGTAGATTAGATTAATTGGAGTTTCATCTTGCTCCTCGCAGAGACGGCATATATATATATATATACAAAATAACCGCACAATGGGTTTGTGCGCTACTAACCTTCTTGACCACTTTATGAAAAAATGATAATTGCAGACTACCATTGATTGCTCTGGAATGGCCTTTCTAAATTCTTCCGACTGCTCAGGATTTGTAGTTTATGTTCCGTGATGAATGGTGTAAAGTGCTCAGTTGTCTCAGAGGCATGATAAGAAACGTTTATATTTTCGTTTTTTCACAATCATTTTAATCTTCTTCTTCATGTTTTTGTTGCTGAATGAAATCATACTTTCCCCATAGAAGCGATTTTAATGGTCAAGTTTAATTTTGGAAGATATTGTCTTGTAGTTTCGTCCACACTAATACGAATAACTTAACTTCATTGCATAATTTCAGATTGTACACCAATGCCCAGATTTATGCATTGGGACTCCAGGA
Source organism: Caligus rogercresseyi (assembly GCA_013387185.1). NCBI lineage: Eukaryota > Metazoa > Arthropoda > Copepoda > Siphonostomatoida > Caligidae > Caligus > Caligus rogercresseyi. The sequence goes on from CP045891.1 coordinate 19,151,027, forward strand.
TGATGCGCGAAAGAACCTCATTGTTGAGGTCTTCAGTAAAGCAGGAGAGTATTTCCTTTTACTTCCACCTTAGCCTCTGTGCTTCTTCCCAGGAAGTAGACAATATAGAGATGTCTATTTTTTATTATTGAATATTGGCGAAATATTTAATTGCCAAAATATGTGACCACTATTTTATTTGCAGCGACCGTCATAATTGTAACCGTCCGTTAATACAAAGACGACATATATTGACGGTCTCCTTGCTTTCTTAATTTTCTTCCAATAAACAAATGATTAGATAAATCAACATATCTTCTTTGTTTTTTTGTTGTTATGTATTGTCACGAGTAGACGCTTGTTTGCTTTTGTCTTATTTCAAAAATAAATAAAGCAGTGTATAGTGACAAATTCCTCGGGATTTTGGGGTCTACAGGGAGGTAATCTATTCATCTCCCCGAGTGAACCGTCTTTAACCCCTTGGAGGATCTCCAATCTTCGCTGATCAAGGATTTGGATTGATTCTTTGACGAATCGGATTGCGCAATAACCTACGTCAGAGAAAAAGAGCACACATTCATTTGTTATTGTGTTGCAAGAAAATAAGGACCTTTAAAAAAAATGAAGGATCCTCCTACTCAAGAGCCACCTGATAAAGGTGGTGGACTGGCTGCAGGAGAAGGAGAAGGAAAAAACGCTCGCCATGAGGATGAGGTACGCTCTCTTGGGAAAGAGGGAGTTGATGAAAACACAGGCAAGATGTCTTATTCAAATTTGACGAAGAAGAGACTTATAAAAGATAATAACAGAACATTCAACCCCATCTGGGAAAAAATCTACGTTGATTGGAAAGATGAAAACTTCAAGCCGCATAAAGGTTTTTACCCAAAAATCATGCACTTTAAAATCTTGTTGGAGACTCTCTCAATAAATATAGATGAGATAAAACGCATAAATGACTGTAAGTCCGGAGCTGGGTTTATTGTTATTTCCTTCAAGAAACCCATCAATGTCCTCGAAAGATTTTCGGAACTTACGAGGCACCAAAAAATAGAAGAAGGCATTTTCTACAACATTCGTGGATTAGAAAACCTTAAAAAAATTCAAAACCCGATTGATATCATTGTGAAAAATGGTTCCGAAATCAATTTGGAAGCCCTAAAAACAATATTAGCAGAATTTGGCGAACTCCTCGGAAATTTTGAAGAAGTGCCTCATCAGTTTGCGCCAGAAACGAAGGAAGAAGAAGAATTTTTGAAGAATCTTAAGAACATTATGTCTGGGAAGATTAAATTGAAAATGAAACCAAAAAGGAGGCTCCCGGTCCTTTTACCGATTAAAGGGCAAAGAGTTGAAATATCCTGTGATTTTCACATCACACAGTGTTACAAATGTTTAAAATTTGGGCACAAAAAATCGAGCTGTGCTGAAAAGAGAAGAATGTCATACTCGGAATACAATGAATATTTAAGGAAGGAGCTACAGCTTCCCGTAAGAATAGAAAGTGCCGTGGAAGAAAAACTAGAAGATGACCAAATTGAAAACTCGGAAGCAGAAGAACAAGAGTCGTTAGTCGAGCTTCAAATGACTCCCATAGAACCCGATCAAGACAAAGAAATTGAACCTTCATCAAAAGAAAATGAACCTTCATCAAAAGAAAATGAACCTTCATCAAAAGAAATGAACCTTCAACAAAAGAAAATGAACCTTCATCAAAAGAGAATGAACCTTCATCAAAAGAAAAACAACCTATGGAGGGTAGCCAAAAAGAAACCACACTGAGGGAAGACTGGAAGCTAGTGTTAAGGAAACGACAGCCAGTAATGAATAACGGAAAAAGCCCTACAAAAAGTCAACAAAAAATATCAAGTAAACGGTTACACGGAAGCCCAACAGACGAACCAAACAAAAAATCACGGGAAAAGAGCCCTTCGGATCCTCGGTACAGAGACCAAACAAATGACCACAAGCTTTCCTAAAGGATTTACGGACGTCAAGAATGGTCCTTGTGGTGAAAAAGGAAATAACTCCTTGGAACCTAGATCGATTGAAGAACCCAAATTGACCCTGTGTTGGTATGTTTTTTTAAAGTTAAATTTAATTATATGAAGCATTTTAACCCTCTCCCACCCCCTAACTATATCTCTTAAACATGAAACCTTCTAATCTTAGTATTATTACAGCCAATGCAAACTCAATTTTAAATTTTGATAAACGGAAAAGAGTAATTAAAAATCTTTTAATGCACAATCCTGATGTGGTCTCTATTTGCGATACACGTATGGCTAGAATTGGCTTGGAGAGCCCTTTTCCAAATGAGTATGACTGTTTTTTAGTCCCATCAAAGAAAAAAAAAGCTAATCATCCATCGAGAGGTATTCTTATAGCAATCAAAAGGAAATTAAAACCTCAAGTTATAGCAAAAGATGTAAATGGAAATTTTATTGTTTTAGAATGTAAGTTTGGTGAGTGCTCAATAAGGTTAGTGTCAGTATATGGTCCTAACAAAGACACTCCTCAATTTTTCGATTTAATTGATAGTCAATTTTTATCCATGCCACATAACGAGAACAATGAACTTGTTTTACTGGGTGATTTTAATTTAGTTTTAGACCAAAGTAGAGACACAATGGGTTACAGGAACGAAAATAATCCAAACGCTACAAAGATTTTTAGAGAAATATTAGAAAAAAGATGCCTTGGAGACGTGGCAAATAGATTTTCACTCACGCCCGATCACACTTTCTTCATCAAAAATAAAAATAGTATTGCAAAAAGCGCTAGATTGGATTATATCTTTGTTAGCATGGGTTTAATGTCCAATATTGTGAATTGCAGGAGTATAAAAGAGGTACAATCAGACCATTGCCCTTTAATGGCAACCTTCAGTATACCAGTCATTCATGAAAAGGGCTATTGGAAACTAAATACCAACCTTTTAGATGACGAATCAACCCACCTAAAAGTCACTGAAATAATAAAAGATGTCCGAATAGGGCTACTCGCGAGAAAAATAAAATCAGCTTCCCATGCTCTCAAACTGGTTCTTGACTCATCTAGAAGGGAATACATTAAATTAGGGGTGAGGAGGAAAAAAAAGAAAATTAATGAATTAAGTAGCGAAGGCAATTTTTTTTCAAATAAGTATTCTTCTACTTCGGCGGAAGGCAGTCTTATTAGGAGTGGCCTGAGTGGAATAGGGAAAGAACAAATTATATTTGAACGCTTGAAGCTTTTTGAAAAGAACCAAAAAGAGAAAAGCAACATTAACCTTCTGATAGACTCGAGTGGGTCGGAATTAAAATGCAAAAAGGCGATCGCAAAAGAAATAACAGACTTTTATAAAAACCTATATCAATGCCATGAATGCCATTCAGGGGATATGAATTCAGCACAAAGCTGCTTTGTGCATCGGCGTGATATATCTTTTAAAGAACATAGAAAAAAATTAAACGATTTAGAACATGGTGCACCCCAAGTCTCACAGGCGCTCAAAGACTCAATAAACATGGAATTAACGTCCGAGGAAATAAAGGAGTACATAAAAAGTTATAAGAAAAAAAAAATCTCCAGGACCCGACGGATTTCCCATGGAATTTTTTAAGAAATATAAAAATATTATTTCGCCTCTATTGGAGGAAGTTTTTAAAGAAGCTATTAATGTAGGACATTTCCAAAAACATATAAGTGAAGGAAAATTAATTCTCATTCCAAAAAAAGGAAATGACCCTCGTTTTGTAAACAACTTAAGGCCCTTAACAATGCTAAACTCCTCTTATAAAATATTTAGTGGTATTATTGCAAAACGTTTTCAAAAGGTATTACCTACAATAATACATAAATCACAACAGGGCTTCATTCAAGGAAGACATATGCAGGACGCCGTTAGAGGGATCCTAGACTCTGTAGGCCAAAACACCTCTGAAAAGAAAGCTGCCTTGGCAATTGACTTTTACAAGGCCTTTGATTCAGTATCTCATGGTTATATTATTGATAAACTCCTTCAGTATGGCTTTAGTTGCAAATTTATCAAAATGGTCGCGATATGTCTTCGGAATATCTACTCTACATACGGAAGGAGCAAAGACAGTTTTCAAATTAAAAGAGGCTGCCGTCAAGGAGACCCACTAGCCCCAAGTCTATTCATTTTAGCCATTGACCAACTAATTAGAGTGGTAGATGAGTCCAAAAAAATAAGAGGAATTAAATTTGGAGCAGTGGAAAATAAAATCCAAGCCTTCGCTGACGACTTAACAGCCCTTTACTCGGGTACCATACAAGGTATAAAAGAGTCTCTTGATGAAACGCTTCAAATAGTCGACTGCTTTGGAAAAGCCTCAGGTTTAAAGATAAATTTTGCAAAGACTTTTCTAATTTCAAATCTTCCAAATATTAATGTAATAAAAAATATAAAAGTCATTCAAGAAGTTACTGTTTTAGGTACTAATATATCTATGGTGCATTCAACTGATGAAAGCAACCGGAAGAGAATTGAAAATAGAATAAGGAAAGTTGCTTCCAAACTGAGTTTTTTAATAAGCTGGAATTTGCCTACTAGAATAAAGGTATGGAATTCAATTATACTTCCAACTGTGATTAACCTTCTAAGGATAACACCTTATGACGCCAAGTTAACAGAAACTGTTGGGGAGATATGCTCCTCTTTCGTATTAAAGAACGGAACACCAGCATTGATTACCTGGAAGAGAATTATATGTCCAAAAAGGTACGGAGGACTAGGCCTTTTACCTATAAAAGATTTTTGGAAGACTATCTTGTTCTCCTGGTTTAAGAGATTAGTAAAGGAAGACTCTTCATGGATGAGGACAGTTATGGAAAAACTCGAGAAAAAGGCAAATTTTGAATATATAAATGGAAAAGGAAATGGACCCATGAAAGTAATCGGGTCACTGAAATCCATAAATTCTTTCTGGTCTAGCGTCGCAACAATAGCGGAGTTTATATCAAATAAAGTTCTTAAAGAAATGGTTTGGCAAGAACCTACAAAATACAATAGTCGTCTGGATTTTTTAGCAGGTACCACATTAAAGAAAAAAATTACTTTTATCGGGGAAATATTTGATTTTAATGGCGATATGACTCTAATCGAAGCACTTGAAAAGCGTAAGATCTTAAAACACATAACATTAAAGGAACGACCAATTGGACCGCGTGACAGTTTTTTTAACTTTATCAATTTTTATGAAAACAAACACATACGTTTTATAATACTTCCAAACGAAATAAAAAACAAGTATTTAACACAAATTGAGAGACATAGGGATAGAGTTGGCGAAACTGCTCCCATCGGGTCAATAATTAAAGCAATAGAAAACCCTTTGTTTGATCCTTCCTTATATTGGTTTCGGTACAGGATAATAACAAATACTTTAACCACAAGTTATACCCACGGTAAACTGGTGAATTATGGGAGTTGTTTCTTCTGCAAGAAATACAAAGAGACTGCTTATCACTTTTTAGCCGAGTGTGAAGCAATCAGAGATGTCCGGGAAAAAGTTGCGTTAAAGGTTTATATTGATTTTAATATTGTCTTAACAAAAAATCATTTCTCCTTTATTTATTTAGGTCCTTTTAAAGAGAAAATAAATTATCTTTTAGCTAAAGTTTTCATTATTCTTTACAAATTCAGAAGTACCCAAACAACTATTCCTAAAAATTTTATAACAAATTTAGATGATTTTTTTAAATTTCATTATCAATTTATTCATAGTGTAAACTTTTATCTTACGATCACTTACCCCCCCCCCCCCCTCCCAGGAGATCAATCATTTGTCCTTTTTGTGTGTTTTTTTACGTTTTTCTTATTGATTTATTTCATGTGATGTTGTGATTGTGTACACGTAAAAGATAAAATAAAGTCATGTTGTACTAAGGTACAAAAAAAAAAAAAAAAAAAAAAATAAAT